>SKCR01047269.1:0-438963 GCA_019454045.1 Zanthoxylum bungeanum
TCCAAGATCTAAGCTCCAAGCTTTATCCTTTGATTCCAAGCTTTTGGGATGGTTTCCCTATCACCTTGGATGATTCCTTGTGTGTGCTAGTACTTAGAAATTTTTGCAACAAAAACTTCTTATTCTTTCTTCAAGTTTCGGCCAAGCCAAATTTTGAGAGGGAGAGTGCCAATTTTCGGTAATAGAGAGAAGAGAGGGAGATGATAAATGACTTGTTTTTATTTTTTTCAAAAAACAAAATATCATATACCAAATCTCAAAATTTGGTAAAAGTCAATCAAATGATTACACACAAAATGTGTAATACAAGTCATCACCATTCCTTTCACTAAAACCCATCACCTAAAGTAATTAGTGTTATAAGTGATGTGACAAGTGACGTGACAAGTGACGTGACAAGTGGGCCCCACTTGATTCTAAATTCGAGTGGGCCCGCACACATCCCGGGCTCGGGTTCGCTAATTCCTAATTAACGAATTATCCGTTGCGACGTAATTAAATCAAATTTAACTAAATAATTATGCCAAGCAAAATTACTATTCACTTCACTCGCGAATTAATTCTAAATTAATTCATCTGCCCGATTTAAAATCCAATTTTAATTCCACGTCCAAATCTAATTTCGTTTAATATATCGAATATATTATTTATCGATTAATTCCAAATTAATCATTCTCTCTCTTCAAATAGTATTTTATCCTAGATAAAATCTATCCGTAATTAATCCTAGATTAATTATGTTTGAATCATACGTCATCAGTGAATCTTCGGGAAGCGACCCAAGAGATCCCTGGATATATTGGCAGTAAATCCGGTCATCGGACTATCCGAACACGTAAGTAACTCGTACTACGTTTTTACCGATTTACGAGACATGGTTGGCTTCTAGCAAAGCACCGTGCCTACCCAATTCTCCAGAAATATTCTTAATGGAATATATAATCTTTGTCAGGCGTAGTATATTCTTAATAGTATTTCAAATACAAAATTTTTGCTCCAAGTTTTCGGCCAAGCTCCAAGATCCAAGATCCAAGCTCCAAGCTTTATCCTTTGATTCCAAGCTTTTGGGATGGTTTCCCTATCACCTTGGATGATTCCTTGTGTGTGCTAGTACTTAGAAATTTTTGCAACAAAAACTTCTTATTCTTTCTTCAAGTTTCGGCCAAGCCAAATTTTGAGAGGGAGAGTGCCAATTTTCGGTAATAGAGAGAAGAGAGGAGATGATAAATGACTTGTTTTTATTTTTTTCAAAAAACAAAATATCATATACCAAATCTCAAAATTTGGTAAAAGTCAATCAAATGATTACACACAAAATGTGTAATACAAGTCATCACCATTCCTTTCACTAAAACCCATCACCTAAAGTAATTAGTGTTATAAGTGTGATGTGACAAGTGACGTGACAAGTGACGTGACAAGTGGGCCCCACTTGATTCTAAATTCGAGTGGGCCCGCACACATCCCGGGCTCGGGTTCGCTAATTCCAAATTAACGAATTATCCGTTGCGACGTAATTAAATCAAATTTAACTAAATAATTATGCCAAGCAAAATTACTATTCACTTCACTCGCGAATTAATTCTAAATTAATTCATCTGCCCGATTTAAAATCCAATTTTAATTCCACGTCCAAATCTAATTTCGTTTAAAATATCGAATATATTATTTTATCGATTAATTCCAAATTAATCATTCTCTCTCTTCAAATAGTATTTTATCCTAGATAAAATCTATCCGTAATTAATCCTAGATTAATTATGTTTGAATCATACGTCATCAGTGAATCTTCGGGAAGCGACCCAAGAGATCCCTGGATATATTGGCAGTAAATCCGGTCATCGGACTATCCGAACACGTAAGTACCTCGTACTACGTTTTTACCGATTTACGAGACATGGTTGGCTTCTAGCAAAGCACCGTGCCTACCCAATTCTCCAGAAATATTCTTAATGGAATATATAATCTTTGTCAGGCGTAGTATATTCTTAATAGTATTTCAAATACAAAATTTTTGCTCCAAGTTTTCGGCCAAGCTCCAAGATCCAAGATCCAAGCTCCAAGCTTTATCCTTTGATTCCAAGCTTTTGGGATGGTTTCCCTATCACCTTGGATGATTCCTTGTGTGTGCTAGTACTTAGAAATTTTTGCAACAAAAACTTCTTATTCTTTCTTCAAGTTTCGGCCAAGCCAAATTTTGAGAGGGAGAGTGCCAATTTTCGGTAATAGAGAGAAGAGAGGGAGATGATAAATGACTTGTTTTTATTTTTTTCAAAAAACAAAATATCATATACCAAATCTCAAAATTTGGTAAAAGTCAATCAAATGATTACACACAAAATGTGTAATACAAGTCATCACCATTCCTTTCACCAAAACCCATCACCTAAAGTAATTAAAGTGATAAGTGATGTGACAAGTGACGTGACAAGTGATAGGACATGTGGGCCCCACTTGATTCTAAATTCGAGTGGGCCCGCACACATCCCGGACTCAGGTTCGTTAATTCCAAATTAACGAATTATCCGTTGCGACGTAATTAAATCAAATTTAACTAAATAATTATACCAAGCAAAATTACTATTCAATTCGCTCGCGAATTAATTCTAAATTAATTCATCTGCCCGAATTAAAATCCAATTTTAATTCCGCGTCGAAATCTAATTTCGTTTAATATATCGAATATATTATTTTATCGATTAATTCCAAATTAATCATTCTCTCTCTTCAAATAGTATTTTATCCTAGATAAAATCTCTCTGTAATTAATCCTAGATTAATTATGTTTGAATCATACGTCATCGGTGAATCTTCGGGAAGCGACCCAAGAGATCCCTGGATATATTGGCAGTAAATCCGGTCATCGGACTATCCGAACACGTAAGTACCTCGTACTACGTTTTTACCGATTTACGAGACATGGTTGGCTTCTAGCAAAGCACCGTGCCTACCCAATTCTCCAGAAATATTCTTAATGGAATATATAATCTTTGTCCGGCGTAGTATATTCTTAATAGTATTTCAAATACAAAATTTTTGCTCCAAGATTTCGGCCAAGCTCCAAGATCCAAGCTCCAAGCTTTATCCTTTGATTCCAAGCTTTTGGGATGGTTTCCCTATCACCTTGGATGATTCCATGTATGTGCTAGCACTTAGAAATTTTTGCAACAAAAACTTCTTATTCTTTCTTCAAGTTTCGGCCAAGCCAAATTTTGAGAGGGAGAGTGCCAATTTTCGGTAATAGAGAGAAGAGAGGGAGATGATAAATGACTTGTGTTTATTTTTTTCAAAAAACAAAATATCATATACCAAATCTCAAAATTTGTTAAAAGTCAATCAAATGATTACACACAAAATATGTAATACAAGTCATCACTATTCCTTTCACCAAAACCCATCACCTAAAGTAATTAAAGTGATAAGTGATGTGACAAGTGACGTGACAAGTGATATGACATGTGGGCCCCACTTGATTCTAAATTCGAGTGGGCCCGCACACATCCCGGGCTCGGGTTCGCTAATTCCTAATTAACGAATTATCCGTTGCGACGTAATTAAATTAAATTTAACTAAATAATTATGCCAAGCAAAATTACTATTCACGTCGCTCGCGAATTAATTCTAAATTAATTCATCTGCCCGAAAAATCCAATTTTAATTCCGTCGTCGAAATCTAATTTCGTTTAATATATCGAATATATTATTTTATCGATTAATTCCAAATTAATCATTCTCTCTCTTCAAATAGTATTTTATCCTAGATAAAATCTCTCCGTAATTAATCCTAGATTAATTATGTTTGAATCATACGTCATCGGTGAATCTTCGGGAAGCGACCCAAGAGATCCCTGGATATATTGGCAGTAAATCCGGTCGTCGGACTATCCGAACACGTAAGTACCTCGTACTACGTTTTTACCGATTTACGAGACATGGTTGGCTTCTAGCAAAGCACCGTACCTACCCAATTCTCCAGAAATATTCTTAATGGAATATATAATCTTTGTCAGGCGTAGTATATTCTTAATAGTATTTCAAATACAAAATTTTTGCTCCAAGATTTCGGCCAAGCTCCAAGATCCAAGCCCCAAGCTTTATCCTTTGATTCCAAGCTTTTGGGATGGTTTCCCTATCACCTTGGATGATTCCTTGTGTGTGCTAGCACTTAGAAATTTTTGCAATAAAAACTTCTTATTCTTTCTTCAAGTTTCGGCCAAGCCAAATTTTGAGAGGGAGAGTGCCAATTTTCGGTAATAGAGAGAAGAGAGGGAGATGATAAATGACTTGTGTTTATTTTTTTCAAAAAACAAAATATCATATACCAAATCTCAAAATTTGGTAAAAGTCAATCAAATGATTACACACAAAATATGTAATACAAGTCATCACCATTCCTTTCACCAAAACCCATCACCTAAAGTAATTAAAGTGATAAGTGATGTGACAAGTGATATGACATGTGGGCCCCACTTGATTCTAAATTCGAGTGGGCCCGCACACATCCTGGACTCAGGTTCGTTAATTCCTAATTAACGAATTATCCGTTGCGACGTAATTAAATCAAATTTAACTAAATAATTATGCCAAGCAAAATTACTATTCAATTCGCTCGCGAATTAATTCTAAATTAATTCATCTGCCCTAATTAAAATCCAATTTTAATTCCGCGTCGAAATATAATTTCGTTTAATATATCAAATATATTATTTTATCGATTAATTCCAAATTAATGATTCTCTCTCTTCAAATAGTATTTTATCCTAGATAAAATCTCTCTGTAATTAATCCTAGATTAATTATGTTTGAATCATACGTCATCGGTGAATCTTCGGGAAGCGACCCAAGAGATCCGTGGATATATTGGCAGTAAATCCGGTCATCGGACTATCAGAACACGTAAGTACCTCGTACTTCATTTTTACCGATTTACGAGACATGGTTGGCTTCTAGCAAAGCACCGTGCCTACCCAATTCTCCAGAAATATTCTTAATGGAATATATAATCTTTGTCAGGCGTAGTATATTCTTAATAGTATTTCAAATACAAAATTTTTTCTCCAAGATTTCGGCCAAGCTCCAAGATCCAAGCCCCAAGCTTTATCCTTTGATTCCAAGCTTTTGGGATGGTTTCCCTATCACCTTGGATGATTCCTTGTGTGTGCTAGCACTTAGAAATTTTTGCAACAAAAACTTCTTATTCTTTCTTCAAGTTTCGGCCAAGCCAAATTTTGAGAGGGAGAGTGCCAATTTTCGGTAATAGAGAGAAGAGAGGGAGATGAGAAATGACTTGTGTTTATTTTTTTCAAAAAACAAAATATCATATACCAAATCTCAAAATTTGGTAAAAGTCAATTAAATGATTACACACAAAATATGTAATATAATTCATCACCATTCCTTTCACCAAAACCCATCACCTAAAGTAATTAAAGTGATAAGTGATGTGACAAGTGACGTGACAAGTGATATGACATGTGGGCCCCACTTGATTCTAAATTCGAGTGGGCAAAATTATTATTCACGTCGCTCGCGAATTAATTCTAAATTAATTCATGTGCCCGAATTAAAATCCAATTTTAATTCCGCGTCGAAATCTAATTTCCTTTAATATATCGAATATATTATTTTATCGATTAATTCCAAATTAATCATTATCTCTCTTCAAATAGTATTTTATCCTAGATAAAATCTCTCCGTAATTAATCCTAGATTAATTATGTTTGAATCATACGTCATCGGTGAATCTTCGGGAAGCGACCCAAGAGATCCCTGGATATATTGGCAGTAAATTCGGTCGTCGGACTATCCGAACACGTAAGTACCTCGTACTACGTTTTTACCGATTTACGAGACATGGTTGGCTTCTAGCAAAGCACCGTACCTACCCAATTCTCCAGAAATATTCTTAATGGAATATATAATCTTTGTCAGGCGTAGTATATTCTTAATAGTATTTCAAATACAAAATTTTTGCTCCAAGATTTCGGCCAAGCTCCAAGATCCAAGCCCCAAGCTTTATCCTTTGATTCCAAGCTTTTGGGATGGTTTCCCTATCACCTTGGATGATTCCTTGTGTGTGCTAGCACTTAGAAATTTTTGGAACAAAAACTTCTTATTCTTTCTTCAAGTTTCGGCCAAGCCAAATTTTGAGAGGGAGAGTGCCAATTTTCGGTAATAGAGAGAAGAGAGGGAGATGATAAATGACTTGTGTTTATTTTTTTCAAAAAACAAAATATCATATACCAAATCTCAAAATTTGGTAAAAGTCAATCAAATGATTACACACAAAATATGTAATACAAGTCATCACCATCCCTTTCACCAAAACCCATCACCTAAAGTAATTAAAGTGATAAGTGATGTGACAAGTGACGTGACAAGTGATATGACATGTGGACCCCACTTGATTCTAAATTCGAGTGGGCCCGCACACATCCCGGGCTCGGGTTCGCTAATTCCTAATTAACGAATTATCCGTTGCGACGTAATTAAATCAAATTTAACTAAATAATTATGCTAAGTAAAATTACTATTCACTTCACTCGCGAATTAATTCTAAATTAATTCATCTGCCCGAATTAAAATCTCATTTTAATTCCGCGTCCAAATCTAATTTCGTTTAATATATCGAATATATTATTTTATCGATTAATTCAAAATTAATCATTCTCTCTCTTCAAATAGTTTTTTATCCTAGATAAAATCTCTCCGTAATTAATCCTAGATTAATTATGTTTGAATCATACGTCATCAGTGAATCTTCGGGAAGCGACCCAAGAGATCCCTGGATATATTGGCAGTAAATCCGGTCATCAGACTATCCGAACACGTAAGTACCTCGTACTACGTTTTTACCGATTTACGAGACATGGTTGGCTTCTAGCAAAGCACCGTGCCTACCCAATTCTCCAGAAATATTCTTAATGGAATATATAATCTTTGTCAGGCGTAGTATATTCTTAATAGTATTTCAAATACAAAATTTGTGATCCAGGTTTTCGGCCAAGCTCCAAGATCCAAGCTCCAAGCTTTATCCTTTGATTCCAAGCTTTTGGGATGGTTTTCATATCACCTTGGATGATTCCTTGTGTGTGCTAGCACTGAGAAATTTTTGCAACAAAAACTTCTTATTCTTTCTTCAAGTTTCGGCCAAGCCAAATTTTGAGAGGGAGAGTGCCAATTTTCGGTAATAGAGAGAAGAGAGGGAGATGATAAATGACTTGTTTTTATTTTTTTCAAAAAACAAAATATCATATACCAAATCTCAAAATTTGGTAAAAGTCAATCAAATGATTACACACAAAATGTGTAATACAAGTCATCACCATTTCTTTCACCAAAACCCATCACCTAAAGTAATTAAAGTGATAAGTGATGTGACAAGTGACGTGACAAGTGATATGACATGTGGGCCCCACTTGATTCTAAATTCGAGTGGGCCCGCAGACATCCCGGACTCAAATTCGTTAATTCCTAATTAACGAATTATCCGTTGCGACGTAATTAAATCAAATTTAACTAAATAATTATGCCAAGCAAAATTACTATTCAATTCGCTCGCGAATTAATTCTAAATTAATTCATCTGCCCGAATTAAAATCCAATTTTAATTCCGCGTCGAAATCTAATTTCGTTTAATATATCGAATATATTATTTTATCGATTAATTCCAAATTAATCATTCTCTCTCTTCAAATAGTATTTTATCCTAGATAAAATCTCTCTGTAATTAATCCTAGATTAATTATGTTTGAATCATACGTCAACGGTGAATCTTCGGGAAGCGACCCAAGAGATCCCTGGATATATTGGCAGTAAATCCGGTCATCAGACTATCCGAACACGTAAGTACCTCGTACTACGTTTTTACCGATTTACGAGACATGGTTGGCTTCTAGCAAAGCACCGTGCCTACCCAATTCTCCAGAAATATTCTTAATGGAATATATAATCTTTGTCAGGCGTAGTATATTCTTAATAGTATTTCAAATACAAAATTTTTGCTCCAAGTTTTCGGCCAAGCTCCAAGATCCAAGCTCCAAGCTTTATCCTTTGATTCCAAGCTTTTGGGATGGTTTCCCTATCACCTTGGATGATTCTTGTGTGTGCTAGCACTTAGAAATTTTTGCAACAAAAACTTCTTATTCTTTCTTCAAGTTTCGGCCAAGCCAAATTTTGAGAGGGAGAGTGCCAATTTTCGGTAATAGAGAGAAGAGAGGGAGATGATAAATGACTTGTGTTTATTTTTTTCAAAAAACAAAATATCATATACCAAATCTCAAAATTTGGTAAAAGTCAATCAAATGATTACACACAAAATGTGTAATACAAGTCATCACCATTCCTTTCACCAAAACCCATCACCTAAAGTAATTAAAGTGATAAGTGATGTGACAAGTGACGTGACAAGTGATATGACATGTGGTCCCCACTCGATTCTAAATTCGAGTGGGCCCGTACAAATCCCGGGCTCGGATTCGCTAATTCCTAATTAACGAATTATCCGTTGCGACGTAATTAAATCAAATTTAACTAAATAATTATGCTAAGCAAAATTACTATTCACTTCACTCGCGAATTAATTCTAAATTAATTCATCTGCCCGAATTAAAATCCAATTTTAATTCCGCGTCGAAATCTAATTTCGTTTAATATATCGAATATATTTATCTATCGATTAATTCCAAATTAATCATCCTCTCTCTTCAAATAGTATTTTATCATAGATAAAATCTCTTCGTAATTAATCCTAGATTAATTATTTTTGAATCATACGTCATCGGTGAATCTTCGGGAAGCGACCCAAGAGATCCCTCTATATATTGGCAGTAAATCCGCTCGTCGGACTATCCGAACACGTAAGTACCTCGTACTACGTTTTTACCGATTTACGAGACATGGTTGGCTTCTAACAAAGCACCGTGCCTACCCAATTCTCCAGAAATATTCTTAATGGAATATATAATCTTTGTCAGGCGTAGTATATTCTTAATAGTATTTCAAATACAAAATTTTTGCTCCAAGCTCCAAGCTTTATCCTTTGATTCCAAGCTTTTGGGATGGTTTCCCTATCACCTTGGATGATTCCTTGTGTGTGCTAGCACTTAGAAATTTTTGCAACAAAAACTTCTTATTCTTTCTTCAAGTTTCGGCCAAGCCAAATTTTGAGAGGGAGAGTGCCAATTTTCGGTAATAGAGAGAAGAGAGGGAGATGATAAATGACTTGTGTTTATTTTTTTCAAAAAACAAAATATCATATACCAAATCTCAAAATTTGGTAAAAGTCAATCAAATGATTACACACAAAATGTGTAATACAAGTCATCACCATTCCTTTCACCAAAACCCATCACCTAAAGTAATTAAAGTGATAAGTGATGTGACAAGTGACGTGACAAGTGATATGACATGTGGGCCCCACTTGATTCTAAATTCGAGTGGGCCCGTACAAATCCCAGTCTCGGGTTCGCTAATTCCTAATTAACGAATTATCCGTTGCGACGTAATTAAATCAAATTTAACTAAATAATTATGCTAAGTAAAATTACTATTCACATCACTCGCGAATTAATTCTAAATTAATTCATCTGCCCGAATTAAAATCCAATTTTAATTCCGCGTCGAAATCTAATTTCGTTTAATATATCGAATATATTATTTTATCGATTAATTCCAAATAAATCATTCTCTCTCTTCAAATAGTATTTTATCCTAGATAAAATCTCTCCGTAATTAATCCTAGATTAATTATGTTTGAATCATACGTCATCGGTGAATCTTCGGGAAGCGACCCAAGAGATCCCTGGATATATTGGCAGTAAATCCGGTCATCGGACTATCCGAACACGTAAGTACCTCGTACTACATTTTTACCGATTTACGAGACATGGTTGGCTTCTAGCAAAGCACCGTGCCTACCCAATTCTCCAGAAATATTCTTAATGGAATATATAATCTTTGTCAGGCGTAGTATATTCTTAATAGTATTTCAAATACAAAATTTTTGCTCCAAGATTTCGGCCAATCTCCAAGATCCAAGATCCAAGCTTTATCCTTTGATTCCAAGCTTTTGGGATGGTTTCCCTATCACCTTGGATGATTCCTTGTATGTGCTAGCACTTAGAAATTTTTGCAACAAAAACTTCTTATTCTTTCTTCAAGTTTCGGCCAAGCCAAATTTTGAGAGGGAGAGTGCCAATTTTCGGTAATAGAGAGAAGAGAGGGAGATGATAAATGACTTGTGTTTATTTTTTTCAAGAAACAAAATATCATATACCAAATCTCAAAATTTGGTAAAAGTCAATCAAATGATTACACACAAAATATGTAATACAAGTCATCACCATTCCTTTCACCAAAACCCATCACCTAAAGTAATTAAAGAGATAAGTGATGTGACAAGTGACGTGACAAGTGATATGACATGTGGGCCCCCCTTGATTCTAAATTCGAGTGGGCCCGCACACATCCCGGACTCAAATTCGTTAATTCCTAATTAACGAATTATCCGTTGCGACGTAATTAAATCAAATTTAACAAAATAATTATGCCAAGCAAAATTACTATTCACGTCGCTCGCGAATTAATTCTAAATTAATTCATCTGCCCGAATTAAAATCCAATTTTAATTCCGCGTCGAAATCTAATTTCGTTTAATATATCGAATATATTATTTTATCGATTAATTCCAAATTAATCATTCTCTCTCTTCAAATAGTATTTTATCATAGATAAAATCTCTCCGTAATTAATCCTAGATTAATTATGTTTGAATCATACGTCATCGGTGAACCTTCGGGAAGCGACCCAAGAGATCCCTGGATATATTGGCAGTAAATCCGGTCATCGGACTATCCAAACACGTAAGTACCTCGTACTACGTTTTTACCGATTTACGAGACATGGTTGGCTTCTAGCAAAGCACTGTGCCTACCCGATTCTCCAAAAATATTCTTAATGGAATATATAATCTTTGTCAGGCGTAGTAAATTCTTAATAGTATTTAAAATACAAAATTTTTGCTCCAAGATTTCGGCCAAGCTACAAGATCCAAGCTCCAAGCTTTATCCTTTGATTCCAAGCTTTTGGGATGGTTTCCCTATCACCTTGGATGATTCCTTGTGTGTGCTAGCACTTAGAAATTTTTGAAACAAAAACTTCTTATTCTTTCTTAAAGTTTCGGCCAAGCCAAATTTTGAGAGGGAGAGTGCCAATTTTTGGTAATAGAGAGAAGAGAGGGAGATGATAAATGACTTGTGTTTATTTTTTTCAAAAAAACAAATATCATATACCAAATCTCAAAATTTGGTAAAAGTCAATCAAATGATTACACACAAAATATGTAATACAAGTCATTACCATTCCTTTCACCAAAACCCATCACCTAAAGTAATAAAAGTGATAAGTGATGTGACAAGTGACGTGACAAGTGATTTGACATGTGGGCCCGCACACATCCCGGGCTCGGTTCGCTAATTCCTAATTAACGAATTATCCGTTGCGACGTAATTAAATCAAATTTAACTAAATAATTATGCCAAGCAAAATTACTATTCACGTCGCTCGCGAATTAATTCATCTGCCCGAATTAAAATCCAATTTTAATTCCACGTCGAAATCTAATTTCCTTTAATATATCGAATATATTATTTTATCGATTAATTCCAAATTAATCATTCTCTCTCTTCAAATAGTATTTTATCCTAGATAAAATCTCTCGGTAATTAATCCTAGATTAATTAGGTTTGAATCATACGTCATCGGTGAATCTTCGGGAAGCGACCAAAGAGATCCCTAGATATATTGGCAGTAAATCCAGTCGTCGGACTATCCGAACACGTAAGTACCTCGTACTACATTTTTACCGATTTACGAGACATTGTTGGCTTCTAGCAAAGCACCGTGCCTACCCAATTCTCCAGAAATATTCTTAATGGAATATATAATCTTTGTCAGGCGTAGTAAATTCTTAATAGTATTTCAAATACAAAATTTTTGCTCCAAGATTTCGGCCAAGCTCCAAGATCCAAGCTCCAAGCTTTATCCTTTGATTCAAAGCTTTTGGGATGGTTTCCCTATCACCTTGGATGATTCCTTGTGTGTGCTAGCACTTAGAAATTTTTGCAACAAAAACTTCTTATTATTTCTTCATGTTTTGGCCAAGCCAAATTTTGAGAGGGAGAGTGCCAATTTTCGGTAATAGAGAGAAGAGAGGGAGAAGATAAATGAATTGTGTTTATTTTTTTCAAAAAAAAAATATCATATACCAAATCTCAAAATTTGGTAAAAGTCAATCAAATGATTACACACAAAATATGTAATACAAGTCATCACCATTCCTTTCACCAAAACCCATCACCTAAAGTAATTAAAGTGATAAGTGATGTGACAAGTGACGTGACAAGTGATTTGACATATGGGCCCCACTTGATTCTAAATTCGAGTGGGCCCGTACACATCCCGGGCTCGGGTTCGTTAATTCCTAACTAACGAATTATCCGTTGCGACGTAATTAAATCAAATTTAACTAAATAATTATGCCAAGCAAAATTACTATTCACGTCCCTCGCGAATTAATTCTAAATTAATTCATCTGCCCGAATTAAAATCCAATTTTAATTCCGCGTCGAAATCTAATTTCCTTTAATATATCGAATATATTATTTTATCGATTAATTCCAAATTAATCATTCTCTCTCTTCAAATAGTATTTTATCCTAGATAAAATCTCTCCGTAATTAATCCTAGATTAATTATTTTTGAATAATACGTCATCGGTGAATCTTCGGGAAGCGACCCAAGAGATCCCTATATATATTGGCAGTAAATCCGGTCGTCGGACTATCCGAACACGTAAGTATCTCGTACTACGTTTTTACCGATTTACGAGACATGGTTGGCTTCTAACAAAGCACCGTGCCTACCCAATTCTCCAGAAATATTCTTAATGGAATATATAATCTTTGTGAGGCGGAGTATATTCTTAATAGTATTTCAAATACAAAATTTTTGCTCCAAGCTCCAAGCTTTATCCTTTGATTCCAAGCTTTTGGGATGGTTTCCCTATCACCTTGGATGATTCCTTGTGTGTGCTAGCACTTAGAAATTTTTGCAACTAAAACTTCTTAATCATTCTTCAAGTTTCGGCCAAGCCAAATTTTGAGAGGGAGAGTGCCAATTTTCGGTAATAGAGAGAAGAGAGGGAGATGATAAATGACTTGTGTTTATTTTTTTCAAAAAACAAAATATCATATACCAAATCTCAAAATTTGGTAAAAGTCAATCAAATGATTACACACAAAATGTGTAATACAAGTCATCACCATTCCTTTCACCAAAACCCATCACCTAAAGTAATTAAAGTGATAAGTGATGTGACAAGTGACGTGACAAGTGATATGACATGTGGGCCCCACTTGATTCTAAATTCGAGTGGGCCCGCACACATCCCGGGCTCGGGTTCGCTAATTCCTAATTAACGAATTATCCGTTGCGACGTAATTAAATCAAATTTAACTAAATAATTATGCCAAGCAAAATTACTATTCACGTCGCTCGCGAATTAATTCATCTGCCCGAATTAAAATCCAATTTTAATTCCGCGTCGAAATCTAATTTCCTTTAATATATCGAATATATTATTTTATCGATTAATTCCAAATTAATCATTCTCTCTCTTCAAATAGTATTTTATCCTAGATAAAATCTCTCGGTAATTAATCCTAGATTAATTAGGTTTGAATCATACGTCATCGGTGAATCTTCGGGAAGCGACCCAAGAGATCCCTGGATATATTGGCAGTAAATCCAGTCGTCGGACTATCCGAACACGTAAGTACCTCGTACTACGTTTTTACCGATTTACGAGACATGGTTGGCTTCTAGCAAAGCACCGTGCCTACCCAATTCTCCAGAAATATTCTTAATGGAATATATAATCTTTGTCAGGCGTAGTAAATTCTTAATAGTATTTCAAATACAAAATTTTTGCTCCAAGATTTCGGCCAAACTCCAAGATCCAAGCTCCAAGCTTTATCCTTTGATTCCAAGCTTTTGGGATGGTTTCCCTATCACCTTGGATGATTCCTTGTGTGTGCTAGCACTTAGAAATTTTTGCAACAAAAACTTCTTATTCTTTCTTCAAGTTTCGGCCAAGCCAAATTTTGAGAGGGAGAGTGCCAATTTTCGGTAATAGAGAGAAGAGAGGGAGATGACAAATGACTTGTGTTTATTTTTTTTTAAAAAAAAATATCATATACCAAATCTCAAAATTTGGTAAAAGTCAATCAAATGATTACACACAAAATATGTAATACAAGTCATCACCATTCCTTTCACAAAAACCCATCACCTAAAGTAATTAAAGTGATAAGTGATGTGACAAGTGACGTGACAAGTGATTGGACATGTGGGCCCCACTTGATTCTAAATTCGAGTGGGCCCGTACACATCCCGGGCTCGGGTTCGCTAATTCCTAATTAACGAATTATCCGTTGCGACGTAATTAAATCAAATTTAACTAAATAATTATGCCAAGCAAAATTACTATTCACGTCGCTCGCGAATTAATTCTAAATTAATTCATCTGCCCGAATTAAAATCCAATTTTAATTCCGCGTCGAAATCTAATTTCCTTTAATATATCGAATATATTATTTTATCGATTAATTCCAAATTAATCATTCTCTCTCTTCAAATAGTATTTTATCCTAGATAAAATCTCTCCGTAATTAATCCTAGATTAATTATTTTTGAATCATACGTCATCGGTGAATCTTCGGGAAGCGACCCAAGAGATCCCTATATATATTGGCAGTAAATCCGGTCGTCGGACTATCCGAACACGTAAGTACCTCGTACTATGTTTTTACCGATTTACGAGACATGGTTGGCTTCTAACAAAGCACCGTGCCTACCCAATTCTCCAGAAATATTCTTAATGGAATATATAATCTTTGTCAGGCGTAGTATATTCTTAATAGTATTTCAAATACAAAATTTTTACTCCAAGCTCCAAGCTTTATCCTTTGATTCCAAGCTTTTGGGATGGTTTCCCTATCACCTTGGATGATTCCTTGTGTGTGCTAGCACTTAGAAATTTTTGCAACAAAAACTTCTTATTCTTTCTTCAAGTTTCGGCCAAGCCAAATTTTGAGAGGGAGAGTGCCAATTTTCGGTAATAGAGAGAAGAGAGGGAGATGAGGAAAATGGTTCTCCAAAACTGTGAATGATAAGAGAGAATGGAAGAAGAAAAAAAGCGTTTATGTATTTGTTTTTTTTTTTTATTTCCAAAACAAAAAACTAAAACAATTACCATTTTCAAAAGTCAAAGGCAATAAAGCCATAACCACTTCCATCACTATTCACATCACTCATGACATGTTGTCAAATCACTCAAAGTGACTAGACATCACATCAATCGATTGACTAGTGATTTGACGCTTGATGTGACTTGTGGGCCGCACTTAAATTCGCAAAGCGAGTGTGCCCGCAAACACTCCTGGGCTCGGGTTTGCTAATTCTAAATTAACGAATTTTCCGTTGCGACGTAATTAAATAATTATGCCTAGCAAAATCACTATTCACGTCACTAGCGAATTAATTCTAAATTAACTCGGTTGCCCGAATTAAAATCTAATTTCAATTCCGGGTCGAAATCCAATTTCGTATAATATATCGAATATATTATTTTATCGATTAATTCCAAATTAATCGTTCTCTCTCTTTTAAATAATATTTTATCCCAGATAAAATATCTCCGTAATTAATCCCAGATTAATTTTCTCTCTCATCTAATTAATCCCTGATTAATAAAGTGCGAGTCATACGTCATCAGTGAATCTTCAAGAAACGACCCATGAGATCCCCGGTTATGTTGGCAGTAAATCCGGTCGTCGGACTATCTGAACACGTACGTACCTAGTACTACATTTTTACCGATTTACAAGACAATGTTGGCTTCTAGCAAAACGCCATGCCTACCCAATTCTCCAGAAATATCCTTACAGGAATATGTGATCTACGTAGTATACGTAGTATTACGTATTTCGATCCAGTATCGGATGTCACGTGCAAGGCCTGGGGATGGAAATGTGTCTGCCCCGTACGAAGCACATATCGGATCTCTGGTAACTAGTCTCTATAATCGGATAAACATGACCTAGTCATAATATCCTGATAGCTGCAGCATATAAGAGAACGAGTTCTGTATCCTACGTGATCATCATCTCCACTATGACTGGAGTGATACTTCCATATCGACATCACACCCAATACACTATGATTCTCAATATACCCAGAAGAGGCGTACGCAGAACCTTTTAAAGCCATGGACGACCTAAACCAAAGCGTATTGATTGTCGAAGTATTTGCGGTGCAAGTCTCAAGTTAAGACCAAATAAACCTACCCTGATTCGGAATTCCATAGAAACATAGTCATACTACCAATGGAATTCCGAGGGGTCTATCCAGAGCGAAGCTATTTTCCGTACCATCGGTAAAACAAAACCTCCTACTACACTTGCATGAGTATCCTATACCCAAATATATGAGAACTATGTCGTTATGCTCCCACAACGCGTACAAGTGTAATACTAGTCTATTCCGCATTATCGATGTCCAATCTCGATAATACTACGACTATGGATATTTAATGATTAAACCTTTATTGATTGATACTGTCTCATATCATCTCAATCCGGAACTAATCATATGGACCTTCTATTATTTATACATCTTGGTAATCTAATTACAAATGATAGTAGAGCAATTTCCTTTGTCACATAGTTAATTTGTACAACAACACCATGATCTGTACAAATAGTGATGCTATAGGTCATAACTATCCAACAATCTCCCATTTGGCCTATAGCCAATCACTCAAGTGTCCTACACCCGAACTATGTACGGTTCACTCAAACTTCTGCTGAGGAAAGGCTTTCGTCAGCAGATTTGTATGATTATCATCGGATGTGATTTATACGATCATCACATCACCACGATGTGTGATCCGAACGAATCAGATAAATAGTCGAAGTATTTATCTGGATCGTTGATGAGACCATTAATTCTTTAGCCGTCGATGTAGCCTAGCTCAGCTGCTAATAGAACTATATCTAATCTAATTAGATTATTATCAATCCAGAAGGCTTCTATTGCTGCCTCAGCTGCAACAATAATCCACTTTTATTGTTTATTCGGTAACAACATCTTGCTTGGAAGATTTCCAGCTCACTGTTCTGTTATTCAAACTTTATAGTACCATTGTTATGACTTATAGTCATTTTTATCGGTTAGGAAACTTGGAACGGTGATCCCAATCACTTCAAGTTCTTCTTCTCCATAGTATAAGCCAACATCCTTAGATCTTCTAAGATACTAACAGATGTTCTTAACATCAATCCATTGACTATCACATGGATTGGCCCGATTGTGACTCCATATGCTCAAAGCGTATGAGACACCAGGTCGCGTACATTTATTTCAATGTACTAGTTCTTGGAGAGTATTAAAAACTTTAAATCTATCCTAGTAGATCTTTATTCCTAGAATAAAGGTTGTTTCTCCCAAGAATTCGACGGAGAATTTTCATGAAAGCCAAGCTTTCACCGATTATATTATGGGAATATCATTTCCAAGAAATGACATGTTATCATTACTAAGGACATTCATTGTCAGTGCGCTCCCACTAACCTCCTTATATACACAAGAATCATTTTCGTTTTGAAATAAATCATATGCCATTATGATTACATCAAAACGACATTTCCAAGAACGCAATGCTTGCTTCAATCCATCCATGGATTGAGTAACCTGCAAACCTTGTTTGCTAGTTTTGGTACGACAAAACTGTCAGGATGTTGTAAACATCCTCTAAAAGGTTTCCGTTTAAGGAAAGTGGTTTTGGCATTCAGCTGTCATATTTCATAAATGAAACATGCAGCATTAGCAAGCATTATCCAAATGGATTTAACCATGGCAACGATTAAACGGTTTCGTCGTAATCGACATCATGTTGATAACGATACCTTTTCGCTACAAGCCTAGCTTAGTATGTTGGTATGTTGCCTTCCATGTATGTCTTTCTTGAAGACTGATATAATACCAATAGGCACAATGCCTTTCGGTACAACAACCAGTATCCAAACTCGGTTGGTATACATGGAATCCATTTCGGACATCATGGCACTTTGCCATAATAGGGAGTCGATACCCTGTATCACTTCCTCAAACGTAGTCAGTTTGTATTCCTCAATAAGATTGACATCTTTATGAGGTGATATCAGAAACTCATACCCCAAGTTGTTTTCTGACTCTCTCCGATCTACGCGGTTCTTGTGTATTCGAAGATTACTGGTATAGTTTCATCCTTGATGCCTGGAATAGTATTACTCTGATTTTCATCGAGTTTCACTTTCCTCCCACTTACCACTGCATATAGGTATTCCTCTTAGGAAACCTACATGGCGAGCAACAATTACATTGTTCTCTTGTGAGTTGTATAAGTACTATACTTAGGTTTCCCTAGGATAACCTACAACTTAGACACTTATCCGATTTGGGTTCTAGTTTGGTATCATCCAAACATATGCCTAGCATTCCCAAATCTTCAGGAATGAGAAACCCGATTTCTTTCCTGTTCATATCTAATATGAAGTCTGTCAAACAGATTTTATGGAACCTTATTCAAAATAAGTTATGCACTGTTAAATAAGTATCTGTTGAAGGAAATGGTAGCTTAGAGCAACTCATGATTAACCTTATCATGTCCAACAAAATTCGGTTTCTCCGTTCGGATACACCGTCAAGTAGACGTGTTCCGGGAGGAGTCCTCATTGAAAGAATACTTTACTCTTTAAAATATTTGAGAAACTTATTGCTTAAGTATTTTCCATCATGGTCTAACCGTGACGGTTTTTGTACTTTAGCCAATCTGTTTATCTAGTTCGTGTCGAAACTGTAAAAGTTTTCGATTTGTGTTTAAAAGGAAACACATAACCATAACGCGATGCCACATTCGTAAAGGTCACGAAACATTCATATCCACCTCTAGCCTAGCTAGACATGGGCCCACTTACGTCACTATGACCAAGGGCTAATAGACCGATGACACTTGCATTTTTACCAAGTAAAGGTGTTATAGGCATTTTGACTAATAAAATAGATTCGTAGACATTATTTGAATGGAATCAAATATGTCCTAGTATCCACTATTTGAAAGTTTGGATATACGAGTCTTGTTTAATTGTGTCCCAGACATCAATGCCAGTTATAAGTCTCAACTGATTTATTCAGTTCGAGCTATTAGTTTGTCATGTCATATGTATGAGATTTATTTATATTCAAAATATAAATACTGTTATTCACATCTAATGTGTTTATCTCAATATCATCTTTATATAATAAAACACTTTAGTGTTCTAGAATATAAAAGGTATACCCGTAACAGGTTAAACCCTGATATAGAGATAATGTTTCTAGTCAAACTAGTTATATTATACCAGTTTCCTAATTTAAGTACACACCCGAAGGGTAGTTCCTAAACTTAGGTTTCTACGGTTAAAACAGCGACTTTCGTCCTGTTTCCTATTCGCAGATGAATCTCAACTGAAGTCAGTATCCAGCTTGTCAGCAGATTCTGCACATCAGCACATATTAATGTACCACATCCAGTATCTAAAATCCAATTTTAATACTAGTAGTGAACTTGTTTATAACAAACATATTTGAAGTCAGAGCCTTGCCCCTCTTCACTTCCTTCATGTCTGCCATGTCCATACGGCAGTCACGCATCTAGTGACCGCATTTGCCACAGTTTAGGCAGACATCTTGGGATATGTCCTTTGTCTTCCCAGAAGATTATAATGACTTTGCCTTTGCCCCTTTTCGACACTCCAGAAGCCTTTGGCGAAGCCTTGGCCTTCTAGGATGTCGAAGTAAGGTGCGCCTTGCGCTTCTTGCCTATTGGAAACTTTGGCTTTGTCTCCTTGAGAATAGCCATTAACTCTCCAAGAGTTTTCTATTGCAATTTGTTCTTCTAAGATCTAAAAATAGATCTATGAAGATCCTTCAATTTCAATATCATACTATAACGATCTAATCCTTAGTTCTGACTAAGAAATTAAGGAGTCTATTTGGCAAGCATAATGGATTAAGCACTAAATTTATCATTACATGAATATTCCAAATATCATGTTCTACTATTTGCTTAACTTCGGGCTTTAGGCTTAAGACGTCACTATATCAAATAAAGTAACTTCTCGGTTTGCAGGACCTTCCTGAAGTTTTATTCCCAATTTGAAAATTAAAGTCGTTTAAATACATTTTCTCCCAAGATTATGTTTTAAACACTAATCTTTCAATTATCTTGATTCTAATAGTCCAACTATTTAATCAACGATTTTAGGCACTATTTATTATAATGATTACTATAGTCTAACTATATAATCAACTATAATTTAATAGGTTTAGATTCAATTATATTGATTGCTATAATCCAATTATAAAATCAACTATTAATTGAAATTAGTTAATTCAAATATATTGATTACTATAGTCTAATTATATAATCAACTATAAATGAAATAGTTTGAATACAGTCAAACTGTTTATTAAAACAACATTAAATATTAGTCTAACTAATATATTAATTTATTGACGAAAAATTTGAATGAGCGCGTATGGCAAGTAACTAAACGAATATTGCAAATTTAATACTTGCTTCCCATTAATTTTCGGCGAGCCTCTAACCCTCTGTTGAGTACTCGGGAAACCTTGTTTCCTAGTGGGCTAAGATCCCGTTAAATAACACACAATCTTGACTTTGGCCAACAAATTGTATGATAATTAACTAGGTAGATCTCTAAGATCAATTGGATCTCATCCAATTCCTAGATCCAGTAGGTGGACATCCAAGTCCGAAACATATATCTTATAAATGCTAATATATCCAATATATTTCCTAACCTTTTTCCTCTGAATCAACTAAGCCTTGACTTTGGCACAACAAACTTAGTGATCCCAGTTAAGCGGAACCCATTGACCTTGGAAAGCTTCGTAATCAATGTCGATGGACAAGAAGTGATCTTGACTTTGGCCAACAAATCAAAACTTGGACAAGACACCAATATGGAACAAAGCCTTCATGATTCAAACACATCATCGATGGACAAAGGCCTTGACTTTGGCCAATAAACCAATGCCAGTCTTGGATCTTGAGTAAGAATCACTCCATGGAAGGAAAAACGCTTAATATGTTTTGAGGGTTTTTCGCGTGCAATTGGCAACCATTTAATTATCTTTGTTAAGGTCTCATCATCATACACCCTTAAACATGCATTCTAAACACATAATAAGGCGCATATTAATAAAATAATAATGATATATGGGTCAAACCCAAATACCAAAGCCCATTTAAGGAATCACCCTTATTTGCCAAGAAACCAATTTAGGCCCATTAGGCCCAATTAATATTAAAGGTCCATTAAGTCATAATTGGACTTTATGGATATGGTCTTGGGACCAATTGGATCCAACCAATTTAGCCTAAACCAATCTTTGTACAACCAAGCCCATTAAGCCCAATTACAACTTTTCAAGCCCAATTTCCAAAATAGGCCCAATTAATTAAATTACCAAATTCCAAATTTCATAACTTAATTAACCTAAAGTGTATGCCATAATTAATTACCCAAATTAATATTTCCAAAATACTAATTCACTCAATTAATTATGCTCATTATCATCAACACATGTCCAACACATTTGAATCAAAAATCAAACCATTTTCATGCTTCTTAACTCACGGCAATGGTAGGGATTTTTGTCCAATTCCAATTCCAATCCAATTGAATTTAAATTAACATTCAAAAAGTCTTTCAAACTCATCCAATGAATCAAAAAACAAAAATTACCATGAGATTAGGGTATCATTGGTATTCGGCCAAGCCAACCCAATTTGGGGAAAATTGTTCCAAATCAATTTTCATGAAATTGATCATATCCAACTTCAATTAAACATCATTCAAGCATACTCAATCAAACAATTTCATCAAATCATGCTCAAATTGATTTTACCCAATTTTAACCCTAAATCAATTTCATGCTCAATTAGGCTCTGATACCATTGTTGGTTTCTCTAAGGTCCCAAGGATCAAATCAAGCAATGAAACACATGTGAATACAACAATGAAATATGGTGGAAACATACTTACATTGAATGGCTTTTGCGATGCGAGGAACAACAAAACTTTTCCTTCAAGCTCCTTGAACTTTCGGCAATGGTGCTCCTTGTTGTCCTCCAAATTCGGTCAACACCTCCATGGATTCTCCAAGCTCTAAGCTTTCAAATGATGATTCCAAGCTCACAAGTTGGTTTCCCTATCACCTTGGATGACCCTTTATATGCTAGCATTGGATAGATTTGCCATAAATATTCCATTCCTTCTTGTTAAAATTCGGCCATGGCAGAATTTTGGAGAAGAAATTGGCTTTAAAGCCGAGAGAGGGAGAGGAGGAAAATGGTTCTC
The DNA here is from genome assembly GCA_019454045.1 of Zanthoxylum bungeanum. Lineage (NCBI taxonomy): Eukaryota > Viridiplantae > Streptophyta > Magnoliopsida > Sapindales > Rutaceae > Zanthoxylum > Zanthoxylum bungeanum. Next base: position 22,527 of record SKCR01047269.1, read on the forward strand.
CAAAACTGTGAATGATAAGAGAGAATGGAAGAAGAAAAAAAGCGTTTATGTATTTGTTTTTTTTTTTTATTTCCAAAACAAAAAACCAAAACAATTACCATTTTCAAAAGTCAAAGGCAATAAAGCCACAACCACTTCCATCACTATTCACATCACTCATGACATGTTGTCAAATCACTCAAAGTGACTAGACATCACATCAATTGATTGACTAGTGATTTCACGCTTGATGTGACTTATGGGCCGCACTTAAATTCGCAATGCGAGTGCGCCCGTAAACACTCCCGGGCTCAGGTTCGCTAATTCCAAATTAACGAATTTTCCGTTGCGACGTAATTTAATAATTATGCCTAGCAAAATCACTATTCACTTCGCTAGCGAATTAATTCTAAATTAACTCGTTTGCCCGAATTAAAATCTAACTTCAATTCTGCGTCGAAATCAAATTTCGTATAATATATCGAATATATTATTTGATCGATTAATTCCAAATTAATCGTTCTCTCTCTTTTAAATAATATTTTATCCCAGATAAAATATCTCCGTAATTAATCCCAGATTAATTTTCTCTCTCATCTAATTAATCATCGGTGAATCTTCGGGAAGCGACCCATGAGATCCCGGATATGTTGGCAGTAAATCCGGTCGTCAGACTATCCGAATACTTACGTACCTAGTACTACATTTTTACCGATTTACAAGACAAGGTTGGCTTCTAGCAAAGTGCAATGCCTACCCAATTCTCCAGAAATATCCTTACAGGAATATGTGATCTATATCAGGCATAGTATACGTAGTATCACGTATTTCGATCCAGTATCGGATGTCACGTGCAAGGCCTGGGGTTGGAAATGTGTCTGCTCCGTACGAAGCACATATCGGATCTCTGGTAACTACTCTCTATAATCGGATAAACATGACCTAGTCATAATATCCCGATAGCTGCAGCATATAAGAGAACGAGTTCCGTATCCTACGTGATCATCATCTCCACTATGACTGGAGTGATACTTCCATCTCAACATCACACCCAATACATTATGATTCTCAATATACCCAGAAGAGGCGTACGCATAACCTGTTAAAGCCCTGGATGACCTAAACCAAAGCGTATTGATTGTCGCAAGTATTAGCGGTACAAGTCTCAGGTTAAGACCAAATACACCTACCCTGATTCGAACTTCCATAGACACATAGTCATACTACCAATGGAATTCCGAGGGGTCTATCCAGAGCGAAGCTGTTTTCCGTACCATCGGTAAAACACAACCTCCTACTACACTTGCAGGAGTATCATATACCCAAATATATGAGAACTATGTCGTTATGCTCCCACAACGCGCACAAGTGTAATACTAGTCTATTCTGCATTATCGATGTCCAATCTCGATAATACTATGACTAGGGATATTTAATGATTAAACCTTTATGGATTGATATTGTCTTATATCATCTCAATCTGGAACTAATCATATGGACCTTCTATCATTTATACATCTTGGTAATCTAATTACAAATGATAGAAGAGCAATTTCCTTTGTCACATAGTTAATTTGTACAACAACACCATGATATGTACAAATAGTGATGCTATGGGTCATAAGTAATGGACCATTACGAACCCAACGGTTTGAGGTCTTCCCTTGCGAGGGGTGAGCACGACCTTAAATCATTTTCCCGGTTCACACCGGGTGGTGACTCTATTTTTATTTCTCCGGTGTAGTCCCCCGTGGGCTACTCCGTACTCCCGACTGGGCCGAACTCTGTACTCCCGATTGGGCCGCGAGCCCGGGACAGCGTCATCGATTTATGTGTCCTACAGTCTGGTGTCTCCACTGGGGATAGAGAATCGACCCCGAAATAATATCTTGTAGTGATTGCGATTTATGCTTTAGTTATCCGTGTCTACCGTGGGTTGAAAGGGGTTTAATCAAAGGCACTTTTAAGGCTAGGTAATGGTTTGGTGTCTTCCTTCATTCCCTACCTTTCTATAAGGAAAAGCTGCGAAGGCACCTAGATAATCATGTACTTGTAGCTTATTGTGATGGACTAATTTGGAGGACTCGTTGTTTATTCTTGTCACCAAGAGATAAGAGCCTAAGAGGCTTGGGTTTTTAAGAGAGTCCGCTCCGCCCTCCCTCTGGGGAATCTACAATGGGAAATCCATTTGAAAATTAGTCACGCACCATAACTCGTTGGCACGTACCTTAGTGTATAAAAAGGTACGCTCACTTGGTCGCTCGGACCCTTGAGTGGGGAGACCTAGTTGTTGGCAATCCTTCGTCGACGAGAGCCTTTGTCTATACCCCTATAAACCCACATATGAACTGTAGTTGTAGGACCAATAGAAACTACTCCTTTATGTTTGCGTTTAGGACCATCGTCATTTGGATCCAGTTGGACCTTTTGTCATGAGGTATGGGCTTGTTGGGCTATTTAAACTAGGACGAGTCTGTGCTTTATGGAAATTGGGCCAAAAGATTCTAAAATGCCAATGGGCCATTTCGTGTTTAGGCCTTTTATCATTTGAAGTTGTTTAGCCATGTTATCACAAAAGTGTAAACCTGTTGGGCCTTTTCAACTGGGACAAGTTTGCACCTCGCAATAGTATGATTGAATGCTTTAAAATGATAATGGGCCGACTTATACATTACATGCATCGCGCGCATACATGCTAACTTGCGGTTTTAAGAGACACCATAGATATCCGTTGGGTTAGGGAAGAGGGCAGACTTGTCAAAAGGCCGTCAGAAAACATAAGCGAATCAGAGAACGAGGTATCCCGTATGGATCAGTTAGAGAACAGTCGCACTAAGGTTACCGAGCAACTGCAAGCTTTGACTACTGCTATGGCTAATACTGTTAAATTTCAATCAAGTCCCAAGGATCACAAACATGCATAAAAACGAGTTGAATACACAAAGGAGTAAGGCGGAATACATACTCACATTGATGGGTTTTGATGAAATGAAGAATACAAGCCTTCAAGCTTCCTCTATAAGCTCGGCAATAGCTTCCTCATGCAGTGGACTGCTCGGTTGGTGACTGGTTTGCCTCCTCCATGTTCGGCCATTGAAGACTCCATTGAAGCTTCAAGCTTCAAGCTTTCCAAGCTCACAAATTCGTTTCCCTATCACCATAATATAACCCATGTGTGTGCTAGCACTACTCTTCTTCAATTTGCTTCTCAAAATTTCGGTGAAACCAGAAAATTTTTAAGCAAAATCGGCTTGAAGCCGTGAAGGAGAGGGAGAAGAAAAGAGAGGGAAAAGAGGAAGACCGTATGTCTTGCATGTGAGAGAGAGAAAAGCTTTTTCTTTTGTTTTATATATTTACCAAGTAAATAATAAATAAAACATATATTACTTTTTAATACAAAAGTCAAAAAGCAAGAAATAAATAATGTTATATTTCATTTCAAGCTTTTAAAAGCTTTTCATCAACTCAAATCAACTATTCACATCAAATCCATCCACTTTAATAAAGTGACAACATGTCATGTCACATCACTCAAAGTGACAAGTGACTTGACGATTGATGCGATTAGCGATTTGACGCTTGATGTGACTTGCGTGCCGCGCTCGAATTTGAAATGCGAATGCGCTCGCAATCACTCTCGGGCTCGGGTTCGCTAATTCCAAATTAACGAATTTTCCATCGCGTCGTAATTAAATGATTACGCCTAGCGAAATCACTATTCACGTCACTAACGAATTAATTCTAAATTAATTCGTTCGCCCGAAATAAAATCTAATTTTAATTCCGCGTCGAAATCCAATTTCGATTAATATATCGAATATATTTATTTTATCGATTAATTCCAAATTAATTGTTCTCTCTCTTTAATTAATATTTTATCCCAGATAAAATATCTCCGCAATTAATCCCAGATTAATTTTCTCTCTCTTCTAATTAATCCCAGATTAATTAAAGTGCGAGTTATACATCATCGGTGAATATTCAGGAAGAGACCCATGAGATCTCCGGATATGTTGGCAGTAAATACGGTCGTCGGATTATCCGAACACGTAAGTACCTCGTACTACATTTATACCGATTTACAAGACAAGGTTGGCTTCTAGCAAAGCGCCATGCCTACCCAATTCTCCCGAAATATTCTTACAGGAATATATAGATCTGTATCAAGCGTAGTATACCGTAGTATTGTGTATATCGGCCCAGTATCGGATAGTCATGTGCTAGGGCTGGGGCTGGATAAGTGTCTACCCCGTCAGAAGCACATGTCGGATGTCTGGTAACTAGTCTCTATAATCGGATATGCATGACCTAGTCATAACATCCCGATGGTTGCGCAACACTTAAGAGCACTAGTACCGTATCCTGCGTGACATCATATCCAATATGACTGAAGTGATACTTCCGTCTTGACATCACACCCAATACACTACGACTCTCTGATAAACCCAGAAGTGGAGTACGCAGAACCGGTTAAAGCCCTGTACCACCAAGACCAAAGTCTATCGATTATCGTAAGTATTAGCGATGTAAGTCTCAGGTTAAGACTATACACACCTACCTTGATTTCGGCCTCCCATAGACACATAGTCATAATACCAATGGGATTCCGAGGGGTCTATCCAGAGCGAAGCTGTTTCCCATACCATCGGTGAAATACGACCTCCTATCGCACTTGCATAAGTATCCAATACTTATATATATGAGAACTATGCCGTTGTGCCCTCACAACGCGCACAAGTGCAATACTAGCCTATTCCGCATTATTGATGTCCTATCTCGATAATACTCCAGCTAGGGATATTTAATGATTAATCCTTCGTGGACTGATACTGTCTCATATCATCTCAATCCAGGAACTAATCATATGGACCTCTCTTCATTTATATATCTATGGTGATTTAATCACAAATGATGAGAGTGTAATTTCCTTGTCACATAGTTAATTTGCTACAACAACACAATGATTTGTGCAAATAGTGACGCTATGGGTCATTTTATCCAACAAATACGGCTGTGCCTTGTGCCGGGGGAAACTCTGAGAATGATAGGCATGAGGACCCTCTGAACAAACTGAATGAAGATATCCTTGTCTTCGATGATGATATGGCAGAGTATGCCACATGAAGGATAGTGGGGTCTCAGGCTGAATTACAGAAACTCTGAGATCAGGTCGAGTCTGTTACTCGTAAGATGAGGGGCAAACATGAAGATCTGCTAGACTATGAGGCAATGACGTTTGAGGAACAGTTGTCGGCTCAGTTCAAAATGCCTGACATAGCCAAATTTAATGGGAATAGGGATCCGGGGGTCCATCTCAGGCAGTATGTCTCTGTGATGAGTTCAGTGGGTTTGTCGAAACGTTAAGTCCAGAAAATATTTAGGATGTCGTTTGAAGGGGCACCCGTGGTATGGTACCACAGCCTCGAGAGGAAGGTCAAGGATGACTGGCGGGCGTTGGCAGAGGCCTTTCTGGCTCAGTACGTAACAGATTTGGAGATCGACTTGTCACTCCGCGACTTGGAGAACACCAAGCAGAAGCCGGAGGAGAGCTTCAAGGAGTATATGGATCGCTGGAGAAGCCAGCTTCTGAGAATGCAGACTCGGCCCTCGGAGAAGGACCAAATCAAAATGATCATCAAGGGCACCAAGCCCTCCATCTATGGCAAGCTGAGGAGGATGACCTCCATGATTACGGATTTTCAACAGTTGAGGGAGACTGTCATGGATATCGAGGAGGAGGAAGTCGAGAACAAGAAGTTTTATGGCCTGAATAGGAGGTCTTTTGGGGGCAGTCTGAGACCAAGCCCACTACTGCCGAGGTTGCTGCCATCAGGAATCGGCATTTCTCTAAACTGGGTAAGCCTTTGTCTAAGGTGCTTGAGAAGTTGCAGGCGTAAGGACTCCTAGAACCCTTAGAGCCTAAACCTCTTCCAGATCCTATACCACCCAACCTTGACCTGAGCCTGTATTGTCACTTCCATCAGAGGAGAAGCCACGAAACTGACAACTGCACCCGCCTTAGGCATGAAATCCAAAACCTCATTGATGCCTATAAAATACCTGATCCTGAGAAAGAACAACCCAACACACACCGGAACCCCCTACCGAACTATTACTCCGTCCCACCGCCTACCTACATGATCAACTCCGGCCTACCTGAGACCTTTGTCCTCCAAAATCTCAGCCACCAAACTTCTCACATAGGAATAAGGGAGAGCAGCAGTGAAGAACATTAGGCCAAAGTAGAAGGCAATGATGTAAACGATGAAGACATTTTCCTAGTTTATCTAATCCTGCATTTTTAATAATAAAGACATTGAGTTTGCCTGCTTATTCGAGTTTTTCCTCAATAGTTAAAACATAAGTCCAATGATGAAAATATTTGCTTTGGGGTGAAACATTAGAAACGATAAGTGTGAGATGTACTCTCATCTGGGATTCTGAGTGGTTGATCTCGGCTAGGCTCGCAAGCATTTGATTATGGGATCTTAGCAGTGGAAGCCTGAGTGGTCGACAAAATGACTAGTTGAAGAGATGGCAGATCAGTGAATGACCATTTACCTGGATGTCCATCATGGTTTACCTATATTACGATATATGATATGGTTGGAAATGAAGAAAAAGTCTTTGAAAGGAAAAGGAAAAAATAGACGACCTATAACCGACAAGCGTGAAGCTACTCATGGGCGAGTATTAGGACCACCATGAGGAGAAATGCTACCTTAAAGGGTAGGTGTGTCAGAAAAATGAAAGAGAAAGAAAGAAAAGTGAAAAAGAAAAAGAAAAGAGAAAAAGAAAAAGAAAAGAAAGAGAAAAGGAAAAAGAAAAGAAAGAAAAGAAAGAGACAAAAGAAAAAAGAAGAAAACCATATCATGTTGAGTACGAGGAAGTAAGAACAGAGTATGATCAAGACATCGAGGTTGGTTTGACCCATTGATCACAATTCTTCGAGACAAAATCATCGAGTTGGCTTACTTAAGGATTAAGCCGCGAAAGAGCCTTGGCACACACACATTAGGAGTCTAGTTCAGACCACTAATGCAGACGATCAGATTTGAGTATATTAAGTACTTTGAAGGTTCTTTGGGTCCGACGCGAAGCATCCGTTTAGGATAAAAATATGTTTAGTTATCAGGACTATCTCGTGAGAGGCAATACAACATGTTGATATGCAACATCACATCAGTATCAGTTTGGGGGCGAGGCCCAGGGTTGAGGCCCACATCAGTATCAGTTTTGGGATAAGTCTCAGGGTTGAGGCCCACATCAGCATCGGTATCAGTTTTGGGGATGAGTCCCAGGGTCGAGGCCCAGATCATCAGCAATTTTAGAACGTCACATCACATGATCTACTTTGGCCGAGTGCAAGCAACGAATAGCAAAAAGCTAAATCGAGTCTGGGGGTGACCAGTCAACTACCCCGCGAATAAAGGATTTATCTAGAACTTGAACAATGAGACTAAAGGAAACTGAGCAATCACCAAGAGAGAATCGACAGAAATGAACTATAAGCAGGCCTAGGGGGCGACCAAAGACAGGCAAATGGCACCAATGAGCACAAGGAAGGCCTAACCCATCGGAATAGGAAACATATCCATGCATACATGCATACATATCACATACATGCAATTTTTGTTTTGTATTCGCAGGTTTGTAGCGGCAAATACCATCTCATCGAGTAACGGTTCAAAAATGAGCCACATTCTCGCACATCACAGTTTGAAAATGGACCACAACAGATGTCGACCGCGTAGCGCACTTCCGATAGACAACTTAAGAGGTTAGACCTGAGGGCACCCTTTTTATTTATTCTCCTTTATTTTTATTTATTTTCTTACTTTATTTTGCATGAGTATTGTGGATTGGTGTATGATATGACTATCGGATGAATGGAATATGTGTTCTCTCTTGCGGTATATCGGATGGAAACCCAGGCGTAAATTCCGTAGCCGAATCCGAATGGACGGTAGTGCGGTCTGTACTTGGGAAACAACTCCACGTACTACTTGAGAGACACACATATTTCGTTTCATGCAACTTTGTGTTTGAGCATGATTTAGTTGTTAGTACGTTATTTATTTTTAAGCATGATTTAGTCGTTAGTATGTTATTTACTTTTAAGCATGATTTAGTTGTTAGTATGTTATTTATTTTCAAGCATGATTTAGTCGTTAGTATGTTATTTATTTTTAAGCATGATTTAGTCGTTAGTATGATATATTTTTATGCATGATTTATTTACGTTTCCTATGTGTTAATTTAATGTATTCATGAGTTTGCATGTTTGTCGTACTTCGACTTACTTTTGAAGCATGCAAACTAGATATAAGATTTACTTTTAAAGCATGCAAACTTAGATATAGGATTTATTCTCTTGAATGCGAACTAGATATAGGTTATCTTTGAATATATATGTTGCGTAGATTCAGTTAAGTTATTGCACAAATCATTTCATTACAAGTGGCATAAGTAAGGGACCATTACGAACCCAACGGTTTGAGGTCTTCCCTTGCGAGGGGTGAGTGCGGCCTTAAATCATTTTCCCGGTTTACACTGGGTGGTGACTCCATTTTTATTTCTCCAGTGTAGTCCCTCGTGGGCTACTCCGTACTCCCGACTGGGCCGTGAGCCCGGGACAGCGTCGCCGATTTCTGTGTCGTACAGGTTGTATACTCATCGGGTGTTGATTCGGGTGGTATTGCTAGAGGAACCGGTCCATCCAACACATACCATAATCTCTCAGATTCGAGGGCAATCCTCAAATCCATTTCCTAGTCAGCAAAATTTTTTACCCCAATTAGCTTGTTCGTATCTAGCATACAAGTTAAAGGATTGGAAGACGAAGAGCTGGCCATCGCAAATCTATCATATAGATAGCGAAAGAAATATTAGCATATAATACAGTTTCATATAATATCAAACATAACATCAAATAAATCATGGATTTTTAATTTAAATGATGTCCTCCCACTGAATCATGTAATACTGTAATCCCTAAATAGAAAGTAATTGTTGGGTTTTCTAGGTCAAACCAAGATCAAATTAAGCTATGAAAAGTGCGAATACAACAAAGTAAAGTTGCGGAAATACTCAATTTGATCGGATTTGTGATGCGATGAAACACAAAAATTTGCTCCTCCATTGAAGCTCTCGGCCAAGCCCTCTTTGTGCTCCATGTTTCGGTCAACACTCCATGTGTATGCTCCAAGCTCCAAGCTCCAAGCTTTGTGAATGATGATTCCATGCTCATGAACGGGTTTCCCTATCACCTTTGTGAGACCCCTTTGGTGTGCTAGCACTCTTGAAGATTTGCAACAAATCTTCTTCTTCTTTGTGAGACTCTCGGCCATGAGAGAAAATGAAAGATAATGGCATCCAATGCCGTGAGTGGAGGGAGAAGAAAATGGTTCAAAAACCGTGAATGGAGAGAAGAGAGGGAAGAGAAAAATGTGTGTTGTGTATATGGTTTTTAATTTCCAAAATCAAATACCAAAAAACAATTACCATTTTTCAAAATTCAAAATTTTGGTACAAGACTTTAAAGTCTTCAACCACCCCCATCAATCACAAAAAAATGACAAGCATCACATCACTCAAAGTGGATGTGATTTACATCACAAGAATGACTAATGATGTGACGCGTGATGTGACTTGTGGGACCCACTTGATTCGAAATCAGAGTGGGCCCGCAAACACTCCCGGGCTCGGGTTCGCTAATTCCGAATTAACGAATTTTCCATTGCGACGTAATTAAATCAAATTTAATTAAATAATTATGCCTAATAAAATTAATATTCATGTCGCTTGCGAATTAATTCTAAATTAACTCGTTCGCCCAAATTAAAATCTAATTTTAATTCCACGTCGAAATCTAATTTCGTATAATAGATCGAATATATTATTTTATCGATTAATTCCAAATTAATCGTTCTCTCTCTTTAAATAATATTTTATCCCAGATAAAATATCTCCGTAATTAATCCTAGATTAATTTTCTCTCTCTAATAATTAATCCCAGATTAATTATGTGCGAGTCATACGTCATCGGTGAATCTTCGGGAAGCGACCCATGAGATCCCCGGATATGTTGGCAGTAAATCCGATCGTCGGACTATCCGAACAGGTACGTACCTAGTACTATGTTTTTACCGATTTACAAGACATGGTTGGCTTTTAGCAAAGCACCGTGCCTACCCAATTCACCAGAAATATTCTTAAAGGAATATGTAATCTATATCAGGCGTATTATACGTAGTATTGCGTATTGCGATCTAGTATCAAATGTCACGTGTTAGGCCTGGGGCTGGAATTGTGTCTGCCCCGTACGAAGCACATATCGGATCTCTAGTAACTAGTCTCTATAATCAGATAAGCATGACCTAGTCATATTATCCTGATAGCTGCAACATATAAGAGCGCCAGTTCCATATCCTACGTGACCATCATCTCCATATGACTGGAGTATTACTTCCATCTTGACATCACACCCAATACACTAGGATTCTCAATATACTCAGAAGAGGCATACACAGAACCTGTTAAGCCCTGGACGACCAAAACCAAAGTCTATTGATTGTCGCAAGTATTAGCGGTGTAAGTCTCAGGTTAAGACCAAATACACCAACCCTGATTCGGACTTCCATAGACACATAGTCATACTACCAATGGAATTCTGAGGGGTCTATCCAGAGCGAAGCTGTTTCCGTCCCATCGGTAAACTGACCGGCGTAAACACACACGTATAACGCCAGCGTACGTATCGTTCAAGTAGTATAAAAAGTATCGATCCCACGAGGACTTAATACCTAAGCTATTAATTTTATGAGGTCAAATGATTACTAGTATCTAACAGGTTGTTTGATTGATTTGAAATGGCGACGATTCTAAATTTAAAGACAAGTAAATAAAATTGTTCGAAAGTAAATTTTAAGAAAATTCAATATTAAAAACTATCTAGGGTTGTGAATCTTTTCAATATTATTTAAAGATGAAGTGGTTATCCTAAAGCTGGGTAATATATTGATTTATTAACCTGGACACTAAATTATGTAAAAGCCTATGTCGATAGTCAGACACAAATACCCAGTTTAACCCAATTGAACCATATGTCTATGTCAACCAAATTATCTGGATTCATTAAGTTTAAGTTCCAATTATGGCTACCCCCACCCGACAGGTATATATCTATCCTATAAGGAAATCTATTAAAGGGTTATCTATCCTCAAAGAAGATCGTGGGCTATTGAGTCTAAGGTCTTAAACTTAAAATCCCTATGTCTAGTTCATTTTAAGTTTACCTAATCAATTTTATTAATGGCCAGTTAATAAAAAGCATTAAGATTAAGACTCAATAAATAAATCTTTATATTACCCAAACTATAATCTAACCCTTATAAACCAGTGATATTGAAATTCATCACAACTCTAGATAACTAACTTAGTTATGACACATGGCTATGGCTAGTAAAAACTTAAAAGTAAAAGCCATAAAGTAAAAATGCGAAATAGTAAATGCGGTAAAGTAAATACTGAAAAGTAAATAACAATAAAATAAAATGCTAAGGTAAAAGGAATTACTTTTACTATTTACTATTTTAAATATCTCCCATAAAATAATATATAAACTTGTGATAATATTACCAACCAGCCATATAGGCGGTAACCTGATTAATTCAAATTATGTCCGACCAGCCATAAAGACGGTATGATTTGTCCATGAACCTGCCATATAGGCTGTAAGAAAATTTAATTATCAATCAGCCATATAGGCGGTATCCTTGATTAGTCAGGTTTAAACCAATTTAAATTTAATAACCAACCGACCAATATGGCGGTATCCTTATTAAGTCAAATTTTTAAGTAGTAAATATATTATATTTAAGGGAGATTAATCTAAATAGTAACAGTAAAAGAATTACCTTTCACCTTAGCAAGGAGAAGTTACCTCATCATGGTTGAATAGTAAAACTGAAACAGTAAAAACAAGATAAATTACTATTACTATTACAAAAAGTAATTACAATTACAGAATGTAATTAAAAATTAATTACAAAACTTAAATTAAAAGAAATTAGAGAGAGAAACTCCCTATTTACATCAAAGAAATGAGAGAGAATGGTGCCACTAAAACTGAAATCTCGAGCTCAATTTATAGACAATTTTTGGGTCAGCGTCGCGACGCTGAAAATGCACTAGTGTCGCGACGCTAGCAACAGTTTCTGGAGTCCACGCGTACGTTGACCACGCGGCTGTCGGCACAATAATTGGTGACATGTGTCATGCTCTGGTTGGCTGGCGATGCGGTCCAATGAAATCGTGCCACGTGTAATCTTGTGATTGGGTGTAAAGTTGGTCAAATAGAGTGGTGACACGTGGCATGCTCTGATTCATTGATTATTCGGTCCAATAGAGAGGCGACACATGGCACGCGGTTTGGGTGGTCCAATGAGGTGATGACACGTGGCATGCAGCGCATGTTAGCAAGGGCGGCGCACCTTAGCAAGATCCGGCGCACGTTAGCAAGTCCAACCTATCCGATTTTGACACGTGACAGACGACGCATGTTAGCACATTCGGCGCATCCTGGGCGTCGCGACGCGGTATTCTTGGCGTCGCTACGCGCTAAAGACCAAAATATCCCTGTTGACGTATTTTTGTCCTTTTTTGCCCCAAATTGCCTCCAGTGCTTTCCAAACTTTATTTATCTGCAAAATAACAACAAAACACATCAAAACGTTCATAAAACTCGAGAAACAATACAAAACATTAGGCTAAATGAGTGGGAATAAGTGATGTAATTACCACTCATCACACCCCCAAACCTAACATTTTGCTAGTCCTCGAGCAAAACATAAAATAAAATAACATAAAGAAACAAAATTAACTAAGCCACTTTCGTAGGGATCACGATTGCATTTAGCGTATGCAACAAGCCTTTAAACCCCTAGGTGTCCCTAGTGGACGAGTTGTAGTCTCGTGAGGGCTTACAGCAATGATACCCACAAACATTTTTACAAAAGTAAAAAGTTAGTTAAAACTAATGCACATAAATGCAAAAAGACAAGAGAAAAGAGAATAAAGATTGTTAGTGACTAATCAGGTGAAACTTCTACTCCAAGTTATTAGTTGTTTTGTTTCTTTCTAAATTACCAAATAAGTAAATTCTCCGATTATATTTACCATTGTCCATATACACAGCCAACAAAATATTAATCAATTCATTTTTGCCCACAACAGTCATAAGTGTAGTTGATAAGAGAGTAATATTTTTGTCCTAAAGTTCTATCAGATTTCACACCTTTTTGTAGCAATGGAATAATTTTTCTGATTTTTCTGATTTTTTCTTTGATTTTTTTTTCTCTATTTTTTATTTATATACAATACCTTCCATCTATTTAGCGAGTGTTGGGTCGGTGGCTCCCAAACCAGTTGGCTTTAGGGTACCGGGTGTTAAGACACCCCTACAGACTTAATTACCCAGACTTCATATATAAATATATTTTTTTGCAGCATCTTCGATCCATGTAACGAGCTTTGGGCCAGTGACTCCCAAACCAGTTGGTTTTAGGGCACTAGGTGTTAAAACACCCTTACAGACTTAATAACTCGGATCTCGGACCTTTTTTTTTTTTTTTTTTTTTACTCCATCACTTTTTGAGATGCTTTCTCCGATTAAACTAGAGCACTGAATATTACAAACTTTTCAATTTTAGCTCATGTCCGTATGTTACTATGCATGTTGATAATACCTGCCAACTGAGCATATGAAGGTCCATTTTAGTCAGTGTTAAGGAGAATTTACAAATTAAATAATTTAAAATGAAATAAACAAACATTAACTTGTTCCGAAATAAATGGTTTGAGATACGTATCAGGAGTGAGAACTCCTTACTCAGCTATCTCTCACCAATTTCACATTTTTAGTCAAAACACAAAAACGCAAAATATTTTTGTAATTTTTGAAAATTTTTCAATTTTTTTGTATTTTTCGAAAAAATTTGGACTAAAAATAAAAACAACACACAAACTAGAAACAAGGTACTGATCAACTAATTCCCTCCCCCAAACCTAAATGAGACATTGTCCCTAATGTCTTAAACAGTAAAAGGATAGTTAAGAAGGCCGTACCTGGTTAGCTGAAATTCTACACGAAATTAAAGGTTAAGATCCAGATTAATCCTACGCCTCTTACCACGATCGTCCTCAGACCAATTTATCTTTGAAAGAATAGGGTCAACTCGTGGTTCATAGGCTATGAGTTGGTCTATTAGATCCGGAGCAGTTCTGGCAGAGAGAGAGAGTTCTTTTAAAGGTTTCGGCACGAACCCATTTCTCCGAGCATCATCAAGAAACACACAAAGAAAATCATAAAATCCATCAACGTTGAGCAGTCCAATTGGTTTCTGGTGTATGTTCAGGTTCGCCCAAGATAACACAATAAAAATTTCCTCCAATGTACCCAAGCCACCTGGCAAAGCAATAAGCATCAGCACGGTTAATCATTTCCACTAGTCGTTCAGACATACCTGGCACAATCAGTTCCTCTCCGTTTGATGGCTCAATAAGATTTGCTTCTGCCAAGGGTTTTGGGATGATTCCCAAAACGTGACTGCCTCCTTCCTGTGCAGCCTTTGAAACAATCCCCATAAGTCCAAGATTTCCTCCGCCATATATCAAGTGCATATTCCTCGCAGCTAAGACTCGACCCAATTCCTGTGCTGCTTCTATGTATTGTGGCTTAGTACCAACACTACTACCGCAAAACACACAGATGTTTTCAACTCGTCTTCTTGAAGTGGCTTCCATTTTTTTATGTATTTCTTTCTCAACTCTGGATGCACTCAAAAGTGCAATGACGGGTTGAATTTATAGTACCTGAAAAGGGTGAGTAAAAATAGCACAAGTATCTTCCAGAGGACGATTAGTAGCGAATTAATATCGTGATAGTCAAAAAGGTCTGGATCCTGTCGGAGAAAATTAAAAGGAAACAACAAAACAAATCACAATTATTAAGAAAAGACAAAGAGATATAATATTTACAAGAAAAGTAACGGCTTGATTGACGTCTATGCGTCAAGGACAAGCTTCCCATCCAATTTTCTTATAAATTGGCAAACAGGGTCTTTTTGAGTCAGATTCCCAAGACTTAACAGTTGTCTTTCTTTTTGAAATTGTGTATGTAATTTGCGAAAGGCTATATGAACATATCCACTGGGATGCGTCTCAAGAGTTAAAGATATTTCATCTAAAGACTCCTTACTCAAGCCATCCCTAATGAATTTAATTTTGTCTTCGCGATTATCAGACACCATTCCTAAAGAACGACAACGAGTATTGCAATTCCATCGTGCACATTTGTAACAAACACCCATTTGCTTAGCTCTACGTTTCTTTGCATAGGTGCTTCTTCCAAAACCAGGCAGATGTGAAATAAAAGAGTCAGAAGACTCACCTGCCAATCGGACTCGTGCTTCAATTACCCAACGAATATCATTAGGAATACCGTGAATTGTTAGTAACCTCATCCGTTCCAAGCGAGCTTTGTAGACTTTCATCAGAGATTTTTGAGGGAGAGAAGGAAATTGCTTGTGAAGACTTGCGAGAGCTTCTTCCATCTTGAAATGACTTAATCTGCAAAAACTAAACACACAAAATTAAATCACACCAAATCACAATATATACACAAATTGCATGGGTTGCCTCCCTGCGAGCGCTAAGTTTAGAGTCGTCAGCTAGACTTGACTTCTCGAACGTTAAGCTGGATCTGAAAGTGTGACACTTTCTTTTTGTCGCTCAAATGATTCTCCCCAGTAGTGTTTGACACGCTGACTGTTAACCTTGAATGTGTTGTTGGTATTGGGATCTAGTAACTCAACAGCTCCATAAGGGAAAACCTGAGTGATCACAAATGGTCCTGACCACCTAGATTTCAACTTTCCAGGAAAAAGTTTCAACCTCGAGTTGTACAACAACACCTGCTGCCTTGGTTCCAACTGTCTGTGAACTATTTTTGGTCATGCCATTTCTTGGTCTTTTCCTTGTACAATTTGGCATTCTCATAAGCCTGTAGGCGAAATTCCTTCAATTCGTTGAGTTGGTGAAGTCTTTTTTCTCCTGCAGCTTGTGAATCAAAATTCAACTTCTTCAGTGCTCAGTACGCCTTGTGCTCAAGCTCAACTGGCAGATGGCAGCATTCCCAAACACCAATCGATATGGAGACATACCAATGGGTGTCTTGTAAGCTGTCCTGTAGGCCCATAATGCATCATCTAGTTTTGTTGACCAATCCCTCCTTGTTGATCCAACGGTTCTTTCTAGGATTCTTTTGATTTTCCTGTTTGAAACCTCAACCTGTCCATTTGACTGTGGATGGTAAGCAGTGGCAACTTTGTGAGTAACTCCGTATTTGGATAGGAGTGCATCGAAATATCTGTTGCAGAAATGTGAACCACCATCGTTGATGATTGCACGAGGTGTTCCGAATCGAGTGAAAATGTTCTTTTTAAGGAATTTGATCACCACTTTTGAATCATTGGATGGCAGTTCAATAGCTTCGACCCATTTGGAGACGTAGTCTACAGCAACTAGGATGTACAGGTTTCCGAATGATGGAACAAAGGGTCCCATGAAATCAATACCCCACACATCGAATATTTCCACTTCTAGAATGTTTTGCAACGGTCCTTCATTTCTCCTCGAAATATTCCCTGTTCTCTTGCACCTGTCACATTGAAAAGCAAAAAGATAAGCATCTTTAAAAAGAGTGGGCCAGAACAAACCTGATTGAAGAACTTTTGCTG
The DNA here is from genome assembly GCA_019454045.1 of Zanthoxylum bungeanum. Lineage (NCBI taxonomy): Eukaryota > Viridiplantae > Streptophyta > Magnoliopsida > Sapindales > Rutaceae > Zanthoxylum > Zanthoxylum bungeanum. The sequence continues at coordinate 39,305 of SKCR01047269.1, forward strand.
CAGTTTTATTTTCGCTGAAGTGTCCGCCATATGATGATGAATGACAGTGCTGTAAAACACTGTTGATTTCCTCATGTGGAACACACCGTCTCAATAATTGATCAGCACACCGTTTGAACATGTACGGTTCATCCCAGACATAGTGCTTGACTTCTTTGAAGAACTTTTTCCGTTGCTGAGTTGTCCATTCCAACGGCCATTTTCCTGACACAATGTAGTTGACATAGTCAGCATACCAAGGGACTTCCTGTTGTTTCATGGCAAACAGCTGTTCATCTGGAAAAGTTTCTTTGATTGACAGATCTTTGTCAGCTGTTTCTCTATTCTCGAGCCTCGATAGATGATCTGCCACCTGATTCTCTGTTCCTTTCCTGTCTCTGATCTCCACGTCGAATTCTTGCAGAAGAAGTATCCAACGGATCAATCTGGGTTTGGCATCTTTCTTTGTGATCGGATATTTGATTGTTGAATGATCTGTGTAGACCACCACTTTGGGACCCAGCAGATAGGAGTGGAATTTTTCAAAAGCGTACACATCTGCGAGCAACTCCTTTTCAGTGGTTGTGTAGTTGAGTTGAGCTTCATTCAGAGTTCTGCTGGAGTAGTAAATGGTGTGGAAAATCTTTGCTTTGCGTTGTCCCAAAACTGCACCTACAGCAAAATCACTAGCATCGCACATCACTTCAAATGGAAGGGTCCAGTCTGGTGCTACAATGATGGGGGCAGAAATCAGCTTCTGTTTTAAGATATCAAAAGCTTCCTGGCATTCTTTGGTGAAGTTAAAAAGCACATCCTTCTCCAGAAGATTGCAAAGAGGTTTTGCAATCTTGGAAAAATCTTTGATAAATCTCCTGTAAAAACCTGCATGTCCGAGAAAGCTCTGAATCCCTTTGACAGATGTTGGTGGAGGTATTTTTTCAATTGTCTCTATCTTTGCTTTGTCTACCTCAATCCCCTTTTGTGAGATCCGATGTCCAAGAACAATGCCCTCATGTACCATGAAATGACATTTTTCCCAATTGAGCACCAAGTTTGTATCTTCGCACCTTTGTAATACTTGTTCCAAATTTTGCAAACAATTATCAAAAGAATCTCCAAACACAGAAAATTCATCCATGAAAACTTCCATACTCTGCTCCAGCATGTCTGAGAATATGGCCATCATGCAACGCTGAAAAGTGGCGGGGGCATTACATAATCCAAATGGCATCCTGCGGAAAGCAAAAGTACCATAAGGACATGTAAATGTGGTTTTCTCCTGATCTTCTTGGGCGATGGAAATCTGATTGTATCCTGAATATCCGTCAAGAAAGCAATAGAATTCATGTCCCGCCAATCTGTCTAACATCTGGTCAATAAATGGTAGCGGAAAATGGTCCTTTCTCGTGGCTTTGTTCAGCTTCCTGTAATCCATGCATACTCTCCATCCAGTCACCGTTCTTGTTGGAATTAGCTCATTCTTTTCATTGGTAACCACAGTAGTTCCTCCTTTCTTTGGTACACACTGCATAGGACTCACCCAACTACTATCTGAAATTGGGTAAATGATGCCAGCATCCAACCATTTGATTATTTCTTTCTTCACGACTTCCTTCATGATTGGATTAAGTCTCCGTTGATGCTCCACCGTGGGTTTGTACTCATCGTTCATCAGAATCTTGTGCATGCAAAATGATGGACTAATGCCTCGAATGTCTGCTATAGTCCAGCCAATGGCTCTTTTGTGTTCTCGTAATACTCTCAGTAGCTTTTCTTCCTATTCCAATGTTAGTGAAGAAGAAATAATAACAGGTAATTCAGAAGTGTTTCCAAGAAATGCATACCTGAGATGGCTCGGAAGTAACTTCAGCTCCAGTTGTGGTGGTTCTTCAATCGAAGGCTTGATTCGATCTTTCTTGGGCAGTTCCAAGCTTTCAACTGGTGGTGTCGCTTTGAATCGGAATGGTTTGTCAAGGTAGTTGATATATTCCAGGATTTCAGCATTTAGCTCACTGTCAGTCATGTTGGTGATGCATGCTTCAAGTGTATCTGTGGAATTTGGCTCAGTATTTTGAACGATACTTTCAACAACATCAACTCTGAAGCATTCTTCTTCCTTTTCATCACTCGGGAATTTCATGGCTTTGAAAACATTAAAGGTCACTTCTTGGTCCTGCACTTTCATTGTTAGTTCTCCTTTTTGCACATCAATCACAATTTTACCTGTAGCCAGGAATGGTCTACAAGAATGATAGGTATTTCTTTGTCTTCTTCCATGTCAAGGATGATGAAATCTGCTGGGAGAATTAGTTTGTCTACTTTCACCAGCACATCTTCAACAACACCTCTTGGAAATACAAGTGTTCGGTCCGCAAGTTGCAATGAGACTGAGGTAGGCATTGCTTCTCCAATCTGCAGTTTCCTGTAAATAGAAAAAGGCATCAAGTTAACACTGGCTCCTAAATCACATAAAGCCTTACCGATGTAATGTTCTCCAATGGTGCATGGAACTGTGAAACTGCCAGGATCTTTCAACTTCGGGGGAAGTTTCCTCTGAATAATGGCGCTGCATTCTTCCGTTAATGTTACTGTTTCGTAGTCTCCCAATCTCCATTTTCGTGAAAGAATATCTTTCATGAATTTTACATAGCTGGGCATTTCTTCCAAGGCTTCTGCAAATGGAATGTTGATATGCAGCTTTTTGAATACCTCCAAGAAACGAGCAAACTGCTTGTCTAGTTTGTTTTTCTGAAGTCGCTGAGGAAAAGGTGGAGGTGGAATGATCTGATCTTTTTCTTTTTCCTTTGCTTCTTTTTCCTCCATCTGTGGAACTGCATCTTTTGGAATTTCTTCAATTGTTGCCTTGATCCCTACATCTTTGTTGATCTCAGTACCGCTTTTCAAAGTAATGGCTTGAATTTGCTCCTTTCCTCGGTTCCTTGGATTTGGTTCTGTGTTGCTGGGAAGATTTCCTGGTGGTCTGTAACTCTGAGCATTGGCCAGTTGGCCGATTTGATTCTCCAGTGCTTTAATAGAAGCTGATTGGCTCTGAATCATAGCATCGTACTTTTTTAACTGAGCTAGCACTTCTGCTATTCCTGGTTCATTTGTCTGCTCCTGACCTTTGTTTTGTTGCTGAAATCCAGGTGGTGGATAGTTCTGTTGGAATCCAGGTGGTGGATTGTTCTTTTGCCCTGAATTGTTACTCCATGAAAAATTAGGATGATTCCTCCACCCTGGGTTGTAGGTGTTGGAATATGGATTGTTCCCTTGTCTGTTGAAATTATTGACATAATTCACCGTCTCTTCAAGTTGGTTTGGTTCCGGTGCTCGTCCATATGGTGAACTTGTGGATCCAGTGGTAAAAGTCTCTATGAATTTGCATATCTGATCCAGCTTGGTATTGACTGCTGTATTGACTCCACTTTCATAAATTCCTGCAATTCTTTGGATCATGCTCCTTTCTGTTGGCCACAAAGAATTGTTGTTGGCCATTTCTTCGATTAGGTCCCAGGTTTGATCTTCTCCTTTTGCCATCAGGGCTCCTCCAGCAGCCGCATCGATTGTGGTTCTCATTATTCCCGAAAGTCCATTATAGAAAGTTTGGACTTGAAGCCATTTTGGAATCTCATTATGAGGACATTTCCAGAGCAGATCTTTGTACCTTTCCCAAGCTTCGTAGAGAGTTTCCGAGTCTTGTTGTACAAAGGATGTGATTTCATTTCTCAGTTTTCCAGTTCTGGCTGGTGGAAAGTACTTTGCAAGAAATTTGGTGGCTAAAACGTTCCAAGTTGTGATGGAACCTGCTGGTAGTGAATGTAGCCAAGCTTTAGCTCTGTCTTTCAAGGAGTATGGGAAAACACGCAGTCTCATTGCTTCTTCAGCTTCTCGGTTGTAATTAAAAGTGCCGCAAACTTCTAGGAAGTTGCTGATGTGGGTATTAGGGTCTTCAATTGCATTTCCTCCAAATTGAATTGACTGCTGAATCATCTGAATGCATGTTTTGATGTCACCCGCATTTGCTGGTAAGGGAGGAAGTACAATACAAGAAATGAGTCTGTCAACCACCGGAATGGTTCTGTCTCGAATGGGAATTGGTGGTGCAACATTCAAAGGTTCAGGTTCCATGTTGACTAAAGCTTCTTGGCCTTCTCGCCGTTCCCTTCTCAAATGTCTGATGGTTCTTTCAATTTCCGGGTCAAGCGGTCGAACTTCAAAGCTTCTGGTTCGTCTCATGAAGCTTCTGAGAACTTGAAACACAAGAAAATAAAAACAATAAGTAAAAAGAAAATTAGATACAAGTAAAGGTATCTAACCTTAAAACTAATAGTGAAAGATAAATAAGTCCCCGGCAACGTCGCCAAAAACTTGACCGGCGTAAACACACACGTATAACGGAAGGGTACGTATCGTTCAAGTAGTATAAAAAGTATCGATCCCACGAGGACTTAATACCTAAGCTATTAATTTTATGAGGTCAAATGATTACTAGTATCTAACAGGTTGTTTGATTGATTTGAAATGGCGACGATTCTAAATTTAAAGACAAGTAAATAAAATTGTTCGAAAGTAAATTTTAAAAAAATTCAATTTTAAAAACTATCTAGGGTTGTGAATCTTTTCAATATTATTTAAAGATGAAGTGGTTATCCTAAAGCTGGGTAATATATTGATTTATTAACCTGGACACTAAATTATGTAAAAGCCTCTGTCGATGGTCAGACACAAATACCCAGTTTAACCCAATTGAACCATATGTCTATGTCAACCAAATTATCTGGATTCATTAAGTTTAAGTTCCAATTATGGCTACCCCCGCCCGACAGGTATATATCTATCCTGTAAGGAAATCTATTAAAGGGTTATCTATCCTCAAAGAATATCGTGGGCTATTGAGTCTAAGGTCTTAAACTTAAAATCCCTATGTCTAGTTCATTTTAAGTTTACCTAATCAATTTTATTAATGGCCAGTTAATAAAAAGCATTAAGATTAAGACTCAATAAATAAATCTTTATATTACCCAAACTATAATCTAACCCTTATAAACCAGTGATATTGAAATTCATCACAACCCTAGATAACTAACTTAGTTATGACACATGGCTATGGCTAGTAAAAACTTAAAAGTAAAAGCCATAAAGTAAAAATGCGAAATAGTAAATGCGGTAAAGTAAATACTGAAAAGTAAATAACAATAAAATAAAATGCTAAGGTAAAAGGAATTACTTTTACTATTTACTATTTTAAATATCTCCCATAAAATAATATATAAACTTGTGATAATATTACCAACCAGCCATATAGGCGGTAACCTGATTAATTCAAATTAAGTCTGACCAGCCATAAAGGCGGTATGATTTGTCCATGAACCTGCCATATAGGCGGTAAGAAAATTTAATTATCAACCAGCCATATAGGCGGTATCCTTGATTAGTCAGGTTTAAACTAATTTAAATTTAATAACCAACCGACCAATATGGCGGTATCCTTATTAAGTCAAATTTTTAAGTAGTAAATATATTATATTTAAGGGAGATTAATCTAAATAGTAACAGTAAAAGAATTACCTTTCACCTTAGCAAGGAGAAGTTACCTCATCATGGTTGAATAGTAAAACTGAAACAGTAAAAACAAGATAAATTACTATTACTATTACAAAAAGTAATTACTATTACAGAATATAATTAAAAATTAATTACAAAACTTAAATTAAAAGAAATTAGAGAGAGAAACTCTCTATTTACATCAAAGAAATGAGAGAGAATGGTGCCACTAAAACTGAAATCTCGAGCTCAATTTATAGACAATTTTTGGGTCAGCGTCGCGACGCTGAAAATGCACTAGCGTCGCGACGCTAGCAACAGTTTCTAGAGTCCACGCGTACGTTGACCACGCGGCTGTCGGCACAATAATTGGTGACATGTGTCATGCTCTGGTTGGCTGGCGATGCGGTCCAATGAAATCATGCCACGTGTAATCTTGTGATTGGGTGTAAAGTCGGTCTAATAGAATGGTGACACGTGGCATGCTCTGATTCGTTGATTATTCGGTCCAATAGAGAGGCGACACGTGGCACGCGGTTTGGGTGGTCCAATGAGGTGATGACACGTGGCATGCGGCGCATGTTAGCAAGGGCGGCGCACGTTAGCAAGATCCGGCGCACGTTAGCAAGTCCAACCTATCCGATTTTGACACGTGGCAGACGGCGCATTTTAGCACATTCGGCGCATCATGGGCGTCGCGACGCGGTATTCTTGGCGTCGCGACGCGCTAAAGACCAAAATATCCATGTTGACGCATTTTTGTCCGTTTTTGCCCCAAATTGCCTCCAGTGCTTTCCAAACTTTATTTATCTGCAAAATAACAACAAAACACATCAAAACGTTCATAAAACTCGAGAAACAATACAAAACATTAGGCTAAATGAGTGGGAATAAGTGATGTAATTACCATTCATCATAAACACAACCTCCTATTACACTTGCATGAGTATCCAATACCCAAATATATGATAACTATGTCGTTATGCTCCTACAACGCGCATAAGTGCAATACTAGTCTATTCTGCATTATTGATGTCCAATCTCGATAATACTACGACTAAGGATGTTTTAATGATTAAACCTTCATGGATTGATACTGTCTCATATCTTATCATTCCGGAACTAATCATATGGATTTTTATCATTTATATATCCCGGTAATCTAATTACAAATGATAAAAGAGCAATTTTCTTTGTCACATAGTTAATTTGTACAACAACACCATGTTCTGTACAAATAGTGATGCTATGGGTCATAATTGTCCAATAATCTCCCACTTGGCCTATAGCCAATCACTCAAGTGTCTTACACTTGAACTATATACGGTTCGCTCAAACTTCTGCTGAGAAACTACTTTCGTCAGTGGATTTGAAAATTTATCATCTGATGCGATTTATTCGATCATCACATCGCCATGATGTATGATCCGAACGAATCAGATGAACAGTTGAAGTATATATACTTGGATCGTTGATGAGACCATTAATTCTTTAGCCTGTGTTGTAGCCTAGCTCAACTGCTAACAGAACTACTCCTATTGCTGCCTCAACTGTAGAAATATTCTGTTTTTGTTGTTTATTCGACAATAATATCTTGCTTGGAAGATTTCCAGCTCACTATTCCGTTATTCAAACTATATAGTACCTATTATTACGACTTATAGTCGTATTTTTCGGTTAGGAAACTTGCAATGGTGAACACAGTCACTTCAAGTTCTCCTTCTCGATATCTTAAGAAAGCATCCTTAGTTCATCTAAGATACTTAAAGATGTTCTTAACATCAATCCAGTGACTATCACTTGGATTGGCCTGATTGTGACTCCATATGCTCAAAGTATATGAGACATCAGGTCGCGTACATATGTTTCAATGCACGAGTTCTCGGAGAGTGCCAACAGCTTTTAGATCTATCCCAGTAGATCCTTATTCCTAGAATAAAAGTTGTCTCTCCCAAGTATTCTACGGAGAATTATTATGAAAGCCAAGCTTTCACCGATTGTATTATGGGAATGTCATTTCAAAGAAATGATATGTCATCATTTTATAGGACGATCACTTTTAGTGCGCTCCCACTAACCTCCTTATATACACAAGAATCATATTCGTTTTTGAATTAAATCATACACCATTATGATTACATCAAAATGATGGTTCCAAGAATGCAATGATTGCTTCAATCCATACATGGATCGAATTAACTTGCAAACCTTGTCTGTTTGTTTAGGTATGATAAAACTGTCAGGATGTTGTAAACATCCTCCAAAAGGTTTCCGTTTAAGGAAAGCGGTTTTAACGTTCAGCTGCCATATTTCATAAATGAAACATGCGGCATTAGCAAGCATTATCCAAATGGATTTAACTATGGCAACGGGTAAAAGGTTTCGTTGTAATTGACACAATGTTGATAACGATACATTTTCGCTACAAGCCTAGCTTTGTACGTTGGTTTGTTGCCATCCATGTATGTCTTCCTTGAAGACTAATATAGTACCAATAGGCACAATGCCTTCCGGTACATCAACTAGTGTCCAAACTAAGTTGGTATACATGGAATCCATTTCGGACATCATGGCACTTTGCCATAATAGAGAGTCGATACCTTGTATCACTTCCTCATACGTAGTCAGTTCATGTTCCTCAATAAGATTGACATCTTTATGAGGTGAGATTAGAAACCCATACCTCCCAGTTTATTTTCTGACATTCTCCGAATTATACGGTTCTTGTGTATTTGAAGATTATGGTACAGTTTCATCCTTGATGAATTATTTTTGTTCCGTGAGGATTCGGTGCCTGGAACAGAATTACTCTGATTTTCATCGAGTTTTACTTTCCTCCCACTTACCACTGCATATAGGTATTCCTTTTAGGAAAACCGCATGGCGAGCAACAATTAAATTGTTCTCTTGTGAGTTGTATAAGTACTATACTTTGGTTTCCCTAGGATAACCTACAAATTAGGCACTTATCCAATTTGGGTTTTAGTTTGGAATCATCCAAACATATGCCCAGCATTCCCAAATCTCCAGGAATGAGAAAACCCTGTTTATTTCCTGTTCATATCTAATATGAAGTCTGTCAAATAGATTTTTATGGAACCTTATTCAAAATAAGTATAGCACTGTTTAATGCATATCCTTAGAAGGAAAGTGGTAGCTTAGAGCGACTCATGATTAAACTTATCATGTCCAACAAAATTCGGTTTCATAGTTCGGACACACCCACAAATTGAGGTGTTCCGTTTAAGAGTCCACATTGAAAGAATACTATACTCTTTCAAGTAATTGAGAAACTTATTGCTTAAGTATTTTCCACCATGGTCTAACCGTGATGGTTTAATACTTTAGCTTATCTATCTGTCTGCTTCGTGCCGAAACTCTTTGAATTTCATTAAAAGTTTCCGATTCGTGCTTCTAAAGAAACACATAACCATAACGCGATGCCACATCCGTAAAGGTTATGAAGTATTCATATCCACCTCTAGCCTAGCTACATATGAGCCCACTAGTTGGACAGTTATGACCCATAGCGTCACTATTTGTAAAAGACATTGTGTTTTTGTACAAATTAATTATGTAGCAATGTAAATTGCCTTTTATCATTTCATAATTAGATTACTTAAATGTGTGAATGGTGAAAGTCCTTATGATTAGTTCCGGATTGATAAGATATGAGACAGTATCAATCCATATAGGTTTAATCATTAAATATCCCTAATCATAGTATTATCGAGACTGGACATCGATAATGCGGAATAGACTAGTATTGCACTTGTGCGTGTTATGGAAGTGTAACAGCATAATTCTCATGTATTTAAGTATTGGATACTTATGCAACTGTGATAGGAGGTTGTGTTTTACCGATGGTACGGAAAACAGCTTCGCTCTGGATAGACCCCGCGGAATCTCATTGGTAGTATGACTATGTGTCTATCGGAATCCACATCAGGGTAGGTGTATTTGGTCTTAACCTGAGACTTGCATCGCTAGTACTTGCGACAATCAATACGCTTTGGTTTTGGTCATCCAGGACTTTAACAGGTTCTGTGTACGCCTCTTCTGGGTTTATTGAGAATCGTAGTGTATTGGATGTGATGTCAAGACGGAAGTATCACTTCAGTCATATGGAGATGATGGTAACGCAGGGATACAGAACTGGTTCTCTAAAAGGTTGCAACCGTCGGGATAATATGACTAGGTCATGATTATCCGATAATAAAGAGACTAGTTGCTTGTGATCCGATATATGCTTCGTATAAGGCAGACACTATTCCAACCTCAGGCCTTGCATGTGACATCCGATACTGGATCGCAATACGCAATACTACATATACTACACCTGATATAGATCGTATATTCCATTAAGAATATTTCTGGAGAATTGGTAAGGCATGGCGCTTTGCTAGAAGCCAACCTTGTCTCGTAAATCAGTAAAAACGTAGTACTTGGTACGTACGTGTTCGGATAGTCCGACGGCCAGATTTACTGCCAACATATCCAGGGATGTCTTGGGTCGCTTCCCGAAGATTTACCGATGACGTATGATTCGAGCATAATTAATCTGGGATTAATTGCGAAGAGACTTTATCTGGGATAAAGTACTATTTGAAGAGAGAGAAAGATTAATTTGGAATTAATCGAAAAAATAATATATTTGATATATTAAATGAAATTAGATTTTAATTCGGGCAAAAGATTTAATTTAGAATTAATTCGTTAGCGATGTGAATAGTAATTTTGCTAGGCATAATTATTTAATTAAATTCAATTTAATTACGTCGCGACGGAAGTGTTGGATAATATGACCCATAGCGTCACTATTTGTACAGATCACGGTGTTGTTGTACAAATTAACTATGTGACAAGGAAATTGCACTCTCATCATTTGTGATTAGATCACCATATATATATAAATGAAGAGAGGTCCATATGATTAGTTCCTGGATTGAGATGATATGAGACAGTATCAGTCCACGAAGGATTAATCATTAAATATCCCTAGCCGGAGTATTATCGAGACAGGACATCGATAATACGGAATAGGCTAGTATTGCACTTGTGCGCGTTGTGAGGGCACAACGGCATAGTTCTCATATATTTAAGTATTAGATATTTATGCAAGTGCGATAGGAGGTTGTGTTTCACCAATGGTACGGGAAACAGCTTCGCTCTGGATAGACCCCTCGGAATCTCATTGGTATGATGACTATGTGTCTATGGGAGGCCGAAATCAAGGTAGGTGTGTATAGTCTTAACCTGAGACTTGCATCGCTAATACTTGCGATAATCGGTAGACTTTGGTCTTGGTGGTACAGGGCTTTAACCGGTTCTGCGTACACCACTTCTGGGTTTATCAGAGAGTCGTAGTGTATTGGGTGTGATGTCGAGATGGAAGTATCACTTCAGTTATAGTGGTGATGATGTCACGCAGGATAAATATCCAATACTTAAATATTTAAGGGAGTCTTAGGAACAGACTTAGATGGACTAGGTAGAGGATGTGCATTGCAGTTTGCAGTGCATATCCCAATAATGAACTAGGTAGTGAGCTATAACTAAACATAAATCTTATCATGTCTAGTATGACCTTTTTACCATCCCTACTTCTAACCATAAGAAAATATTTTCTGAAAAAAAATATTAGACGCGTCAAATATTTGAAAATATTTACGGAAATTATTGTATGGTCCATAAATATATTTTTTTCACCCAATGTTTTTTCATAATCATTTTGTTGCTATATGACTTTTTAATTAAAGCCCTCGAAGACAATTACATTGTTTGTTTCAAATTGATCATATAATTGTTATTAATTGGACTAGTTATATAATTCATATTTCATTAATATGATAAATAACTTTTATTAATATTTTCTTGCATTGTTTAATGTGTCCAACACTAAATAATGCTATTGTTTGTTAAAAAAACAACAAATATAAGCTGTAGCTTATGATATGTACTTACAACCATCGGCATTGATTTTAAAAAAGAATATTTCACACAAATAACAAAGCAGCCAGGCTAATCATACTTTTCAAAGAGAAAAAAAAAAATGATCTATACGTAACTTCAACCACTTTCCAATTCCATCTATTACTAAAAATAGTAAAATATAAAAATGAAAAAAATGAAAAAGAAATAATTTAATGATATTTGCTATTTTAGTAATTAATTGGTTGAGAACTTGGGATGGGGTTTGGATGGATACAAGTTAAAAAATATATATTATAATTACTCTTTCAGAGAACCAGGTACAACTACAGCTAGCCTATAGTCTGGTAAAAGCTAAAGGAACTATGATTTCCCATAATATCAACCAACATATTTGACATCTTGACAAAAACTACTCAAGAATGGAGAAAAGACTAAAAATTTTACAAAGACAAAGACGACAAAAATAAGACTAAAAAAACTAAAAACAAAACACATAAGACTCAAAACAAAATACAAAAAAAAAAAAAAAAAAGTATAGTATTCTTTCAAATGAGGACTCCTCCCGGAACACGTCAAAGTGACGGTGTTTCCGAACGGATTAACCGAATCATGTTAGACATGATAAGGCTAATCATGAGTCGCTCTGAGCTACTATTTCCTTCAACGGATAAGTTTTAACAGTGCAATAACTTATTTAGAATAAGGTTCCATAATAATCTGTTTGACATATTACATATTAGATATGAACGGGAAAGAAACCGGGTTTCTCATTCCTGATAATTTGGGTATGCCAGGCATAACGTTTGGATGATACCAAACTATGGACCCAAATTGGATAAGTGCCAATATATGTTATCCTAAGGGAAACTATAAGTATAGTACTTATACATCTCACCAGAGAACAATTAGATTGTTGCTCACCATGCAGTTTTCCTGAGAGGAATACAGACATGCAGTGGTAAGTGGGAGGATAGTAAAATTCGATGAAAATCGGAGTAATACTATTCAAGGCACCTATTCCTAATGGAACATAAATAGTTCATCAATGATGAAACTATTCCATTAATCTTTGAGTACACAAGAACCGCGTAGATCAGAGAGAGTCAGAAAACAACCTGGCGTATGGGTTTCTGATCTCACCTCATAAAGATGTTAATCATTTAAGGTATACCAACTGACTACGAATGAGGTAGTGATACAAGGTATCGACTCCCTATTATGACAAAGTGCCATGAATCTGAAATGGATTCCATGTATAACAACTATTTTGGATACTAGTTGTTGTACCACAAGGCATTGTGCCTATTGGTACATTAAACGTCTTCAAGGAAGACATACATGAATGGCAACATACCAACGTACAAAGCCGGGCTTTTGACGGAAAGGTATCGTTATCAACATTGTGTTAATAACGGTTCAACCTTTTACCTATTGCCATGGTAAATCCATTTTGAAGATGCTTGTTGATAACTACATATTTCATTTATGAATGTGTCAGTTGCAGATCAAAATTGCTTTCCTGAAAAGGAAACCTTTGGAGGATGCTTACAACATCTTGACGATTTTGTATAACCGACAAACAAGGTTTGCAGGTTATTCGATCCATGTTTGGATTGAAACAAGCATAAGGTTCTTGGAACTGACGTTTTGATATAATCATAATGGTTTATGATTTGACTCAAAACGAAATAATTCTTGTGTATATAAGGAGGTTAGTGGGAGAGCACTGATAATGAAATTCCCATAAAACAATCGGTGAAAGCTTGGCTTTCATAAGAAATTCTCCGTGGAATTCTGGGGAGTAACAACCTTTATTCAAGGAATAAAGATCTACAGGGATAGATTTGGAGTTGTTAACACTCTCTGGAAATTGTACATTTAAAATGTACTTGTATTGGTGTCTCATACGCTTTGAGCATATGGAGTCACAATCGGGACAATCCAAGTGATAGTCATTGGATTGAAGTTAAGGACATCTATTAGTATCTTAGAGAACTAAAGATGTTGTCTTAAACTATGGAGATGGAGAACTTGAAGTGACTAGGATCACTGCTGCAAGTTTCCAAACCGGTAAATACTGCGGTACTATAAAGTTTGAATAACGGGACAGTAAGCTGGAAATATTCCGAGCAAGATAACTGTTGCCGAATTAACAACAAATGCGGATTATTGCTGCAGCTGAGGCAGCAATAGAAGCCATTTGGATCGATAATAAATCTAATTAGATTAGATATAGTTCTGTTAGCAGCTGAGCTAGGCATCAGCATAGGCTAAAGAATTAATGGTCTCATCGACGATCCAGATATATACTTCTATATTTATCTGATTCATTCGGATCATACATCGTGGCGATGTGATGATCGTATAAATCGCGTCAAAAGATAATTACGCAAATCCGCTGACGAAACCCTTTCCTCAGCAATTTGAGCGAACCGTACATAGTTCGGGTGTTAGACACTCGAGTGACTGGCTATGTGCCAAGTGGGAGATTGTTGGATAATATGACCCATAGCGTCACTATTTGTACAGATCATGGTGTTGTTGTACAAATTAACTATGTGACAAGGAAATTGCACTCTCATCATTTGTGATTAGATCACCATATATATATAAATGAAGAGAGGTCCATATGATTAGTTCCTGGATTGAGATGATATGAGACAGTATCAGTCCACGAAGGATTAATCATTAAATATCCCTAGCCGGAGTATTATCGAGACAGGACATCGATAATACGGAATAGGCTAGTATTGCACTTGTGCGCGTTGTGAGGGCACAACGACATAGTTCTCATATATTTAAGTATTGGATACTTATGCAAGTGCGATAGGAGGTTGTGTTTCACCGATGGTACGGGAAACAGCTTCGCTCTGGATAGACCCCTCGGAATCCCATTGGTATTATGACTATGTGTCTATGGGAGGCCGAAATCAAGGTAGGTGTGTATAGTCTTAACCTGAGACTTGCATCACTAATATTTGCGATAATCGGTAGACTTTGGTCTTGGTGGTACAGGGCTTTAACCGGTTCTGCGTACACCACTTCTGGGTTTATCAGAGAGTCGTAGTGTATTGGGTGTGATGTCGAGACGGAAGTATCACTTCAGTTATAGTGGAGATGATGTCACGCATGATACGGTATTAGTGCTCTTAAGTGCTGGCCGACCATCGAGATATTATGACAAGGTCATGTATATCCGATTATAGAGACTAGTTACCAGACATCCGACATGTGCTTCGGACGGGGCAGACACTTATCCAGCCCCAGCCCTAGCACGTGACTATCCGATACTGGGCCGATATACACAATACTACGGTATACTATGCTTGATACAGATCTATATATTCCTGTAAGAATATTTCTGGAGAATTGGGTAGGCATGGCGCTTTGCTAGAAGCCAACTTTGTCTTGTAAATCGGTATAAACGTAGTACGAGGTACTTACGTGTTCGGGTAGTCCGACGACCGTATTTACTGCCAACATATCCGGAGATCTCATGGGTCTCTTCCTGAAGATTCACCGATGATGTATAACTCGCACTTTAATTAATCTAGGATTAATTAGAAGAGAGAGAAAATTAATCTGGGATTAATTGCGGAGATATTTTATCTGGGATAAAATATTAGTTAAGAGAGAGAGAGAACGATTAATTTGGAATTAATCGATAAATTAATATATGATATATTATTAGAAATTGGATTTCGACGCGGAATTAAAATTAGATTTTAATTCGGGCGAACGAATTAATTTAGAATTAATTCGTTAGCGACGTGACTAGTGATTTCGCTAGGCGTAATCATTTAATTACGACGCGACGGAAAATTCGTTAATTTGGAATTAGCGAACCCGAGCCCGGGATTATTTGCGAGCGTATTCGCATTTCGAATTCGAATGCGGCACACAAGTCAAATCGTGCGTCATATCACTAGTCGCATCAATCGTCAAATCAAATGTCACTTTGAGTGATGTGACATGTTGTCACTTGATTTGAGTTATTGATGTAGAAGTTGAAAAAGCAACAATTTGCTTTTTACTTTTTGACTTTTGAATTAAAGTAATATATATGTTTTATTTAATTTACTTGGTAAATATTATAAACACATATATTAAAGCTTTATCTTCTCTCTCCAACATGCAAGAAAAACGCACTTCTCTTTTCCCTCTCTTTTCTCCTTCATCTATTCACGGCTTCACTGCCGATTTACTTCAAAATTTTCTGGTTTCACCGAATTTGTGAGAAGCAAAGGAAGAAGAGTAGTGCTAGCACACACCTTGGGTAATATTATGGTGATAGGGAAACGAATTTGTGAGCTTGGAAAGCTTGAAGCTTGGAGCTTCAATGGTGGTTCATCAATGGCCGAATGAACAAGGAGGAAGAAGGCTCAAAATCGTGCAGTCCACTTCATCAAGAAGCCATTGCCGAGCTTCATGGAGGAGCAAAAACGCAACTTGTTCTTCCTAGCATCAAACCCATCAATGTGAGTATGTATTCCGCCTTACTCCTTTGTGTATTCAACTCGTTTTTATGCATGTTTGTGATCCTTGGGACTTGATTGAAACTCAACAGGAAGTTCGTTAATTCGAAATTAGCGAACCCGAGCCCAGAAGTGTTTGCGGGCCCACTCGCATTTTGAATCAAGTGGGGCCCACATGTCAAATCACTTGTCACGTCACCTAGTCATTTTATCAACTTTATGTTGATGGAATCTGGTGGGTGGTTGGAAACTTGTCTTACACACCATTTGATGACTTGATGGACTTATACCAAATGTTTGGTATTAGATTTAAACTGATTTTGAAATCAATTACACAAGTTTCACTCTTCTCTCTCATTACCGAAAATTGAAGCATTTTCATCTCCTTCCCTTGTTCTTCATTTCACCGAAAATTGGCAAGAACGAGATCAAAAATTGTGGCAATTTTTGAGTGCTAGCACACACATCAAAAGAATCATATCAAGGTGTTAGAGAAACCAACTTGGGAGCTTGGAATCACAAAGAAAAGCTTGGAGCTTCTACTTCCACCTTGGCCGAATAATGCAAATGGATCTTGGAGGATTTTTTGCTTCTCAACACATCCAAAGCCGATCATTGTAAGTGTGTTTTCGCCACTCTTCTTTGTATATTCATTCACATTTCTATGCTTGATTTGATCTTGGGACTAAACCTAGAAACCCAACAATGGTATCTATGAGCCAATTTGAGCATGAAATGAATTAGGGTAAAATTTGTGTAAAATCATTTTGAGCATGATTTGATAAAATTAATTGATTGAGTATGCTTGAATGATGATGTTATGAAGTTGTATATGATCAATTTCTTGAAATATT
This sequence comes from Zanthoxylum bungeanum, assembly GCA_019454045.1. Classification (NCBI taxonomy): domain Eukaryota; kingdom Viridiplantae; phylum Streptophyta; class Magnoliopsida; order Sapindales; family Rutaceae; genus Zanthoxylum; species Zanthoxylum bungeanum. The sequence goes on from SKCR01047269.1 coordinate 56,091, forward strand.
GATTGGATCAAATTTTAGCCCATACATTGGCTTGGCCGAATGTAGTAATTACCCTAGGGTCTTGGTATTTTTTGTTTCGTTGATCATTGGATGACTTGAAACGATTGGGAAATGTCGATTTAAAATTCAATCGAATGTGAAAAATGAAATCGGACGAAAAACCTTGAATGCCGAGAGCCTTTTGCATGTAATGAGTTGATTTTTTGATTCAAGAATGTTGGACATTAATTGAATAAAAGGATACATAATTAATTAGTTAAATTGTATTTTGGAAATATTATTTTGGGTAATTAATTGATGTATTACACTTAATTAATTGAATTATAAAATTTGGAATTTTAAAATTTGGTTAATTAGGCTTGATTTTGAATTGGGCTTGAAAGTGTTGTATTTGGGCATAATGGGCTAAATTGGGCCAAGTTGGTTTAGGAAAATTGGATTGGATCCAAATTGGGCCTAAATCATTCCATTAAGTCCAAATATAACAAATGGGCTTTAAAAGTTTAATTGGGCCTTATGGGCCGAAATTGGTTTCTTGGCAAATGAGGGTGATTCCTTAATTGGGCTTGGTAATTGGGTTTGACCCATATTGACCAAAGCCCATGCCTGATGAAATCAATTGAAAGCCCATCGGACTTTAATTAAACAAACATTGGATGTAAGTTGGGCTTTGAGACCCGATTAGATTAGATTTAGAATCTAAGTCGTTAAAGCATATTAAAAAGTGTAGTTATTTAATTTGGAATTAAATAAATGAATTAGTATTGAATACGAATTAAATTAGATTTAACGAGTAGTTCGATATAATTCAAGAATTCGTACTTTGAGTATTTATTCTCAAACGAGTTGGACTCGCGCAAAAATCAAATCGTTGTTTGAACATTGGATGATCACATAATTCAAAGACTAATTAATTGGATTAGATTGGTTGAATTGCATGCTATGAATGAATATATGGATGTGTTGAATGAATAGCATATATCAGATGGATATTAGAAGGGAAAGGGCAATTTTAGAAATTGTTGTAAATTTGGAATTTATAAATTGGACCTGCGTGTCCAGCCTTATCTCTCATTATTTCTTTGTATTCTCTTCTCACCTAATTCCCCTCAATGTAATGAGGTTTCTATTATTGTATTATGTAATTGGGTAGAAGTATAATAGTGCTAGCCGGGGAGAGGAAATGGAGTAATTTGTTCTAGGAACAAGTTGTTAAATATTCATCCGCATATCATTATTAATTTACTTTTGCGCATTATTATGTGTTTAGAATGCATGTTTAAGGGTGTATGATGATGAGACCTAACAAAGATAATAAATTGGTTGCCAATTTACGCTAAAAAACCCTCAAAACATATTAAGCGTTTTCCTTCCATTGAGTGATTCTTACTCAAGATCCAAAATTGGCATTGGTTTGTTGGCCAAAGTCAAGACCTTTGTCAATTGCGGATGTGTTTGAATCATGAAAGTTTTGTTCCATATCGGTGTCTTGTCCAAGTTGTGATTTTTTGGCCAAAGTCAAGATCACTTCTTGTCCATCGACATTGATTACGAAGCTTTCCAAGGTCAATGGGTCCCGCTTAACTGGAATCATTAAGCTTGTTGTGCCAAAGCCAAGGCTTAGTTGATTCAGAGGAAAAGGTTAGGAAAATATATTGTATATATTGGCTTATATATTGTATATATGTTTCGGACTTGGAGGTCCACCTACCGGATCTAGGAATTGGATGAGATCCAATTGATCTTCGAGATCTACCTAGTTAAATATCATACAGCTTGTTGGCCAAAGTCAAGGTTGTGCGTTATTTAACGGGATCCTAGCCCACTAGGAAACTGGGTTTCCCGAGTACTCGACAGAGGGTTAGAGGCTCGCCGAAAAATAGTGGCAGGCTAGTATTGAATTTGCAATTTCGTTCAAATACTTAAGCTTTACGCGTTTTCAAATATTTCATCAAAATTATTTTATTAGTTGGACTAATATAATGTTATTTTTTTTTAACAGTTGGACTGTACCCTACATTGTTAATTGGATAATTAGATTATCGCAATTAAAATGACTGGAAAGAGTAGTGTCCGTGACATCATCATAGGCGATACTATCTTCAACGGGACTAACTTTTCCGATTGGGACATGAATCTAAGGATAGTCCTTAGATCCGAGAGGCTGCTATATACTATAGAGAGACCTCTTGGGCCTAAGCCCAGATCTGATCAGTTGCTTGAGCTAGATCTTTGGAAGAAACATAGTGATGACAACGCAATTGCTCAATCTATCATACTTGCTGCTATGACTCAGCAATTCCGTCGACAAAATAATGGATTGGATCCCTATAATATGTTGGCGAAGTTGAATAATCTACACCGATCTAATCTTAGATCGTAGAGATATGAGTTACAGAAGAAGCTCTTCCGTGCTCGGATGTCGGAGGGTACGTCTGTTGAACATCACGTGACACAGATGATTGCCGATATTGAGCAGCTTGGACAAATGGGGATTGTCTTTGAGATAGAGACCTCTATATATTTGATCTTGTAGTCTCTCCCCGACACTTGGAGTGGGTTCATCATGAACTACAACATGATGAACCAAGAGCAGACTCTTGGAGAGCTGATGTCCACGCTGCGTGAGGCAGAGAAGGAACTTATTAAGGGCAAGAAGCATGAGGTGCACTTCGCTTCTACATCTCGGACACCGAGGGCTGGGCCCAGGGCGACTGGAGGTATCAAGAAAAAGAAGAAAAAGAAGGGCAAAGGCAAAGTGTCAAAGGCTTCTGGGAAGCCAAAGGACAAGTCTCAGGATGTTTGCCTTCAGTGCGGGAAGCGGGGTCACTGGAAGCGTGACTGCCGCGAGTACAAGGTGCTCCAGAAGGAGATAAAGGCGGGCAAGGCACCGGCCTCAGATATGTTTGTTATAGAAATAAACATGACTACTTCTAGTTTTAAAAATTGGATTTTTGATTCTGGTTGTGGTACTCACATTTGTACTGATGTGCATGATCTGCAGATTAGCAGGAAACTGGCATCATGGGAGATTGACCTGTGTGTTGGAAATGGGACATCTGTTGCCGTTTTGGCCGTGGGCACTTATGTTTTGGAACTGCCCTCGGGGCAGGTACTTGAACTTTTGGACTGTTATTATGTACCTAGTTTGACTAGGAATATTATTTATGTATCTATGTTAACCCAATGTGGGTATACTTTTGTATTTCGAAACACTGGGTGTTTTATGTATAAAAATTATATAGAAATTTGCACTGTTGTTGTAAATAATGGTCTTTATATTTTGAATATAAATCAATCTCAACCATATTCTGTAACAAACAAAAGACTTAAAGTAAGTCATAAAGATGAAACTTATATGTGGCATTGTCGTCTGGGACACATAAACAAGACTCGCATATCCACACTTTCGAAAAGTGGGTACTTGGACGGATTTGATCCAAATTCATATGACGTCTGCGAATCTTGCTTATTAGGCAAAATGCCTAAATCACCTTTTAGCGGTAAAGGTGTACGCGCCACCGAACTTTTAGCCCTTGTTCATAGTGACGTTTATGGGCCCATGTCTAGCCAGGCTAGAGGTGGATACGAATACTTCGTAACCTTTACGGATGATGCATCGCGTTATGGTTATGTGTATCTTATGAGACACAAGTCGGAAACTTTTGAGAAATTCAAAGAGTTTCGACACGAAGTTGAAAAACATACCGGTAAAAGTATTAAGACATTACGGTCGGACCGTGGTGGCGAATACTTAAGAAATGAGTTTCTTGACTACTTGAAAGAATATGGTATTCTTTCACAGTGGACTCCTCCTGAAACACCACAATTAAACAGTGTGTCCGAACGGAGAAACCGAACTTTGTTAGACATGGTAAGGTCTATGATGAGTCGCACTGAGCTACCTATTTCCTTCTGGGGATATGCATTAAACAGTGCAATACTTATTTTGAATAAGGTTTCGTCAAAGTCTGTTCAACAGACTCTGTATGAGATATTGACAGGAAAGAAACCGGGTTTCTCATTCCTGAAGATTTGGGGATGCTGGGCACATGTCAAACGTTTGGAAGGTACCAAACTTGAACCCAAATCAGATAAATGCCTATTTGTAGGATATCCTAGGGAAACCAAAGGATATTACTTCTATCACCCACAAGAGAATAAAGTAATTTTTTTGCTCTACATGCGGTTTTCCTTGAGAAGGAATTCCTAAATGCAGTGGTTAGTATGAGGAAAGTAGAACTCGATGAAAATCAGAGTGATACTGTTCCTGGCATAGAATCCTCAACGGAACATGAACAGTTCATCAGGGATGAAGCTGTACCACAATCTTCGATTACACAAGGACCGCGTAGGTCAGAGAGAGTCAGGAAAAAACCTGAGAGGTATGGGTTTCTGATCTAACCTCATGTAGATATTAATCTCATTGAGGATAACGAACCGGCTACGTATGAGGAAGCGATACAAGATATCGATTCCGCTTTATGGCAAGAGGCCATGAAGTCCGAAATGGATTCCATGTACACTAACCAAGTTTAGACACTGGTTGATGCACCAGAAGGCATAAAGCCTATTGGATGCAAATGGGTATTCAAGAAGAAGACCGATATGGATGGAAACGTACAAACGTATAAAGCTAGGCTTGTAGCGAAGGGGCATCGTCAACGACATGGTGTCGATTACGATGAAACTTTCTCACCTGTTGCCATGACTAAATCCATTCGGATAATGATTGCTATAGCTGCATATTTTGATTACGAGATATGGTAGATGGACGTCAAAACCGCTTTCTGTTGGGAAAATCTACGGTCCCAAGGATCGATTTAAAGCGATGAAACATACATGTGAATACACGAAGAAGTTTCGGAATACTTACATCGATCGGTTGAGGCGATGCGTCGAAGAACAAAATTCTTTTTCTCCCTCCAAGATGGCTCGGCAATGAGCAGATTTTGGGTTCTCCATTTTCGGCCATGAATCAACCTCCAAGCTCCAAGCTCTAAGCTTTCGTGATGTGATTCCAAGCTCACGGGTGCGGTTCCCTATCACCTTCGCAAGACTCTATAGTGTGCTAGCACTCCGGAAATTTTGCCACAAAATTTCCTATAGCTTCTTACAACTCTCGGCTTTGCAGTGAAAGAAGAGGAAGAAGACAGCCCCTTGGGCGTGAGAGGGAGAGGAAGAAAGAGAGGAGAGAATGTTGTGTTGGTTAAATTGATTTCTAAAATCAATTAAAACATTAACCAAAAATTTGAACTTCAAAGTCAAAAGGTAAAAGCTTTAATGCTCCCAACAACCACCATCAATCAAAGTGACAAGTTGTTAAATCACTCAAAGTGACTAGACATCACATCAATCGATTGACTAGTGATTTGACGCTTGATGTGACTTGTGGGCCGCACTTAAATTCGCAATGCGAGTGCGCCCGTAAACACTCTCGGGCTCAGGTTCGCTAATTCCAAATTAACGAATTTTCCCTTGCGACGAAATTAAATAATTATGCCTAGAAAAATCACTATTCCCGTCGCTAACGAATTAATTCTAAATTAACTCATTCACCCGAATTAAATTCTAAAATTAATTCCGCGTCGAAATCCAATTTCGTTTAATATATCGAATATATTAATTTATCGATTAATTCCAAATTAATCGTTCTCTCCCTTTAATAATATTTTATCCCAGATAAAATATCTCCGTAATTAATCCCAGATTAATTTTCTCTCTCATCTAATTAATCCCAGATTAATAAAGTGCGAGTCATATGTCATCGGTGAATCTTCGGGAAGCGACCCATGAGATCCCCGGATATGTTGGCAGTAAATCCGGTCGTCGGACTATCCGAACACGTAAGTACCTAGTACTACGTTTATACCGATTTACAAGACAATGTTGGCTTCTAGAAAAGTGTCATGCCTACCCAATTCTCCAGAAATATCCTTACAGGAATATGTGATCTATATCAGGCGTAATATACGTAGTATTGCATATTTCGATCCAGTATCGGATGTCACGTTCAAGGCCTGGGGCTGGAAATGTGTATGCCCCGTACGGAGCACATATCGGATCTCTGGTAACTAGTCTCTATAATCGGATAAACATGACCTAGTCATAATATCCCGATAGCTGCAGCATATAAGAGAACGAGTTCTGTATCCTACGTGATCATCATCTCCACTATGACTGGAGTGATACTTCCAACTCGACATCACACCCAATACACAGAACCTGTTAAAGTCCTGGACGACCAAAACCAAAATACATTGATTGTCGCAAGTATTAGCGGTGTAAGTCTCAGGTTAAGACCAAATACACCTACCCTGATTCGGACTTCCATAGACACATAGTTATACTACCAATGGAATTCCGAGGGGTCTATCCAGAGCAAAGCTGTTTTCCGTACCATCGGTAAAACACAACCTTCTACTACACTTGCATGAGTATCCTATACCCAAATATATGAGAACTATGTCGTTATGCACTCACAACGCGCACAAGTGTAATACTAGTCTTTTCCGCATTATCGATGTCCAATCTCGATAATACTCTGACTAGGGATATTTAATGATTAAACCTTCATGGATTGATACTGTCTCATATCATCTCAATCCAGGAACTAATCATATGGACCTTTCATCATTTATACATCTTGGTGATCTAATCACAAATGATAAAAGAGCAATTTCTTTTGTCACATAGTTAATTTGTACAACAACACCATGATCTGTACAAATAGTGACGCTATGAGTCCTAACTGTCCAACAATCTCCCACTTGGCCTATAGCAAGTCATTCGAGTATCTTACACCCGAACTATGTACGGTTCACTCAATTTGCTGAGAAAAGACTTTCGTCTGCGGATTTGCATGATTATCATCTGATGCGATTTATTCGATCATCACATCGCTACGATGTATGATCCGAACGAATCAGATGAATAGTCGAAGTATATATCTGGATCGTTGATGAGACCATTAATTTTTTAGCTTGTGTTGTAGCCTAGCTCAGCTGCTAACAGAATTATATCTAATCTAATTAGATTTATTATTAATCCAGAAGGCTTCTATTGCTGCCTCAGCTGCAGCAATAATCCATTTTTGTTGTTTATTTGGTAACAGTATCTTGCTTGGAAGATTTCCAGCTCACTGTTCCGTTATTCAAACTTTGTAGTACCTTTATTACGACTTATAGTCGTTATTATCGGTTAGAAAACTTGCAGCAGTGATTTCAGTCACTTCAAGTTCTCCTCCTCCATATTATAAGACAACATCATTTAGATCCTCTAAGATACTCAAGGATGTTCTTAACATCAATCCAATGACTATCACTTGGATTGGCTTGATTGTGACTCCATATGCTCAAAGCACATGAGACACCAGGTCATGTACATTTTTCAATGTACGAGTTCTCGGAGAGTGTTAACAACTTTAAATCTATCCCAGTAGATCTTTATTCCTAGAATAAAGGTTGTTTCTCCCAAGAATTCTACGGAGATTTTTCATGAAAGCCAAACTTTCACCGATAATATTTATGAGAATATCATTTCCAAGAAATGATATATCATCATTTATTTAGGACATTCATTGTCAGTGCGCTCCCACTAACCTCCTTATATACAGAAGAATCATTTTCGTTTTGAATTAAGTCATACACTATTATGATTACATCAAAAACGATAATTCCAAGAACGCTATGCTTGCTTCAATCCATACATGGATCGTATAACCTGCAAACCTTGTTTTCTAGTTTTGGTACGATAAAATCGTCAGGATGTTGTAAACATCCTCCAAAAGGTTTCCGTTAAGGAAAGCGATTTTGGCATTCAGCTGACATATTTCATGAATGAAACATATAGCATCAGCAAGCATTATCCAAATGGATTTACTATGGCAACAGGTAAAAGGTTTCGTCGTAATCAACATAATGTTGATAACGATACCTTTCCGCTACAAGCCTAGCTTTGTACATTGGTATGTTGCCTTCCACGTATGTCTTCCTTGAAGACTTATATAGTACCAATAGGCACAATGCCTTGCGGTACAACAACTAGTATCCAAACTTGGTTGTTATACATGGAATCCATTTTAGATATCATGGCACTTTTCCATAATAGGGAGTCGATACCTTGTATCACTTCCTCATACATAGTCAGTTGGTGTTCCTCAATAAGATTGACATCTTTATGAGGTGAGATCAGAAACCCATACCCCAGGTTGTTTTCTGACTCTCTCCGACTTACGTGGTTCTTGTGTATTCGAAGATTATTGGTATAGTTTCATCTTTGATGAACTATTTGTATTCCATTAGGAATCGGTGCCTGGAATAATATTACTCTGATTTTCATCGAGTTTTACTTTTCTCCCACTTACCACTGCTTATAGGTAATCCTCTTAGGAAAACTGCATGGCGAGCAACAATTACATTGTTCTCTAGTGAGTTGTATAAGTACTATACTTTGGTTTCCCTAGGATAACCCACAACTTAGGCACTTATCCGATTTGGGTTTTAGTTTGGTATCATCCAAACATATGCCTAGCATTCCCAAATCTACAGGAATGAGAAAACCCGGTTTCTTTCATGTTCATATCTAATATGAAATCTATCAAACAGATTTTTATGGAACCTTATTCTAAATAAGTTCTGCACTGTTAAATGCATATCCGTTGAAGGAAATGGTAGCTCAGAGCGACTCATGATTAACCTTATCATGTCTAACAAAATTTGGTTTATCCGTTCGGACACACCGTCAAATTGACGTGTTCCAGGAGGAGTCCTCATTGAAAGAATACTATACACTTTCAAGTATATAAGAAACTTATTGCTTAAGTATTTTCATCATGGTCTAACCGTGATGATTTAATACTTTAGCCGATCTGTTTGTCTACTTCGTGTCGAAACTCTAAAAGTTTCTGATGCCACATCCGTAAAGGTCACGAAATATTCATATCCACCTCTAGCCTAGCTAGATATGGGGCCACCTACGTCACTATGAACAAGGGCTAACAGATCGGTGGCACTAGCACTTTTACCAAGTAAATAGTGTTTTAGGCACTTTGCCCAATAAACTAGATTCGTAGACATTATTTGAATGGAATCAAATTTGTCCTAGTATCCACTCTTCAAAAGTGTGGATATATGAGTCTTGTTTAATTGTGTCCCAGACAACAATGCCACGCATGAGTCTCAACTGATTAATTTAGTTTTGAGCTATTTGTTTGTCATGTTATACGTTTGAGATTTATTTATATTCAAAATATAAATTCTGTTATTCACATCTAATGTGTTTATCTCAATATCATCTTTATATAATAAAACACTTTAGTGTTCTAGAATATAAAGGTATACCCACAACGGATTAAACCCTGATATAGAGATAATGTATCTAGTCAAACTAGTTACATTGTAACATTTTCCTAATTTTAAGTACACACCCGAAGGGTAGTTCCTAAAGTTAGGTTTATACGGATAAAACAGCAACTTTCGTCCCGTAACCTATTCGCAGATTAATCTCAACTGAAGTCAGTATCCTGCTCTCATCAGATTCTGCACATCAGTACATATTTATGTACCACATCTAGTATCTAAAATCCAATTTTAATGCTAGCAGTGAACATATTTTATGACAAACATATTTGAAGTCAGAACCTTGTCCCGTCTTCACTTCCTTCATGTCTGCCTTGTCCATACGGCAGTCGCGCTTCCGTGTCCCCGTTTGCCACAGTTTAGGCAGACATTTTGGGATATGTCATTTATCTTCCCAGAAGATTATAATGATTTTCCCTTTGCCCTTTTTCACACCCCATAAGCCTATGGCCAAGCCTTGGCCTTCCGGAATGTCGAAATAAGATGCGTCTTGCGCTTCTTGCCTTATTGCAAACTTTTGGCTTTGACTCCTTGAGTATAGCCATTAACTCTCCAAGAGTTTACTATTGCAATTTAGTACTTCAAAGATCTAAAATAGATCTATGAAGATCCTTCAATTTCATTATCATACTTTAAATATCTAATCCTTAGTTCTGATTAAGAAATTAAGGACTCTATGCGGCAAGCTTAATGGATTAAGCACTAAAGTTATCATCACATGAATATTCAAAATATCATGCTCTATTATTTGCTTAACACCGGGATTAGGCCTAATATGTTATTTTATCAAATAAAGTAACTTATTAGTTTCCAGGACCATCCTGAAATTTTATTCCCAATTTGAAAATTAAAGTCGTTTAAAATATTTTTCTCCCAGGATTATGTTTTAAACACTAATCTTTCAATTATGTTATTCTAATAGTCCAACTTTTTAATCAACGATTTAGGTATTATTTATTATAATGATTATTATAGTCCAACTATATAATCAACTATAATTTAATTTATAAAATTCAATTATATTGATTTCTCTAATCCAATTATAAAAACAACTATAAATGAAATAGTTTGAATACAGTCCAACTGTTTTAATTAAAACAACATTAACTATTAGTCCAACTAATATATTAATTTATTTTGACGAATAATTTGTAATGAGCGCGTATCGCAAGTTATTAAACGAATATTGCAAATTTAATACTTGCCTCCCACTATTTTTTGGCGAGCCTCTAACCCTCTGTGGAGTACTCGGGAAACCTTGTTTCCTAGTGGGCTAAGATCCCGTTAAATAACACACAATCTTGACTTTGGCCAACAAATTGTATGATAATTAACTAGGTAGATCTCTCAAATCAATTGGATCCCATCCAATTCCTAGATCCAGTAGGGGACATCCAAGTCCGAAACATATATCTTATATATGCCAATATATCCAATATATTGCCTAACCTTTTTCCTCTGAATCAACTAAGCCTTGGCTTTGGCACAACAAACTTAGTGATCCCAGTTAAGCGTGACCCATTGACCTTGGAAAGCTTCGTAATCAATGTCGATGGACAAGAAGTGATCTTGACTTTGGCCAACAAATCACAACTTGGACAAGACACCGATATGGAACAAAGCTCTCATGATTCAAACACATCCTCGACGGACAAAGGCCTTGACTTTGGCCAACAAACCAATGCCAGTCTTAGATCTTGAGTAAGAATTACTCAATGGAAGGAAAAACGCTTAATATTTTGTGAGGGTTTTTCACGTGCAAATTGGCAACCAATTTATTATCTTTGTTAAGGTCTCATCATCATACACCCGTAAATATGCATTCTAAACACATAATAAGGTGCGTAAAATAAATAATAATGATATGTGGATGGATACTTTAACACATTGTTCCTAGAACAAATCTCTCACTTTCCTCTCTCCCGCTAGCACAAGTATTGCTTCTACCCGTTACATAAAACTTCTAAAGAAACCTCATTTACATTAAGGGGAATAAGTGAGAAGAGAAATACATAGAGTCAAAGAGGTAATAGGCTGGACAAGCAGGTCCAATTAATAAATTCTAAATTTATTACAACAATTTCCAAAAGTGCCCCACCCATCTAATATCCATCCGATATACATTATTCATGCATCGAAACCATGTATTCACACAAGCATGTTATCAATCAATCTAATTCAATTAATTAATCTGATAATTAATGACCATCCAATGTTCAAACAACGATTTGATTTTGCGCGAGTCCAACTCATTTTGCGAATAAGTACTCAAAGTACGAATTCTTGAATTAAATTAAACTACAACATTAAATCCAATTTAACTTGCATTTAATACTAATTCATTATTTAATTCCAAATTAAATATTACACTTTATTAATGAACCTTTACGACTTAGATTCCGAATCTAATCGTTACGGGTCTCAAAGCCCGATTAACATCCAATGTTAATTTAATTAAAGTCCAATGGGATTTTAATTAATTTCATAAGGCATGGACTTTTGGTCAACTTGGGTCAAACCCAAAGACTAAAGCCCATTTAAAGGAATCACCCTTATATGCCTAGAAATCAATTTAGGCCCAATTAAAGTAAAGGTCCATTAATCATAATTGGACTTTATGGAAATGGTTTTGGGCCCAATTGGATCCAACCAATTTGCCTAAACCCATCTTGGTACAACCAAGCCCATTTAGCCCAATTACAACCTTTTCGGCCCAATTCCAAAAATAAGCCCATTAATTAAATTATCAAAATTCCAAATTTTATAATCTAATTAACCAAAGTGTATTGCAATTATTAATTACATAAATAAACATTTCCAAAACATCAATTTACACAACCAATCATGCTTCATCATGTTCAATCCATGTCCAACACAATTGAAACAAAAATCAAACCCAATTTCATGCTACAAGCTCAGGGTAATTAGGGTAATTTGTCCAATTCAAAATTCAATCCAATTAATTCTCAAATCAAAAATTCCCAATTGATTTCAACTCATCCAATGAATCAAAAATCAAAAAATCACAATGACCTTTTGGGTTCCAACTTTCGGCCAAGCCAATAGATTTTGGGAAAATTTGTCCAATTCAAAATTCATCAAATTGACAATGCATAACACCATGTTATCACAATTTAAGCATACTCAAACATCCAATTTCACTCAAACATGCTCAAATCAATTTTGCCCAATTTTAACCCTAAATTCAAGTTTCATGCTCAACTACGGTCCTAAGGATCGATTTAAAGCGATGAAACATACATGTGAATACACGAAGAAGTTGCGGAATACTTACATCGATCGGTTGAGGTGATGCTTCGAAGAATAAAATTCTTTTTCTCCCTCTAAAATGGCTCGGCAGTGAGCAGATTTTGGGTCCTCCATTTTCGGCCATGAATCAACCTCCAAGCTCCAATCTCCAAGCTTTCATGATGTGATTCCAAGCTCACGGGTGCGGTTCCCTATCACCTTCACAAGACTCTATAGTGTGCTAGCACTCCGGAAATTTTGCCACAAAATTTCCTATAGCTTCCTACAACTCTCGGCTTTGTAGTGAAAGAAGAGGAAGAAGACAGCCCCTTGGGCGTGAGAGGGAGAGGAAGAAAGAGAGGAGAGAATGTTGTGTTGGTTAAATTGATTTATAAAATCAATTAAAACATATACCAAAAATTTTCATTTCAAAAAGTCAAAAGGTACAAGCTTTAATGCTCCCAACAACCACCATCAATCAAAGTGACAAGTTGTCAAATCACTCAAAGTGACTAGACATCACATCAATCGATTGACTAGTGATTTGACTCTTGATTTTACTTATGGACCGCACTTAAATTCGCAATACGAGTGCACCTGTAAACACTCTCGGGCTCGGGTTCACTAATTCCAAATTAACGAATTTTCCGTTGCGACGAAATTAAATAATTATGCCTAGCAAAATTACTATTCACGTCGCTAACGAATTAATTCTAAATTAACTCGTTCGCCCGAATTAAATTCTAAATTTAATTCCGTGTTGAAATCCAATTTCGTTTAATATATCGAATATATTAATTTATCGATTAATTCCAAATTAATCGTTCTCTCTCTTTAATAATATTTTATCCCAGATAAAATATATCTGTAATTAATCCCAGATTAATTTTCTCTCTCATCTAATTAATCCCAGATTAACAAAGTGCGAGTCATACGTCATCGGTGAATCTTTGGGAAGTGACCCATGAGATCCCCGGATATGTTGGCAGTAAATCCAGTCGTCGGACTATCCGAACACGTAAGTACCTAGTACTACGTTTATATCGATTTACAAGACAAGGTTGGCTTATAGCAAAGCGCCATGCCTACCCAATTCTCCAGAAATATCCTTACAGGAATATGTGATCTATATTAGGCGTAATATACATAGTATTGCGTATTTCGATCCAGTATCGGATGTCACGTGCAAGGCCTGAGGCTGGAAATGTGTATGCCCCGTACGAAGCACATATTGGATCTCTGGTAACTAGTCTCTATAATCGGATAAACATGACCTAGTCATAATATCCCGATAGATGCAGCATATAAGAGAACGAGTTTCGTATCCTACGTGATCATCATCTCCACTATGACTGGAGTGATACTTCCATCTCGACATCACACCCAATACACTACGATTCTCAATATACCCAGCAGAGGCATACATAGAACCTGTTAAAGCCCTGGACGACCAAAACCAAAGTACATTGATTGTCATAAGTATTAGCGGTGTAAGTCTCAGGTTAAGACCAAATACACCTACTCTGATTCGGACTTCCATAGACGCATAGTCATACTACCAATGGAATTCTGAGGGGTCTATCCAAAGCGAAGCTGTTTTCCGTACCATCGGTAAAACACAACCTCCTACTACACTTGCATGAGTATCCTATACCCAAATATATGAGAACTATGTCGTTATGCCTTCACAACGCGCACAAGTGTAATACTAGTCTTTTCCGCATTATCGATGTCCAATCTCTATAATACTCTAACTATGGATATTTATTGATTAAACCTTCGTGGATTGATACTGTCTCATATCTTCTCAATCCAGGAACTAATCATATGGACCTTTCATCATTTATACATCTTGGTGATCTAATCACAAATGATAAAAGAGCAATTTCCTTTGTCACATAGTTAATTTGTACAACAACACCATGATTTGTACAAATAGTGACCCTATGGGTCATAACTGTCCAACACTTTCCTTAACGGAAACCTTTTAGAGGATGTTTATATGCAACAGTCTGACGGTTTTGTCGTGCCGCGACTTGCAAACAAGGTTTGTAAGTTATATCGATCCATCTATGGATTGAAGCAAGCATCGCGTTCTTGGAACCAACGCTTTGATGAGATCATAAAAGAATATGATTTCGTTCAAAGCGAAGATGATCCTTGTGTATATAAGATGGTTAATGGGAGAGCACTGACATTCATTGTCCTTTACGTTGATGATGTATTGCTTATTGGCAATGACATTCCCATGTTAACGTCGGTGAAAGCTTGGCTTTCATTGAAATTCTCCATGAAAGATCTGGGAGAAGCAGCCTTTATTCTAGGAATAAAGATCTACCGAGATAGATCTAGAAAGCTGCTTGGACTCTCCCAGAGTACGTACATTGACAAAGTGTTGAAGAGATTCAACATGGATCAGTCCAAGAGGGGACTGTTGCCAGTGTCACATGGTGTCACTCTATCTAAGGACATGTGTCCTAAAACTCAAGATGAGAGAGACAACATGAGTCGGATACTGTTCGCCTCGGCATTCGGATCGATCATGTATGCCATGATATGTACGTGACCCGATGTCTCCTATGCTTTGAGCATGTGTAGTAACTATCAGGCCGATCCAGGTGAAGGTCACTGGATGGCGGTTAAGAATATCCTTAAGTATCTTAGAAGAACTAAGGATGCTATCTTAATCTATGGATATGGAGAACTTGAGGTAACTGGGTATACCGATGCAAGTTTCCAAACCGATAAAGACGACTGTAAGTCACAATCCGGGTACATATTTTGTTTGAATAACGGAGCAGTGAGTTGGAAATCTTCCAAGCAAGAGACTGTTGCCGATTCAACAACAGAAGCGAAGTATATCGCTGCAGCTGAAATAGAAAAGGAGGCAGTTTGGATCCGAAAATTCCTAATTGGATTAGGAGTAATTCCGTTAGCAGCTGAGCCCGTTCCATTGTATTATGACAATAACGGGGCTATAGCGCAGGATAAGGAACCGCGGTCTCATCAACGATCCAAGCATGTTCTTCGACGCTTCCATCTGATTCGTGAGATCATACATTGTGGCGATATGAAGATCGAGAAGGTCGCATCAGAGGACAACATTGCAAATCCGCTGACGAAAGCCATTCCTCAGCAGAACTTTGAGCGACATGTATATAGTGTTAGTGTTCCTAGAACATGCCAAGGATCTAATAAGCAAGAAAATGTGTTCATAAATTCATTATAAGTTGCGGAATTACTTACATTGAATGGATTTGAGCTTTTAAAATTTTGAGAAGAAGAAGATCTCCAAGATCTTTCCTTTGTTGATTCCAAGCTTTGAGTTGGTTTCCAAGATCCTTCCTTTGATGATTCCAAGCTTTGAGTTGTTTGAATGAAGATCTCCAAGATCCTTCCTTTGATGATTCCAAGCTTTGAGTTGGTTTCCCTATCACCTTAGTTGATTCCATGAAGTGCTAGCTTTGTTGATTTTGCAACAAAATCAAATAGAGGGAGGAGGAAGCTCACGCCCCTAGCAAGAATAAATTAGGGTTTTATTTGTTTCAAGTGTTGTATTACACAAGTGAAGAGAGAGAGAGGGCTAGGGTTTTGTTAAAGGGTATTTACCCTTTTCACCAAAACCATGTAGTTGGAGTCTTGGTTTCACATAAACCAAGTAGTTGGAAAGTAAGTGGTTTTGGCATAAATGCCAACCACTTTCCAACCACCACTTCATATGTGTGACATGTGTGAAGTGGGCCCCACCATTTTGAATTCAAAATTCAAAATGTCTCTACGAACATTTGCCGCGGCTCGGATCCGTTTAATCCGATTAAACGAACTTTCGTCGTTAAATAATTAAATCTAATTTAATTAAATAACGATGTCTCGTAAATATATTACGAACGTCATTTACGAATTAATTCTAAATTAATTCATTCGTTCGTATTAAAATCCGACTTTAATTTCGTAATGAAATCCAATTCATATTAATATATCAGATATATTAATTTTAGCCTATACGAATAAATAAAATAGAAAAATCAAATTTAACTATTAAATTTATTCTACCGATTAATTCCAAATTAATCGCGTTCTCTCTCTTCCGAACACATTTAATCCCAGATTAAATAATACCTTAATTAATCCCAGATTAATTTTCTCCATCTTAATTAATCCCAGATTAATTCTCTCTCTTAATTAATACCAGATTAATTCTAATTAAATCAACTGTCATCGGTGAATCTTTGGGAAGCGACCCAAGAGATCCCTGGATATGTTGCCAGTAAATACGGTCATTGGATTATCCGAATACGTGCGTACCTCGTACCACGTGCTTATTGATTTACAAGACATGGTTGGCTTCTTGCAAAGCACCGTGCCTACCTAATTTTCCAGAAATATTCTTACTGGAATATATATAATCTATGTCAGGCGTAGTATACGTAGTATTGCGTATATCGATCCAGTATCTAATGTCACGTGCTAGGCCTGGGGCTGGATTGTGTCTACCCCATACGAAGCACATGTCGGATGTCTGGTAACTAGCCTCTATAATCGGATGAACATGACCTAGTCATATCATCCCGATGACTGCAGTACTTAAGAGTACTAGTTTCGTATCCTATGTGACATCATCTCCACTATGACTGGAGTGATACTTCCGTCTTGACATCACACCCAATACACTATGATTCTCAATATACCCAGTAGAGGCGTACACAGAACCGGTTAAAGCCCTAGACGACCAAAACCAAAGCATATTGATTGTCGCAAGTATTAGTGGTGCAAGTCTCAGGTTAAGACCAAATACACCTATCCTGATTTCGGACTTCCATAGACACATAGTCATACTACCAATGGAATTCCGAGGGGTCTATCCAGGGCGAAGCTGTTTTCTGTACCATCGGTAAAACACAACCTTCTATTACACTTGCATTAGTATCCAATACCCAAATATATGAGAACTGTGTCGTTGTGCTCCCACAACGCGCACAAGTGTAATACTAGTCTATTCCGCATTATCGATGTCCAATCTCGATAATACTACGACTAGGGATTATTTAATGATTAATCCTTCATGGACTGATACTGTCTCATATCATCTCAATCCAGGAACTAATCATAGGGACCTCCTATCATTTATACATCTAGGTGATCTAATCATAAATGATAAGAGTGCAATCTCATTGTCACATAGTTAATTTGTACAACAACACCATGATCTGTACAAATAGTGACGCTATGGGTCATAATTGTCCAAAAATCTCTCACTTGGCCTATAGCCAGTCACTCGAGTGTCATACACCCGTACTATGTACGGTTCGCTCAAACTGCTGAGGAAAGGCTTTCGTCAGCGGATTTACATAATTATAGTCTTATGCGATTTATACGATCATCACATCTCCACGATGTATGATCCGAATGAATAAGATGAATAGTCGAAGCATATATCTGGATCGTTGATGAGACCATTAATTCTTTAGCTTGTGCTGACGCCTAGCTCAGCTGCTTTCAGAACTATATCTAATCTAATTAGATTTATCATTGACCCAAATGGCTTCTATTGCTGCCTCAGCCGTAGCAATAACCCGCATTTGTTGTTTATTTGGTTATAGTATCTTGCTTGGAAGATTTCCAGCTCACTGTTCCGTTGTTCAAACTGTATTGTACCAATGTTTTTATCTGTTAGGAAATTTACAGCAGTGATCCTAGTCACTTCAAGTTCTCCTTCTCCATAGTTTAAGACATCATCCTTAGTTCTCTAAGATACTAACGGATGTTCTTAATATCAATCCAATGACTATCACTTGGATTGACCTGTTTGTGACTCCATATGTTCAAAGCGTATGAGACACTAGGTCACGTACATTTTTCAATGTACGAGTTCTCAGAGAGTGTTAACAACTTTAAATCTATCCCAGTAGATCTTTATTCCTAGAATAAAGGTTGTTTCTCCCAAGAATTCTACGGAGAATTTTCATGAAAGCCAAGCTTTCACCGATTGTTATATGGGAATATCATTTCCAAGAAATGACATATCATCATTATTTAGGACATCATTGTCAGTGCGCTCCACTAACCTCCTTATATACACAAGAATTATATTCGTTTTGAATCAAATCATACACCATTATGATTACATCAAAACGATAATTCCAAGAACCCAATGTTTACTTCAATCCATACATGGATCGAATAACCTGCAATTCTTATTTGCTAGTTTTGGTACGACAAAATCGTCAGGATGTTAAAAACATCCTCTAAAAAGGTTTCCGTTTAAGGAAAGCGATTTTGACGTTCAGCTGCCATATTTCATGAATGAAACATGCAGTATCAGCAAGCATTATCCAAATGGATTTATCCATGGCAACAGGTAAAAGGTTTCGTTGTAATCGACACAATGTTGATAACGATACCTTTTCGCTACAAGCCTAGCATAGTACGTTGGTATGTTGTCATCAATGTATGTCTTCCTTGAAGACTTATATAGTACCAATAGGCACAATGCCTTCTGGTACATCAACTAGTCTCTAAACATAGTTGGTATGCATGGAATCCATTTCAGACTTCATGGCACTTTGCCATAATGGGGAGTCGATACCTTGTATCACTTCCTCATATGTAGTCAGTTCGTCTTCCTCAATAAGATTGACATTTTTATGAGGTGAGATCAGAAACCCATACCTCCCAGGTTGTTTTCTGACTCTCTCCGACTAACGCGGTTCTTGTGTATTCGAAGATTGTGGTACAGTTTCATCCTTGATGAACTGTTTGTGTTCCATTAAGGACTAGGTGCCTTGAACAGTATTATTCCGATTTTCATCGAGTCTTACTATCCTCCCACTTACCACTGCATATCGGTATTCCTCTTAAGAAAAATGCATGGCGAGCAACAATTACATTGTTCTCATGTGAGATGTATAAGTACTATACTTTGGTTTCCCTAGGATAACCTACAATTTAGGCACTTATCTGATTTGGGTTCTAGTTTGGTATCATCCAAACGTATGCCCAGCATTCCCAAATCTTTAGGAGTGGGAAAACCCATTTTCTTTCCTTTTCATATCTAATATGAAATTATGTCTAACAGATTTTCATGGAACCTTATTCAAAATAAGTATTGCACTGTTAATGCTTATCCCTTTGAAGGAAAATGGTAGCTCAGAGCGATTCATGATTAACCTTATCATGTCTAACAAAATTCGGTTTCTCCGTTTGGACACACCGTTAAATTGACGTGTTCCAGGAGGAGTCCTCATTGAAAGAATACTATACTCTTTCAAGTATTTGAGAAACTTACTGCTTAAGTATTTTCATCATGGTCAAACCGTGATGGTTTTAATACTTTAGCCGATCTGTTTGTCTATTTCGTGTCGAAACTCTAAAATTTTCCGATTTGTGTTTCATAAAAGACACATAACCATAACGCGATGCCACATCCGTAAAGGTCACGAAATACTCATATCCACCTCTAGCCTAGCTAGATATGGGTCCACTTACGTCACTATGAACGAGGGCTAACAGATCGGTGGCTCTTGTACTTCTACCAAATAAAAGGTATTTTAGGTACTTTACCTAATAAACTAGATTCGTAGACTTTATTTGAATGGAATCAAATCTGTCCTAGTATCCACTCTTCAAAAGTGTGGATATACGAGTCTTGTTTAATGTGTCCCAGACAGTATTGCCACAAATAAGTCTCATCTGATCAAATCAGTTTGAGCTACTTCTTTTTCATGTTATATGTTTGAGATTTATTTATATTCAAAATATAAATACTGTTATTCACATCTAATGTGTTTATCTCAATATCATCTTTATAAAATAAAACACTTTAGTGTTCTAGAATATAAAGGTATACTCGCAACGAGTTATACACGATATAGAGATATTGTTTCTAGTCAAACTAGTTACATTTTAACAATTTCCTAATTTAAGTACATACCCGAAGGGTAGTTCCTAAACTTAGGTATCTACGGTTAAAACAGCGATTGTCGTCCCGTTTCATATTCGCAGATTAATCTCATATGAAGTCAGTATCATGCTCATAGCATATTCTGCACATCAGTACATATATTTATGTATCACACTATTTAATATTTAAAATCCAATTTTAATATTAGTATTGAACATTTTTATGATAAACATACTTAAAGTCAGAGCCTTGCCCTTTCTTTTATTCCTTCATGTCTGTCTTGTCCATACGGTAGTCACGCTTCAATGACTCTGTTTGCCACAGTTTAGGTAGACATCTTGGGATATGTCTTTTGTCTTCCTAGAAGACAATAATGATTTTGCTTTTTCCATTTTCTACATTCTAGAAGCCTTTGGCCAAGCCTTGGCCTTCTAGAATATTGAAGTAAGATGCGCCTTGCGCTACTTGCCTCATTGCAAACTTTGGCTTTGTCTCCTTGAGAATGACCATTAACTCTCCAAGAGTTATTAATTGCAACTTCAATTTCTTCATCATACTTTAAGGATCTAATCATTAGTTCTGATTAGGAAATTAAGGAGTCTTTTTGGCAAGCATAATGGATTAAACATTAAAGTTATCATCACATGAATCTTCTAAAGATCATGCTCTACTATTTGCTTAACTCCGGGCTTAGGCCTAAGATGTTATATTATCAAATAAAGTAACTTCTTAGTTTCAGGACTATCCTGAAATTTATTCCCAATTTGAAAATTAAAGTCGTCTAAACACATTTTCCCTAGGATAATATTTTAAATACTAATCTTTCAATTTAATCTTAATTCTAATAGTCCAACTATTTAATCAACGATTTCAGGTACAATCTAATGTAATGATTACTATAGTCTAACTATATAACATATTACAATTTTATTGGTTAAAATCAAATATATATTGATTACTATAATCCAATTATATAATCATTATAAATGATCGGTAAAATTCAAATATATTGATTACTATAATCCAATTATATAATCAATTATAAATGAAGGGTAAAATTCAAATATATATTGATTACTATAATTCAATTATATAATCAACTATAAATGAAGGGGTTTGAATACAGTCCAACTGTTTAATTAAAACAACAATAAATATTAGTCCAACTAATATATAATTTATTTGACGAATGATATTTGATTGAGCGCGTATGGCAAGTAACTAAACGAATATTGCAAATATAATACTTGCCTCCCACTATTTTTCGGCGAGCCTCTAACCCTCTGTGGAGTACTCGGGAAACCTAGTTTCCTATTGGGCTAGGATCCGGTTAAATAACACACAATCTTGACTTTGGCCAACAAATTGTATGATACTTAATTAGGTAGATCTCTAAGATCAATTGGATCCCATCCAATTCCTAGATCCAGTAGGTGGACATCCAAGTCCGAAACATATATCTTATATATGCCAATATATCAAATATATTACCTAACCTTTTTCCTCTGAATCAACTAAGTCTTGGCTTTGGCACAACAAACTTAATGATCCCAGTTAAGCGGAACCCATTGACATGGAAAGCTTCGTAATCAATATCGATGGACAAGAAGTGATCTTGACTTTGGCCAACAAATCACGACTTGGACAAGACACCGATATGGAACAAAACTCTCATGATTCAAACACATCCGCAATTGACAAAGGTCTTGACTTTGGCCAACAAACCAATGCCAACTTTGGATCTTGAGTAAGAATCACTCAACGGAAGGAAAAACGCTTAATATGTTTTGAGGGTTTTTCGCGTAAACTGGCAACCAATTTATTATCTTTGTTAAGGTCTCATCATCATACACCCTTAAACATGCATTCTAAATACATAATAAGGCGCGTAAATAAATATAATAATGATATGCGGATGGATATGTCACAAATTGTTCCTAGAAGAATTCACTCAATTTCCTCTCCCCGGCTAGAACTATTCTAACTTCTACCCAATTACATAATACAATAAAGAAACCTCATTTACATTGAGGGGAATTTGTGAGAAGAGAAATACAAAGAATAAGGAGATAAAAGGATGGACACGCAGGTCCAATTTAATAAATTCTAAATTTATTACAATTTCCAAAATTGCCCTCGCCCTTCTAATATCCATCTGATATACATTATTCATGCATTACATTCATGTATTCATACAAATCATGTTATTCAATCAATCTAATCCAATTAATTAATCTTTGATTAATGACCATCTAATGTTCAAACAACGATTTGATTTACGTGAGTCAAACTCGTTTAAGAATAAATACTCAAAGTAAGTATTCTTGAATTATATTGAACTACAACTTTAAATCCAATTTATTTGTATTCAATACTAATTCCAAATTTAATTCCAAATTAAATATTTACACTTACTTATAAGCCTTAAAGACTTGGATTCCAAATCCAATCTTAATGGGTCTCAAAGGCCCAATAACATCCAATGTCATTTTAATTAAAGTCCAATGGGCTTTTAATTAATTCTTAAGGCATGGGCTTTGGCCATAATGGGTCAAACTCAAAATGCCAAGGCCCAATAGGAATCACCCTATTGCCTACAAATTAATTTAGGCCCATTAGGCCCAATTAAATTCTTTAAAGGGCCAAGTAATGTATTTGGACTTTATGGAATTGGTTTTGGGCCCAATTGGATCAAATCCAAAATTCCAAAACCAAACTTGGTCAAAACAAGCCCATTAAGCCCAAATACACACTTTTAGCCCAATTAAATTATAAAGGCTTATTAACATAATTATAATATTCCAAATATCACAATTATTTTAATTAAAGTGTATTAGCCATGATTAATTAATTAAACTCAATATTTCCAAAATACCAATTAACTTAATTAATCATGCTTAATCCATCAATTTATGCTCAACACAAATTGAAGCCAAAACACATCATTTCATGCTCAACACAAATTGAATCCAAAACATATCATTTCATGCTCAACATGCTCTTTGATTTTAACATAAACATTATTGACTTTGATTCTAATCCAATCAAACGAACAATCAACATTTAAACATGCATTTAAACACATCATTTTATGTTACAAAAATAAAAATAAAACTGCAGTCCAATTACAGTGACTTTCGGCCATGCTAAGGGAAATTAAAAATTTTGATCCAATCAATTTATTCCAAATCTAATCATGCACAACTCTAAGTTAACATACTCTAAGCATGCTCAAAGCATCAATTTGAAGAAATCATGCTCAAAACACAAAAGCCCCAAATTTTAGTCTCATGAACCCTAAAATTTTCGTGCTTAAAATTGGCTCTTGATACCATTGTTAGTGTTCCTAGAACATGCCAAGGATCTAATAAGCAAGAAAAGGTGTTCATAAATTCATTATAAGTTGCTGAATTACTTACATTGAATGGATTTGAGCTTTTAAAATTTTGAGAAGAAGGAGATCTCCAAGATCTTTCCTTTGTTGATTCCAAGCTTTGAGTTGGTTTCCAAGATCCTTCATTTGATGATTCCAAGCTTTGAGTTGTTTTAATGAAGATCTCCAAGATCCTTCCTTTGCTGATTCCAAGCTTTGAGTTGGTTTCCCTATCTCCTTAGTTGATTCCATGAAGTGCAAGCTTTGTTGATTTTACAAAAAAATCAAAGAGAGTGAGGAGGAAGCTCACGCCCCTAGCAAGAATAAATTAGGGTTTTATTTGTTTCAAGTGTTGTATTACACAAGTGAAGAGAGAGAGAGGGCTAGGGTTTTGTTAAAGGATATTTACCCTTTTCACCAAAACCATGTAGTTGGAGTCTTGGTTTCACCTAAACCAAGTAGTTGGAAAGTAAGTGGTTTTGGCATAAATGCCAACCACTTTCCAACCACCACTTCACATGTGTGACATGTGTGAAGTGGGCCCCACCATTTTGAATTCAAAATTCAAAATCTCTACGAACATTTGCCGCGGCTCGGATCCGTTTAATCCGATTAAATGAACTTTCATCGTTAAATAATTAAATCTAATTTAATTAAATAATGATGCCTCACAAATATATTACGAACGTCATTTACGAATTAATTCTAAATTAATTCGTTCGTTCGTATTAAAATCCGACTTTAATTTCGTAATGAAATCCAATTCATATTAATATATCAGATATATTAATTTTAGCCCATACGATTAAATTTATTCTACCGATTAATTCCAAATTAATCGCGTTCTCTCTCTTCCGAACACATTTAATCCCAGATTAAATAATACCTCAATTAATCCCAGATTAATTTTCTCCATCTTAATTAATCCCAGATTAATTCTCTCTCTTAATTAATCCCAGATTAATTCTTATTAAATCAACTGTCATCGGTGAATCTTTGGGAAGCGACCCAAGAGATCCCTGGATATGTTGCCAGTAAATACGGTCATCGGATTATCCGAATACGTGCGTACCTCGTACCACGTGCTTACCGATTTACAAGACTTGGTTGGCTTCTAGCAAAGCACCGTGCCTACCCAATTCTCCAGAAATATTCTTACTGGAATATATATAATCTATACCAGGCGTAGTATATGTAGTATTGCGTATATCGATCCAGTATCTAATGTCACGTGCTAGGCCTGGGGCTGGATTGTGTCTGCCCCGTAAGAAGCACATGTCGGATGTCTGGTAACTAGTCTCTATAATCGGATGAACATGAAATAGTCATATCATCCCGATGACTGCAGTACTTAAGAGTACTAGTTCCGTATCCTACATGACATCATCTCCACTATGACTGGAGTGATACTTCCGTCTTGACATCACACCCAATACACTACGATTCTCAATATACCCAGCAGAGGCGTACACAGAACCGGTTAAAGCCCTGGATGACCAAAACCAAAGCATATTGATTGTCGCAAGTATTAGCGGTGCAAGTCTCAGGTTAAGACCAAATACACCTACCCTAATTTCGGACTTCCATAGACACATAGTCATACTACCAATGGAATTCCGAGGGGTCTATCTAGAGCGAAGCTGTTTTCCGTACCATCGGTAAAACACAACCTCCTATTACACTTGCATGAGTATCCAATACCCAAATATATGAGAAATATGTCGTTGTGCTCCCACAACGCGCACAAGTGTAATACTAGTCTATTCCGCATTATCGATGTCCAATCTCGATAATACTACGACTAGGGATTATTTAATGATTAATCCTTCGTGGACTGATACTGTCTCATATCATCTCAATCCAGGAACTAATCATAGGGACCTCCTATCATTTATACATCTAGGTGATCTAATCACAAATGATAAGAGTGTAATCTCCTTGTCATATAGTTAATTTGTACGACAACACCATGATCTGTACAAATAGTGACGCTATGGGTCATAATTGTCAAACATATAGTTCAGGTATTAGATGCTTGAGTGACTGGTTATAGGCCAAGTGGGAGATTATTGGACAGTTATGACCCATAGCGTCATTATTTGTAAAAGACATTGTGTTTTTGTACAAATTAATTATGTAGCAATGGAAATTGCCTTTTATCATTTCGTAATTAGATTACTTAAATGTGTGAATGATGAAAGTCCTTATGATTTGTTCCGGATTGATAAGATATGAGACAATATCAATCCATATAGGTTTAATCATTAAATATCCCTAGTCATAGTATTATCGAGACTGGACATCGATAATGCATAATAGATTAGTATTGCACTTGTGCGTGTTATGGAAGCGTAACAGCATAATTCTCATGTATTTAAGTATTGGATACTTATGCAAGTGTGATAGGAGGTTGTGTTTTACCAATGGTACGGAAAACAGCTTCGCTCTGGATAGACCCCGCGGAATCCCATTGGTAGTATGACTATATGTCTATGGGAATCCGCATCAGGGTAGGTGTATTTGGTCTTAACCTGAGACTTGCATCGCTAGTACTTGCGACAATCAATAC
This sequence comes from Zanthoxylum bungeanum, assembly GCA_019454045.1. Lineage (NCBI taxonomy): Eukaryota > Viridiplantae > Streptophyta > Magnoliopsida > Sapindales > Rutaceae > Zanthoxylum > Zanthoxylum bungeanum. The sequence continues at coordinate 82,541 of SKCR01047269.1, forward strand.
GCTTTGGTTTTGGTCGTCTAGGACTTTAATAGGATCTGTGTACGCCTCTTCTGGGTTTATTGAGAATCGTAGTGTATTGGGTGTGATGTCAAGACGGAAGTATCACTTCAGTCATATGGAGATGATGGTCACGTATGGATACAGAACTGGTTCTCTAAAAGGTTGCAACCGTCGGGATAATATGACTAGGTCATGATTATCCGATAATAAAGAGACTAGTTGATTGTGATCCGATATATTCTTCGTACGTGGCAGACACAATTCCAGCCCTAGGCCTTGCATGTGACTTCAGATACTAGATCGCAATACGCAATACTACGTATACTACGTCTGATATAAATCGTATATTCCATTAAGAATATTTCTGGAGAATTGGGAAGGCATGGCGCTTTGCTAGAAGCCAACCTTGTCTCGTAAATCGGTAAAAATGTAGTACTTGGTACGTACGTGTTCGGATAGTCCGACGACCGGATTTACTACCAACATATCCAGGGATCTCTTGGGTCACTTCCCGAAGATTCACCGATGACGTATGATTCGAGCATAATTAATCTAGGATTATTTGCGGAGAGACTTTATCCGAGATAAAGTACTATTTGAAGAGATAGAAAGATTAATTTGGAATTAATCGATAAAATAATATATTTGATATATTAAACGAAATTAGATTTCGACGCGGAATTAAAATTAGATTTTAATTCAGGCAAACGATTTAATTTAGAATTAATTCGTTAGCGATGTGAATAGTAATTTTGTTAAGCATAATTATTTAATTCAATTCAATTTAATTACGTCGCGACAGAAGTTCGTTAATTCGGAATTAGCGAACCCGAGCCCAGGAGTGTTTACGGGCCCTCTCGTATTTTGAATCAAGTGGGGCCCACATGTCAAATCACTTGTCACATCACCTAGTCATTTTATCAACTTTATGTTGATGGAATTTGGTGGGTGGTTGGAAACTTGTCTTACACACCATTTGATGGCTTGATGGACTTATACCAAATGTTTGGTATTAGATTTAAATTGATTTTGAAATCAATTACACAAGTTTCACTCTTCTCTCTCATTATCGAAAATTGAAGCATTTTCATCTTCATCCCTTATTTTTCATTTCACCGAAAATTGGCAAGAACAATATCAAAAATTGTGGCAATTTTTGAGTGCTAGCATACACATCAAAGGAATCATATCAAGGTGTTAGGGAAACCAACTTGAGAGCTTGGAATCACAAAGAAAAGCCTGGAGCTTCTACTTCCACCTTGGCCGAAAATTGCAAATGGATCTTGGAGGATTTTTTGCTTCTCAACACATCCAAAGCCGATCATTGTAAGTGTGTTTCCGCCACTCTTCTTTGTATATTCATTCACATTTCTATGCTTGATTTGATCTTGGGACTAAACCTAGAAACCCAACACCACTTACGTCATTATGATCGAGGGCTAACAGATCGATGGCAATTACACTTTTACCAAGTAAAAGGTGTTTTAGGCATTTTGCCTAATAAACTAGATTCGTAGACATCATTTGAATATGATCAAATCTGTCCTAGTATCCACTCTTCGAAAGTGTGGATATACGAGTCTTTTTTAATGTGTCTCAGACAACAATGCCACAAATAAGTCTCATCTGATTAATTCAGTTTGAGCTATTTATTTGTCATGTTATATGTATGAGATTCATTTATATTCAAAATATAAATACTGTTATTCACATCTAATGTGTTTATCTCAATATCATCTTTATAAAATAAAACACTTTAGTGTTCTAGATTATAAAGGTATATCCGCAACGGATTAAACTCTGATATATAGATAATGTTTCTAGTCAAACTAGGTACATTATAATAGTTTCCTAATTTAAGTGCACACCCGAAGGGTAGTTCCTAAATTTAGGATTCTACGGTTAAAAGAGCGACTCTCGTCCCGTTTTCGACTCGTAGGTAAATCTCAACAGAAGTCAGTATCCTGCTAATCACCAGATTCTGCACATCAGTACATATTTATGTACTACATCTAGTATCAAAATCCAATTTTGAAACCAGTAGTGAACATGTTTATGAAAACCATACTTGAAGCCGGAGCTTTGCCCCGCTCTCACTTCCTTCATGTCTGCCTTGTCCATACGGCAGTCACACTTCCAATGACCCCGTTTGCCACTTTTTAGGCAGACATCTTGGGATATGTCATTTGTCTTCCTAGAAGACTGTGATGATTTTTCCTTTGCCACTTTTAGAAGCTCTGGCTCTGCTTCCTTGAGCATAGCCATCAACTCTCCAAGAGTTTACCTTGGTTCTCTATGAATCTGCCCCAACTTTCGGGTAGAGACTATAAGATTAAATCATTGGTAGTCTCGGCCACGTAGGTAATGCCCAGCTAACCTAGCTGATCGATGTCAGCAATCATCTGCGACACCTAGTGCTCGACAGATGTACCCTCTGACATACGTGAGCGAAAGAGCTTCTTTTAGCAATTTATACTTCTAAGAATAAATCTATGAAGATATTTAATTTCATCATCATGGTACAAGGATCTAATCCTTAATTTTTTGACAACGGATTTAAAGTGTCATTGCAACAAGCATAATGGATTGAGCACTAAAGTTATCATTACATGAATCTTCCAAAGATCCTGTTCTACTATTTGCTCAACTCTGGGCTTAGGCTCAAGAGGTTGTTCTATCAAATAGAATAACTTCTCAGCTCCCAGGACTATCCTGAGGTTTCATTCCCAATTTGAAAATTAAATCAGTTTAAAAACATTTTCTCCCAGGATTATGTTTTAAACACTAATCTTTCAGTTATCTTAATTGCTATAGTCCAACTATCCAATCAACGATTTCGGGTACTATTGAATATAATGATTACTATAGTCTAACTATATAATCAACTATAATTTGATTATTTAAATTCAAATATATTGAAAAATATAATCCAATTTTATAATCAACTATAATTTGAAATAGTTTGAATACAGTCCAACTGTTTAATTAAAACAACGATTAAATATTAGTCCAACTAATATATTTAATAATTAATGACGAAAAATTGAAATGAGCGCGTATTGGCAAGTATCTAAACGAAATTGAAAATTTAATACTTGCCTCCCACTATTTTTCGGCGAGCCTCTAACCCTCTATTGAGTACTCGGGAAACCTTGTTTCCTAGTGGGCTAGGATCCCGTTAAATAACACACAACCTTGACTTTGGCCAACAAATTGTATGATATTTAACTAGGTAGATCTCTAAGATCAATTGGATCTCATCCAATTCCTAGATCCAGTAGGTGGACATCCAAATCCGAAACATATATCTTATATATGCCAATATATCCAATATATTGCCTAACCTTTTTCCTCTGAATCAACTAAGTCTTGGCTTTGGCACAACAAACTTAATGATTCCAGTTAAGTGGAACCCATTGACCTTGGAAAGCTTCGTAATCGATGTCGATGAACAAGAAGTGATCTTGACTTTGGCTAACAAATCAAAACTTGGACAAGACATGCGATATGGAACAAAGCCTTCATGATTCAGACACATCCGCGATGGAAAAAGGTCTTGACTTTGGCCAACAAACCAGTGCCAATCTTGGATCTTGAGAATGAATCATTCAATGGAAGGAAAAACGCTTAATATTTGTTTAGGGTTTTTCGCGTAATTGGCAACCAATTAACTATTTTTGTTAAGGTCTCATCATACACCCTTAAACATGCATTCTAAAAGCATAATAAGGCGCGATAAATAAATTTATAATGATATGCGGATGCATATTTAAAACACTTGTTCCTAGAACAAATCTCTCCATTTCCTCTCTCCCGCTAGCACAAATCTTACTTCTACCCAATTACATAACACTTCTAAAGAAACCTCATTTACATTGAGGGGAATAGGTGAGAAGAGAAATACAAAGAGTCAAGAGGTAATAGGCTGGACACGCAGGTCCAATTTAATAAATTCTAAATTTATTACAACAATTTCCAAAATTGCCCTCACCCATCTAATATCCATCTGATATACATTATTCATACATCATATCCATGTATTCACACAAAGCATGTTATCAATCAATCTAATCCAATTAATTAATATGAAATTAATGACCATCCAATGTTCAAATAACGATTTGATTTGCGCGAGTCCAACTCGTTTTAAGAATAAGTACTCAAAGTACGAATTCTCAAATTATATCAAACTACAACATTAAATCCAATTTAATTTGTATTCAATACTAATTCTATATTTAATTCCAAATTAAATAATTACAATTTATTAATGAGCCTTTGCGACTTAGATTCTAAATCTAACATTAACGGGTCTCAAAGCCCAATTAACATCCAATGTCAATTTAATTAAAGTCTAATGGGCTTTCAATTAATTTATAAGGCATCGACTTTGGAAACCATAGCCCAAAAAGGAATCACCATTTTGCCAAAAATCAATTTAGGCCCATTATGCCCAATTAAAATTTTAAAGGTCCATTATATTATATTTGGACTTTATGGATATGGTTTTGGGCCCAATTGGATCCAACCAATTAACCTAAACCAAAATTAGCCCAACCAAGCCCATTAAGCCCAAATACAACTTTAAAAGCCCAATTCCAAATTTAGCCCAACTAATTAAATTACAAAATTCCCAATTTCACAATTCAATTAACTAAAGTGTATTAGCCATAATTAATTAGTCAAATTAAAAATTCCAAAATACCAATTACACTAATTAATCATGCTAATCTTCATCAACACATGTCCAACATTATTGAATCAAAAAATCATATAATTTCCATGCTTACTAGGTCACGGCAATTTAGGGTTTTTCAAATCCGATTTCGATTTTAATCCAATTAAATCCTAAATCAATTTACCCCAAGTCTTCCAACTCATCCAATGATCAAAATAACAAAAATTACCATGACTTTAGGGCACCTAAACTTTTGGCCAAGCCAAAAATTGGGGGAAAAATTAATCAAATTCAATTTTCATCAAATTGATCATGCATAACTCTAAGTTATCATCATTCAAGCATATTCAAATAATCAATTTCATCAAATCATGCTCAAATAAATTTTACCCTAAATCAATTTCATGCTTAAATCTGGCTCTGATACCATTGTTGGGTTTTCTAGGTCAAACCAAGAACAAATTAAGCTATGAAAAGTGCGAATACAACAAAGTAAAGTTGCGGAAATACTCACTTTGATCGGATTTGCGATGCGATGAAACACAAAAATTTGCTCCTCCATTGAAGCTCTCGGCCAAGCCCTCTTTGTGCTCCATGTTTTGGTCAACCCTCCATGTGTATGCTCCAAGCTCCAAGCTTTGTGAATGATGATTCCATGCTCATGAATGGGTTTCCCTATCACCTTTGTGAGACCCCTTTGGTGTGCTAGCACTCTTGAAGATTTGCAACAAATCTTCTTCTTCTTTGTGAGACTCTCGGCCATGAGAGAAAATGAAAGAAAATGGCATCCAATGCCGTGAGTGGAGGGAGAATAAAATGGTTCAAAAACCGTGAATGGAGAGAAGAGAGGGAAGAGAAAAATGTGTGTTGTGTGTATGGTTTTTAATTTCCAAAATCAAATACCAAAAAACAATTACCATTTTTCAAAATTCAAAATTTTGGTACAAAACTTTAAAGTCTTCAACCCCCCCCCCCCCATCAATCACAAAAAAATGACAAGCATCACATCACACAAAGTGGATGTGATTTACATCACAAGAATGACTAATGATGTGACGCGTGATGTGACTTGTGGGCCCCACTTGATTCGAAATCCGAGTGGGCCCGCAAACACTCCCGGGCTCGGGTTCGCTAATTCAGAATTAACGAATTTTCCGTTGCGACGTAATTAAATCAAATTTAATTAAATAATTATGCCTAGCAAAATTACTATTCACGTCGCTTGTAAATTAATTCTAAATTAACTCGTTCGCCCGAATTAAAATCTAATTTTAATTCTGCGTCGAAATCTAATTTCGTATATGTTGGACAATTATGACCATTAGCGTCACTATTTGTACAGATCATTGTGTTGTTGTACAAATTAACTATGTGACAAAGGAGATTGTTCTCTTATCATTTGTGATTAGATCACCTAGATATATAAATGATAGGAGGTCCCTATGATTTGTTCCTGGACGGATAATGATATGAGACAGTATCAGTCCACGAAGGATAAATCATTAAATATCCATAGTCAGAGTATTATCGAGATTGGACATCGATAAATACGTAAAAGACTAGTATTACACTTGTGCGCGTTGTGAGGGCACAACGGCATAGTTCCCATATATTTGGGTATAGGATACGCATGCAAGTGTACTAGGAGGTTGTGTTTTACCGATGGTATGGGAAACAGCTTCGCTCTGGATAGACCCCCTCGAAATTCCATTGGTAGTATGACTATGTGTGTATGGAAGTTCGAAATCAGGGTAGGTGTATTTGGTCTTAACTTGAGACTTACACCGCTAATACTTGCGACAATCAATATACTTTGGTTGCGGTCGTACAGGACTTTAACAGGTTCTGTGTACGCCAATGCTGGGTATATTGAGAATCGTAATGTGTTGGGTGTGATGTCAAAATGAAAGTATCACTCCAGTCATAGTGGAGATGATGGTCACGTAGGATACGGGACTGGTTCTCTTAAATGCTGCAGCTATCGCGATAAAATGACAAGGTCAGGTTTATCCGATTATAGAGACTAGTTACCAGACATCTGACATGTGCTTCGTACGGGGCAGACACAATTCCAGCCCCAGACCTAGCACGAGATCATCCGATACTGGATCGACATACACAATACTATGTATACTACGCCTGCTATAGATCGCTTATTCCTGTAAGCATGTTTCTGGAGAATTGGGTAGGCATGGCGCTTTCCTAGAAGCTAACCTTGTCTTGTAAATCGGTATAAATATAGTACGAGGTACTTACGTGTTCGGATAGTCTGACGACCGTATTTACTGCCAACATATCCGGGGATCTCATGGGTCGCTTCCCGAAGATTCACCGATGACGTATGACTCGTACTTTATTAATCTGGGATTAATTATGATGAGAGAGAAAATTAATCTGGGATTAATTACGGAGATATTTTATCTGGGATAAAATATTATTTAAAGAGAGAGAACGATTAATTTGGAATTAATCGGTTAATTAATATATTCGATATATTAAACGAAATTAGATTTCGACGCGGAATTAAAATTAGATTTTAATTCGGGCGAACGATTAATTTAGAATTAATTCGTTAGCGATGTGAATAGTGACTTCGCTAGGCGTATTCATTTAATTGCGTCGCAACGGAAAATTCGTTAATTTAGAATTAACGAACCTGAGCCCGAGCCCGGGATTATTTGCGAGCGCATTCACATTTCGAATTCGAGTGCGGCACGCAAGTCAAATCAAGCGTCAAATCACATGTCACTTTGAGTGATGTGACAATCGATTGATGTGAGTTGATGTGAGATGATTGAAAGCATTTAATGCTTGACTTTTTGGAAAAGTTTTTGGTATATGTTTTATTTGTTTTGGAAAACAAATTAACATTTACACATTTCATCCTTCTCTCTCCTTGGCATACGGTTTTGGAGGCAAAACCTTCTTCTCTCTCACACGGTTTCACCTTCTGTTTTCTCTTCTGTTTTCTGTCCAGAAATGCCGAGAAAGTGAAGGAAAATCAATGGTATTTTTGTGGCAAAAACACCAAGTGTTAGCACACAAATGAGTTCATACAAAGGTGATAGGGAACTCACTACATGAGCAAGGAATCAACACAAGCTTGGAGCTTTCATGGAGGACCTCAAATGGCCGAAAATGGGGACAACAGAACAGCCCACTGCCGGGCTTGGAGAAGGCAGAAAATGAAAATTTTTGTTCTTCGTAGCATCCAATCCGTTCTTTGTGAGTATTCCGCAACTCCTTTGATGTATATTCATACTTGTTTTATGCTTGATAATGATCCTTGGGATGTTTAGAAAACACCAACAATGGTATCAGAGCCATTTGAGCATGAAACATGAATTAGGGTAAAATTTGGGGCTTTTTGATTTGAGCATGTTTGGATGAAATTGAATGTTTGAGTATGCTTAATTGATGATAACATGGTGTTATAAATTGTCAATTTGATGAATTTTGAATTGGAAAAATTTCCCCCAATTACATTAGCTTGGCCGAATGTATGTTGATGCCCTAAGTCTTGGAATGTTTTGATTTTGATCATTGGATGAGTTGAAATCGATTGGGTAATGTTGATTGTGGATTCAATTGGATTGGAATCGGAATCGGACTACTAAAACCCTAAATAGCCGAGACATAAAGCATAAAAATTGGGTTTGATTTTTGATAAATTATGTTGGACATGATTTAATGTATATGAGCATGATTAATTGTACAAATTTGATGTTTTGGAAATATTGATTTGGGTAATTAATAATGCTATACACTTTATGCAATTAAATTGTAAAATTGGATTTTGTAATTTAATTAAATTGGGCCTTCAAATTGGATTTGGGCTTTTAAAGTTGTTATTGGGTTTATTGGGCTTGTTTGTACCAAGTTAGGTTTAGGCCAAATAGATTGGATACAATTGGGCCCAAAACCGCATCCATAAAGCCCAAATGCGACTAATAGACCTTTAAAGTTTAATTGGGCCTAATGGGCCAAAATTGATTTATGGGCTTATGGGGTAATTCCCGGATTGGATTTTGGTTATTCGTTTTGACCCAAGTTGACCAAAAGTCCACGCCTTAAGAAATTAATTAAAAGCACATTGGACTTTAATTAAATTGACGTTGGACGTTAATCGGGCTTTAAGACCCGTAACAATTAAATTTGGAATTTGAATCGTAAAAAGTTCATTAATAAAGTGTAATATTTAATTTGGAATTAAATAGTGAATTAGAATTAAATACAAATTGAATTGGATTTAATTATGTAGTTTAATTTAATTCGAGAATTCGTACTTTGAGTACTTATTCGCAAAAACGAGTTTGACTCGCGCAAAATCAAATCGTTGTTTGAACATTGGATGGTCATTAATTATCATATTAATTAATTGGATTAGATTGATTGATAACATGCTTGTGTGAATACATGATTGTGATTCATGAATAATGTATATCGGATGGATATTAGAAGGGTGGGGCAATTTTAGAAATTGTTGTTATAAATTTGATTTATTAATTGGACCTGCGTGTCCAGCCTTATCACCTTCATATTCTTTGTATTCTCTTCTCACATATTCCCCTCAATGTAAATGAGGTTTCTTTAGAAGTGTAGTGTAACGGGTAGAAGTAAATACATGTGCTAGCGGGAGAGAGAAAGGGAGAGATTTGATCTAGGATCAATGTGTATAGTATCCATCCGCATAGCATTATTATTTTATTATACGCGCTTTATTATGTGTTTAGAATGCATGTTTAAGGGTGTATGATGATGAGACCTTAACAAAGATAATAAATTGGTTGCCAATTTGCACTCGAAAAACCCTCGTAAAATATTAAGCATTTTTCCTTCCATTGAGTGATTCTCACTTAAGATCCGAGACTGGCATTGGCTTGTTGGCCAAAGTCAAGGCCTTTGTCCGTCGAGGATGTGTTTGAATCACGAAGGCCTTGTTCCATATCAGTGTCTTGTCCAAGTTGCGGTTTGTTGGCCAAAGTCAAGACCACTTCTTGTCCATCGACATTGATTATGAAGCTTTCCATGGTCAATGGGTCGCGCTTAACTGGGATCACTAAGTTTGTTGTGCCAAAGCCAAGGCTTAGTTGATTCAGAGGAAAAGGGTTAGGTAATACATTGGATGTATTGGCATATATAACATATATGTTTTGGACTTGGATGTCCCCCTACCGGATCTAGGAATTGGATTGGATCCAATCGATCTTAGAGATCTACCTAGTTAATTATCATATAATTTTTTGGCCAAAGTCAAGATTGTGTGATATTTAATGGGATCCTAGCCCACTAGGAAACACGGTTTCCCGAGTACTCGACAGAGGGTTAGAGACTCGCCGAAAAATAGTGGGAGGCAAGAATTGAATTTACAATATTCGTTTAATTACTTGCCATACGCGCTCAAAACAAATATCATTCGTCAAATAAATTAAATGTTAGTTGGACTAATAGTTAAATGTTGTTTTAATAAATAGTTGGACTATATTCAAACTATTCATTTATAATTGATTTTATAATTGGATTATAGTAATCAATATAATTGATTTTAATCTATTAAATTATAGTTGATTAAATAGTTGGACTATTGTAATAATTATAATAAATAGTACCGAAATCGTTGATTAAATAGTTGGACTATTAGAATCAAGATTAAATTGAAAGATTGACATTTAAAACATAATATTGGGGAAAATATATTTAAATGATTTAATTTTCAAATTGGGAATAATATTTCAGAATGGTCCTGGAAAATAATAAGTTACTTTATTTGATAAAATAACATATTAAGCCTAAGCCCGGAGTTAAGCAAATAGTAGAGCATAATCTTTGGAAGATTTATGTAATGATAACTTTAGTGCTTAATCCATTAAGCTTTTCGCAGTAGACTCCTTAATTTCTGAATCAGAACTAAGGATTAGATCCTTAAAGTATGATAATGAAATTGAAGGATCTTCAAAGAATCTATCCTTAGATTTTAGAAGTATTAAATTGCAATAAATAACTCTTGGAGAGTTAATGGCTATTCTCAAGGGGATAAAGTCAAAAGTTTGCAATTAGGCAAGTAGCGCAAGGCGCACCTTACTTCGATATTCTAGAAACCCGAGGCTTGGCCAAAGGCTACTGGAATGTGAAAAATGGCAAAGGGAAAATCATTATAGTCTTCTTGGAAGATAAAGGACATATCCCAAAATGTCTGCCTAAATAGTGGCAAACGAGATCGCGGAAGCGTGACTGCCGTTTAGACAAAGCAGACATGAAGGAATTGAAGAACGAGCAAGGCTCTGACTTCAAATATGTTTGTCAAGATTATGTTCACTGCTAGTATTGAAATTGGATTTTAAATACTTAGTGTGGTACATAAAACATATGTATTGATGTTCAAAATCTGTTATGAACAGGATATTGACTTCAATTGAGATAAATCTGCGAATTGGAAACGGGACGAAAGTCGCTGTTTTAACCGTAGATACCTAAGTTTAGGAACTACCCTTAGGGTGTGTACCTAAATTTGGAAACTGTTATAATGTAACTAGTTTGACTAGAAACATTATCTCTGTATCAGAGTTTAACCCGCTGCGGGTGAACCTTTATATTCTAGAACACTAAAGTGTTTTATTTTATAAAGATGATATTGAGATAAACACATTAGATATGAATAACAGAATTTATATTTTGAATATAAATAAATCTCAAACATAAACATGACAAACAAATAGCTCAAACTGATTTGATCAGAAGAAACTCAATTGTGGCATTGTTGTCTGGGACACAATCAAACAAGACTCGTATATCCACACTTTCGAAGAGTGGGTACTCGGACTGATTTGATTCCAATTAAATAAAGTCTACGAATCTAGTTTATTGGGCAAAGTGCCTAAAACACTATTTACTTGGTAAAAGTGTCAATGCCACTGATCTGTTAGCCCTAGTTCATAGTGAAGCAAGTGGGCCCATGTCTAGCTAGGCGAGATGTGGATATGAATATTTCGTGACCTTTACGGATGTGGCATCGCGTTATGGTTATGTGTTTCTTCGAAACACAAATCGAAAACTCTTAAAGTTTTCAACACGAAATGGACAAACAGATCGGCTAAAGTATTAAACCGTCACGGTAAGACCGTAATGGAAAATACTTAAGCAATAAATTTCTTATATACTTCAAAGAGTAAAGTATTCTTTCAAATGAGGACTCCTCCCGGAACACGTCAGTTTGACGGTGTGTCCGAACAGAGTAATCGAATTTTGTTGGACATGATAAGGTTAATCATGAGTCGCTCTGAGCTACCATTTCCTTCAACGGATAAGCTTTAACAGTGCAATACTTATTTTTAATAAGGTTCCATGAAAATCTGTTTGACAGATTTCATATTAGATATGAACGGGAAAGAAACCGGGTTTCTCATTCCTGAAAATTTGGGAATGCTAGGCATATGTTTGGATGATACCAAACTAAAACCCAAATTGGATAAGTGCCAATTGTAGGTTATCCTAGGGATACCAAAGTATAGTACTCATACATCTCACTAGAGAACAATTAGATTGTTGCTCACCATGCGGTTTTCCTAAGAGGAATACCTATATGTAGTGGTAAGTGGGAGGATAGTAAAACTCGATGAAAATCGGAGTAATAATGTCTAAGGCATCGAATCTTAATGGAACACAAATAGTTCATCAAGGATGGAACTATATCATTAATCTTCGAATACACAAGAACCGCATAAGTCGGAAAGAGTCAGAAAACAACCTGCGGTATGGGTTTCTGATCTCACCTCATAAAGATGTCTATCTTATTGAGGTATACCAACTGACTACGTATGAGGAAGTGATACAAGGTATCAACTCCCTATTATGACAAAGTGTCATGAATCCAAAATGGATTCCATGTATATCAACCAAGTTTGGATACTAGTTGATGTACCGCAAGGCATTGTGCCTATTGGTACTATAAGTCTTCAAGGAAGACATACATGGATGGCAACATACCAACGTATAAAGCTAGGCTTTTAGCGGAAAGGTATCGTTATCAACATTGTGTTGACTACGATTCAACCTTTTACCTGTTGCCATGATAAATCCATTTGGATAATGCTTGCTACTGCTGCATGTTTCATTTATGAAATATGTCAGCTTAACGGGAAAATCACTTTCCTGAAAAGGAAACCTTTCGAAGGATGTTTGCAACATCCTGCCGATTTTGTCGTACCAAAACTAACAAACAAGGTTTGCAGGTTATTCGATCCATGTTTGGATTGAAGCAAGCATTAGGTTCTAGGAATTATCTTTTTGTTGTAATCATAATAGTTTATGATTTAATTCAAAAACGAAAAGATTCTTCTGTATATAAGAAGGTTAGTGGGAGCGCACTGACAGTAAATGTCCTATAAAATAATGATAATATATGTCATTTCTTGGAAATGATATTCCCATAAAAACAATCGGTGAAAGCTTGGCTTTCGATAAAACTCTTCGAGAACTCATACATTGAAAAATGTACGCGACCTGGTGTCTCATACGCTTTGAGCATATGGATTCACAAACAGGCCAATCCAAGTGATAGTCACTGGATTGATGTTAAGAACATAGTTAGTATCTTAGAGAACTAAGGATGCTGTCTTATACTATGAAGAAGGAGAACTTGAAGTGACTGGGATCACTGTAGCAAGTTTCCCAACCGATAATAACGACTATAAGTCACAAACGGTACTACAAAGTTTGAATAACGGAACAGTGAGCTGGAAATATTCCAAGCAAGATATTGTTACCGTATAAACAATAAATGCGAGTTATTGCTGCAGTTGAGGCAGCAATAGAAGCCTAATAGGTCGATAATAATCTAATTAGATTAGATATAATTCTATAAGCGGCTGAGCTAGGCGTCAGCATAGGCTAGAGAATTAATGGTCTCATCAACGATCCAGATATATACTTCGAAATTCATCTGATTCGTTCGGATCATACATCGTGGCGATGTGATGATCGAATAAATCGCATCAGATGATAGTCATGCAAATCCGCTGACGAAAAATTATCTCAGCAATTTGAGCCAATCGTACATAGTTCGGGTGTCAGACACTCGAGTGACTGGCTATAGGCCAAGTGGGAGATTATTGGACAATTATGGCCCATAGCGTCACTATTTGTACAGATCATTGTGTTGTTGTACAAATTAACTATGTGACAAAGGAGATTGTTCTCTTATCATTTGTGATTAGATCACCTAGATATATAAATGATAGGAGGTCCCTATGATTTGTTCCTGGACGGAGAATGATATGAGACAGTATCAGTCCACGAAGGATAAATCATTAAATATCCCTAGTCAGAGTATTATCGAGATTGGACATCGATAAATACGTAAAAGACTAGTATTACACTTGTGCGCGTTGTGAGGGCACAACGGCATAGTTCTCATATATTTGGGTATAGGATACTCATGCAAGTGTAATAGGAGGTTTTGTTTTACCGATGGTACGGGAAACAACTTCGCTCGGGATAGACCCCCTCGAAATTCCATTGGTAGTATGACTATGTGTCTATGGAAGTCCGAAATCAGGGTAGGTGTATTTGGTCTTAACCTAAGACTTGCACCGCTAATACTTGTGACAATCAATATACTTTGGTTGCGGTCGTCCAGGACTTTAACAGGTTCTGTGTATGCCTCTGCTGGGTATATTGAGAATCGTAGTGTGTTGGGTGTGATGTCAAGACGGAAGTATCACTCCAGTCATAGTGGAGATGATGGTCACGTAGGATACGGGACTGGTTCTCTTATCTGCTACAGCTATCGGGATATTATGACTAGGTCATGTATATCCGATTATAGAGACTAGTTACCAGAGATCCGATATGTGCTTCGTACGGGGCAAACACATTTCCAGCCCCAGGCCTTGCACGTGACATCCGATACTGGATCGAAATACGCAATACTACGTATACTACGCCTGATATAGATCGCTTATTCTTGTAAGCATGTTTCTGGAGAATTGGGTAGGCATGGCGCTTTGCTAGAAGCCAACATTGTCTTGTAAATCATTATAAACATAGTACGAGGTACTTACGTGTTCGGATAGTCCGACGATCGTATTTACTGCCAACATATTCGGGGATCTCATGGGTCACTTCCTGAAGATTCACCGATGACGTATGACTCGCACTTTATTAATCTGGGATTAATTATGATAAGAGAGAAAATTAATCTGGGATTAATTACGGAGATATTTTATCTGGGATAAAATATTATTTAAAGAGTGAGAACGATTAATTTGGAATTAATCGGTTAATTAATATATTTGATATATTAAACGAAATTAGATTTCAACGCGGAATTAAAATTAGATTTTAATTCAGGCGAAGGAATTAATTTAGAATTAATTCGTTAGCGACGTGAATAGTGACTTCGCTAGGCGTAATCATTTAATTGCGTCGCAATGGAAAATTCGTTAATTTGGAATTAGCGAACCCGAGCCCGAGATTATTTGCGAGGGCATTTGCATTTCGAATTCGAGTGCGGCACGCAAGTCAAATCAAGCGTCAAATCATTATTCACATCAATCGTCAAATCACATGTCACATTGAGTGATGTGACAATTGATTGATTGATTGATGTGAGTTGATGTGAGATGATTGAAAGCATTTAATGCTTGAGTTTTTGGAAAAGTTTTTGGTATATGTTTTTTTTTTTTTGGAAAAAAAATTAACATTTACACATTTCATCCTTCTCTCTCCTTGGCATACGGTTTTGGAGGCAAAACCTTCTTCTCTCACATACGGTTTCACCTTCTGTTTTCTCTTCTGTTTTTTGTCCAGAAATGCCGAGAAAATGAAGGAAAATCAATGGTATTTTTGTGTCAAAAACACCAAGTGCTAGCATACAAATGAGTTCATACAAAGGTGATAGGGAACTCACTACATGAGCAAGGAATCAACACAAGCTTGGAGCTTTCATGGAGGACCTCACATGGCCGAAAATGGGGACAACAGAATAGCCCACTGCCGAGCTTGGAGAAGGTAGAAAATGAAGATTTTTGTTCTTCGTAGCATCCAATCCGTTCTTTGTGAGTATTCCGCAACTCCTTTGATGTGTATTCATACTTGTTTTATGCTTGATAATGATCATTGGGATGTTTAGAAAACACCAACAGTATAATATATCGAATATATTATTTTATCGATTAATTCCAAAATAATCGTTCTCTCTCTTTAAATAATATTTTTTCCCAGATAAAATATCTCCGTAATTCATCCTAGATTAATTTTCTCTCTCTAATAATTAATCTCAGATTAATTATGTATGAGTCATACGTCATCGGTGAATCTTCGAGAAGCGACCCATGAGATCCCCGGATATGTTGGCAGTAAATCCGGTCGTCGGACTATCCGAACACGTACGTACCTAGTACTACGTTTTTACCGATTTACAAGACATGGTTGGCTTCTAGCAAAGCACCGTGCTTACCCAGTTCTCCAGAAATATTCTTAAAGGAATATGTAATCTATATCAGGCGTAGAATACGTAGTATTGCGTATTGCGATCCAGTATCAGATGTCACGTGCTAGCCCTGGGGCTGGAATTGTGTCTGCCCCGTACGAAGCACATATCGGATCTCTGGTAACTAGTCTCTATAATCGGATAAGCATGACCTAGTCATATTATCCCGATAACTGCAGCATATAAGAGCGCCAGTTCCGTATCCTACGTGACCATCATCTACATATGACTGGAGTGATACTTTTATCTTGACATCACACCCAATACACTACGATTCTCAATATACCCAGTGTTGGGTTTCTCTAAGTCCCGAGGATCGAGTTAAAGTGATGAAACATACATGTGAATACACGAAGAAGTTGCGGAATACTTACATCGATCGGTTGAGGCGATGCGTCGAAGAACAAAAATTCTTTTCTTCCTCCAAGATATCTCACGGCAGTGGGCTGAATTTGTCCTCCAATTTTCGGCCATGGATGGTCCACCAAGCTCCAAGCTTTGTGTTGAAATTCCATGCTCACATGTGCTGTTCCCTATCACCTTCGCGTGACCTCGAATGTGTGCTAGCACTTGGTGATTTTGCCGCAAAATCACCATGGCTTCTCCATCAAGTTCACGGCAGAAACTAGAAAAAGAAGAGAGAAAGATGGTCCTAGACAGTGTGAGAGAGAGAGAAGAGTTGAGAGAGATAATTGGTTGTTACAAAAATTGTATTAGTTAATTTTTTTCAAAAAACAAATAAACATATACCATTTTTCCTTTTCCAAAAAGTCAAAGGCAATAATGCCAACCACTTCCATCAATCAATCAAGTGACAAGTTATCACATCACATCACTCAAAGTGACAAGTGATTTGACGCTTGTTGTGACTTGCGGGCCGCACTTGAATTCGAAATGCGAGTGTGCTCGTAAACATTCTCGGGCTCGGGTTCGATAATTCCAAATTAACAAATTTTCCGTTGCGACGCAATTAAATAATTATGCCTAGCAAAATCACTATTCATGTCGCAAACAAATTAATTCCAAATTAACTCGTTCGCCCGAATTAAAATCTAATTTCAATTCTGCGTCGAAATCCAATTTTGTATAATATATCGAATATATTATTTTATCGATTAATTCCAAATTAATCGTTCTCTCTCTTTAATTAATATTTTATCCCAGATAAAATATCTCCATAATTAATCCCAGATTAATTTTCTCTCTCATTTAATTAATCCCATATTAATAAAGTGCGAGTCATACATCATCGGTGAATCTTCGGGAAGCGACCCATGAGATCCCCGGATATGTTGGCAGTAAATCCGGTCGTCGGACTATCCGAACACGTAAGTACCTAGTACTACGTTTATACCGATTTACAAGACAAGGTTGGCTTCTAGCAAAGCGCCATGCCTACCCAATTCTCCAGAAATATCCTTACAGGAATATGTGATCTATATCAAGCGTAGTATATGTAGTATTGCGTATCTCGATCCAGTATCGGATGTCACGTGCAAGGCCTGGGGCTGGAATTGTGTCTGCCCCGTACGAAGCACATATCGGATCTCTGGTAACTAGTCTATTTAATCGGATAAACAAGACCTAGTCATAATATCCCAATAGCAGCAGCGTATAAGAGAACAAGTTCTGTATCCTACGTGATCATCATCTCCACTATTACTGAAGTGATACTTCCATCTCGACATCACACCCAATACACTACGATTCTCAATATACCCAGAAGAGGTGTACACAGAACCTGTTAAAGTCCTAGATGACAAAAACCAAAGTACATTGATTCGGACTTCCATAGACACATAGTAATATTACCAATGGAATTTCGAGGGGTCTATCCAGAGCGAAGCTGTTTTCCATACCATCGGTAAAACACAACCTCCTACTACACTTGCATGAGTATCATATACCCAAATATATGAGAACCATGCCGTTATGCCCTCACGACACGCACAAGTGTAATACTAGTCTATTCCGCATTATCGATGTCCAATCTCGATAATACTACGACTTGGGATATTTAATGATTAAACCTTCGTGGATTGATATTGTCTCATATCAGCTCAATCCAGGAACTAATCATATGGACCTTTCATAATTTATACATCTTGGTGATCTAATCACAAATGATAAAAGAGCAATTTCCTTTGTCACATAGTTAATTTGTACATCAACACCATGATCTGTACAAATAGTGACGCTATGGGTCATAATTGTCCAGCACCCAGAAAAGGCGTACACAGAACCTGTTAAAGCCCTAGACGACCAAAACCAAAGTATATTGTGTTGGACAAAATGACCCATAGCGTCACTATTTGTACAGATCACGGTGTTGTTGTACAAATTAACTATGTGACAAAGGAGATTGTACTCTCATCATTTGTGATTAGATCACCTTAGATATATAAATGAAGAGAGATCCCTATGATTAGTTCCTGGACTGAGAATGATATGAGACAGTATCAGTCCCCAAAGGTTTAATCATTAAATATCCCTAGCCGGAGTATTATCGAGACTGGACATCGATAATGCAGAATAGGCTAGTATTGCACTTGTGCACGTTGTGAGGGCACAACGGCATAGTTCTCATATATATAAGTATTGGATACTTATGCAAGTGTGATAGGAGGTCGTGTTTCACCGATGGTACGGGAAACAGCTTCGCTCTGGATAGACCCCTCGGAATCCCATTGGTATTATGACTATGTGTCTATGGGAGGCCGAAATCAAGGTAGGTGTGTATAGTCTTAACCTGAGACTTACATCGCTAATACTTACGATAATCGATAGACTTTGGTCTTGGTGGTACAGGGCTTTAAACGGTTCTGCGTACACCACTTCTGGGTTTATCAGAGAGTCGTAGTGTATTGGGTGTGATGTCAAGACGGAAGTATCACTCCAGTCATAGTGGAGATGATGTCACGCAGGATACGATATTAGTGCTCTTAAGTGCTAGCCGGCCATCGGGATATTATAACAAGGTCATATATATCCGATTATAGAGACTAGTTACCAGACATCCGACATGTGCTTCGGACGGGGCAGACACTTATCCAGCCCCAGCCCTAGCACGTGACTATCCGATACTGGGCTGATATACATAATACTACGGTATACTACGCTTGATACAGATCTAAATATTCCTGTAAGAATATTTCTGGAGAATTGGGTAGGCATGGCGCTTTGCTAGAAGCCAACCTTGTCTTGTAAATCGGTATAAACGTAGTACGAGGTACTTACGTGTTTGGATAGTCCGACGACCGTATTTACTGCCAACATATCCGGAGATCTCATGGGTTGCTTCCCGAAGATTCACCGATGACGTATAACTCGCACTTAATTAATCTAGGATTAATTAGAAGAGAGAGAAAATTAATCTGGGATTAATCACGGAGATATTTTATCTGGGATAAAATATTAATTAAGGAGAGAGAATGATTAATTTGGAATTAATCGATAAAATAATATATTTGATATATTATTAGAAATTGGATTTCGACGCGGAATTAAAATTAGATTTTAATTCGGGCGAACGAATTAATTTAGAATTAATTCGTTAGCGACGTGAATAGTGATTTCGCTAGGCGTAATCATTTAATTACGACGCGACGGAAAATTCGTTAATTTGGAATTAGCGAACCCGAGCTCGAGATTATTTGCGAGCGCATTAGCATTTTGAATTCGAGTGCGGCACGCAAGTCAAATCAAGCGTCAAATCGCTAGTCACATCAAGCGTCAAATCACATGTCACTTTAAGTGATGTGACAATTTGATTGATTTATTTGAGTGATTGATGTGGTAGTTGAAAAACATTAATTGTTTTTTTGCTTTTTGACTTTTAATAAATGAAAATGTTTTATGTATTTGATTTTTGTTTTTGGAAAATAAAAATAAATATATAAGTAATACATTTTCTTTTACTTTTCTCTCTCTCACTTTTCGGTTTCCAGTAAACCATTTTCCCCCTCTCTTTTCCCTCTCTCTCCTCACGGTTTTGGCCGTTTCTTCTTCTTGTTCTTGTTTTGGTTTGACCGAAAAAATGAGAAGCAAGGATGAAGATAAAGTGCTAGCACACACCTTGGTTATACATAGGTGATAGGGAAACGAATTTATGAGCTTGGAATCAATTTTGGAGCTTGAAGCTTGGAGCTTCCATGGTGTTCATCAATGGCCGAATCATGGAGGAACCAAACCAGTCAAAACCGAGCAGCCACTGCCTTGGAGAGCTGTTGCCGTGAGCTTGGAGGAGGCAAAAACGCAGCTTGTTCTTCGCACTTCAAACCGTTCAATGTGAGTTATGTTTCCGCCTTACTCCTTTGATGTGTTCATACGAATTTTGTGCTTGATTTCATGATTCTTGGGACCTATATTAGAACTCAACAATTGTATCTTGAGCTTTGATCAAGCATGAAAAAGTTAGGGTTAAAATTGGGTAAACTCGATTTAGGCATGATTTGGTTGAATTGTTTGATGAAGTATGCTTGAATGAGGTTGAATTGAAGTTGTGTATGATCAATTTCATGAAATTGGATTGGATTCAATTTTCCTAAATTTTGGGCATGACAAATTGGGTAAAATCAATTGAAGCATGATTTGATTAAATTGATTGATTAAGTATGCTTAAATGTTGATGAATTAATGATTGATTGATCAATTTGAAGAAATTGTGTTTGGAACAAATTTCCCCAATTTGTTATGTTTGCATAAAGTGAAAAATTTGGGTAACTTGATTTTGAGCATGTTTGATGAAATTTGATGATTTAGAATGCTTAAAGTATGTTTAATTTAAGATTGATTGGATCAATTTGTTGAAATTGTGTTTGGAACAATTTTCCCCAATTTTTTATGTTTGCATAAAGTGACAAATTTGGGTAAACTTGATTTTGAGCATATTTTGTGAAATTGGATGAATGAGAATGCTTAAAGTATGTTTAATTTAAGATTGATTGGATCAATTTGTTGAAATTGTGTTTGGAACAAATTTCCCCAATTTTTTATGTTGGCATAAAGTGACAAATTTGGGTAAACTTGATTTTGAGCATATTTTGTGAAATTGGATGAATGAGAATGCTTAAAGTATGTTTAATTTAAGATTGATTGGATCAATTTGTTGAAATTGTGTTTGGAACAAATTTCCCCAATTTTTTATGTTGGCATAAAGTGACAAATTTGTTAAACTTGATTTTGAGCATATTTTGTGAAATTGGATGAATGAGAATGCTTAAAGTATGTTTAATTTAAGATTGATTGGATCAATTTGTTGAAATTGTGTTTGGAACAAATTTCCCCAAATTGCTTATGTTGGCCGAAATTAAAGAACCCTAAATTTCTTGGTGATTTTGTTTGTTTGATCATTGGATGACTTAAAACAATTGGGTAATGTTGTTTTGAAGTTCAATTTGATTGAATTTTGATTTGGAACATTTTTCCCAAATTAAAGTGGCTTGGCCGAATTCAATTGAATTTGAAATTCATTGTGTTTTTTGATTTTAATTCATTGGATGAATTGAATTGATTTGGGAAATGATGATTGTGGATTCAATTGGATTGAAACCGAATCGGATTGGAAAAACCCTAATTGCCGAGAACAAAAGCATGTAAATTGGGTTTGATTTTAATAAATTGTGTTGGACACTATTTAATGTTAAAGTGCATGATTAAGTATGCTAATTGATGTTTTAGAAAATTAATTGGGTGGTTAATTATGTATTACACTTAGGTTAATTAATTATGGAATTTAGAATTTTATAAGTTAATTAATTGGGCTTATTTTTGGAAAATGGGCCTAAAGGTTGTAATTGGGCTTTTGGGCTTTGTTGTACAAAGTTGAGTTTAGGCAAATTTGGTTGGATCCAATTGGGCCTAAAACCGTATCCATAAAGTCCAATTATGACTTAATGGACCTTAATTATTTAATTGGGCCTAATGGGCCAAAATTAATTTAAAGGCTTATGGGGTAACTCCCGGATTGGATTTTGGTTATTTGGTTTGACCCGAGTTGACCAAAAGTCCATGCCTTATAGAAATTAATTAAAAGCCCATTGGACTTTAATTAAATAAACATTAGATGTTAATCGGGCTTTGAGACCCGTTGCGATTAAATTTGGAATTTAAGTCGTAAAGGTTCATTAATAAAAGTGTAATATTTAATTTGGAATTAAATAGTGAATTAGAATTAAATGCGTATTAAATTGGATTTAATTATGTAGTTTAATTTAATTCGAGAATTCGTACTTTGAGTACTTATTCGCAAAACGAGTTTGACTCGAGCAAAAATCAAATCGTTGTTTGAACATTGGATGATCACTAATTATCAGATTAATTAATTGGATTAGATTGATTGATAACATGCTTGTATGAATACATGGTTGCGATGCATGAATAATGTATACCAGATGGATATTAGTCGGGTGGGACAATTTTGGAAATTGTAATAAATTTGATTTATTAAATTGGACCTGCGTGTCCAGCCTTTTCACCTCTATACTCTTTGTATTCTCTTCTCACCTATTCCCCTCAATGTAAATGAGGTTTCTTTAGAAGTGTAGTGTAACGGGTAGAAGTAAATACATGTGCTAGCTTTGGAGAGAGAAAATGAGAGATTTGATCTAGGATCAATGTAAAGTATCCATCCGCATATCATTATTATTTTATTTCATATGCGCTTTATTATGTGTTTAGAATGCATGTTTAAGGGTGTATGATGATGAGACCTTAATAAAGATAATAAATTGGTTGCCAATTGCACGCGAAAAACCCTCGCTCAATATCAAGTGTTTTTCCTTCCATTGAGTGATTCTTACTCAAGATCCGAGATTGGCATTGGGTTGTTGGCCAAAGTCAAGCCCTTTGTCCGTCGAAGATGTG
Organism: Zanthoxylum bungeanum; assembly: GCA_019454045.1. Taxonomy (NCBI): domain Eukaryota; kingdom Viridiplantae; phylum Streptophyta; class Magnoliopsida; order Sapindales; family Rutaceae; genus Zanthoxylum; species Zanthoxylum bungeanum. The sequence goes on from SKCR01047269.1 coordinate 105,571, forward strand.
TTTGAATCACGAAGGCTTGTTCCATATCGGTGTCTTGTCCAAGTTGTGGTTTGTTGGCCAAAGTCAAGACCACTTCTTGTCCATCGACATTGATTACGAAGCTTTCCATGGTCAATGGGTCGCGCTTGACTGGGATCACTAGGTTTGTTGTGCCAAAGCCAAGGCCTAGTTGATTCAGAGGAAAAAGGTTAGGTATACATTCGATGTATAGGCATATATAAGATATATGTTTGGGACTTGGATGTCCACCTACTGGATCTAGGAGTTGGATGAGATCCAATTGATCTTCGAGATCTACCTAGTTAATTATCATACAATTTGTTGGCCAAAGTCAAGATTGTGTGATATTTAACGGGATCCTAGCCCACTAGGAAACACGGTTTCCCGAGTACTCGACAGAGGGTTAGAGGCTCGCCGAAAAATAGTGGGAGGCAAGAATTGAATTTGCAATACTCATTCAATTACTCGCCATACGCGCTCATTCAAATTATTTAGTCGTTAGATTAAATGTTAGTTGGACTAATATTTAAATTGTTGTTTTAATAATCAGTTGGATTGTATTATATTTGATTATATATAATTGGATTATATTAATCAATATATTTGAATTAATTAATTTCAGTTTACAGTTGATTTTATAATTGGATTATAGTAATCAATGTAATTGAGGTTAATTAATTTAGATTATATTTGATTATATAGTTGGACTATTATAATCATTATAATAAATAGTACCACAAATCGTTGATTAAATAGTTGGACTATTAGAATCAAGATATAATTGAAAGATTGACATTTAAAACATAATCCTGGGGAAAATGTGTTTAAATGGTTTAATTTTCAAATTGGGAATAAAGTTTCAGGATGGTTCTGGAAATTAATAGGTTATTTTATTTGATAAAATAATATATTAAGCTTGTAGCGCAAGGCGCACTTTAATTCGATATTCCAGAAACACGAGGCTTGGCCAAAGGCTTCTGGAATGTTGAAACATGCAAAGGCAAAATCATTATAATCTTCTGGAAGATAAATGACATATCCTAAGAAGGAATAGAAGACGAGCAAGGCTCTGACTTCAAATATGATTGTCATAATTATGTTCACAACTAGTATTGAAATTGGATTTTAAATACTTAGTGTGGTACATAAAATATATTGATGTTCAGAATCTGTTTTGAACAGGATACTGACTTCAATAGAGATTTATCTGCGAATTGGAAACAGGACGAAAGTCGATGTTTTAACCGTAGATACCTGAATTTAGGAACTACCTTCGGGTTAGTACGTAAATTAGGAAACTGTTATAATGTATCTAGTTTGACGAGAAACATTATCTCTATATCGCGTATAACCCGCTGCGGGTGTACCTTTATATTCTAGAACACTAAAGTGTTTCATTATATAAAGATGATATTGAGATAAACACATTAGATGTGAATAACAGGATTTATATTTTGAATATAAATAATATCTCAAATATATAACATGACAAATAAATAGCTCAAATTGATTTGATCAGTTAAGAAACTTAATTGTGGCATAGTTGTTAGGGACACTACTAAACAAGAATCGTATAACCGCACTTTTGAAGAGCGGGTACTAGGACTGATTTGATTATATTCAAATAAAGTCTACGAATCTAGTCTATTTGGGCAAAGTGCCTAAAACACTATTTACTTGGTAAAAGTGTAAATGCCACCGATCTGTTAGCCCTACTTCATAGTGAATAAAGTGGGCCCATGTCTAGCTAGGCTAGATATGGATATGAATATTTCGTGACCTTTACGGATGTGGCATCGCGTATGGTTATGTGTTTCTTTTGAAGAACACAAATCGGAAACTTTTACAGTTTCGACACGAAATAGATAAACAGATCGGCTAAAGTATTAAACCGTCATGGTAAGACTGTAATGGAAAATACTTAAGCAATAAATTTCTAGTATATATATGAAAGAGTATAGTATTCTTTCAAATAAGGACTCCTCCCGGAATACGTCAGTTTGACGGTGTGTCCGAACAGATTAACCGAATTGTGTTAGACATAATAAGGTTAATCACGAGTCGCTCTTAGCTACCATTTCCTTCAACGGATAAGCTTTAAACAGTGCAAGAACTTATTTTGAATAAGGTTCCATAATAATCTGTTTAACAGATATCATATTAGATATGAACGGGAAAGAAACCGGGTTTCTCATTCTTGATAATTTGGGTATGCTAGGCATATGTTTGGATGATACCAAACTAAAACCCAAATAGGATAAGTGCCAAATGTAGGTTATCCTAGGGATACCATAAGTATTATACTTATACACCTCACAAGAGAACAATTAGATTGTTACTCACCATACGCGTTTTCCTGAGAGGAATACCGATATGCAGTGGTAAGTGGGAGGATAGTATAACTCGATGGAAATCGGAGTAATACTGTTCAAGGCACTGAATCTTAATGGAACATGAATAGTTCACCCAGGATGAGACTATTACCATTAATCTTCGAATACACAAGAACCGCGTAGGTCGGATAGAGTCAGAAAACAACCTGGGGTATGGATTTCTGATCGCACCTCATAAAGATGTTTATCTTATTGAGGAATACTAACTGACTACGTATGAGGAAGTGATACAAGGTATCAACTCCCTAATTATGGCAAAGTGTCATGTAATCCGAAATGGATTCCATGTATATCAACCAGTTTGGATACTAGTTGATGTACCACAAGGCATTGTGCCTATTGGTACTATATGCTTCTAGGAAGACATACATGGATGACAACATACCAGCGTATAACGCTAGGCTTTTAACGGAAAGGTATCGTTATCAACATTGTGTTGATTACGATTCAACCTTTTACCTGTTGCCACGGTAAATCCATTTGGATAATGCAGGTTATTCGATCCATGATTGGATTGAAGCAAGCATTAGGTTCTTGGAATTATCGTTTTGATATAATCATAATTGTGTACGATTTAATTCAAAACGAAAATAATTCTTGTGTATATAAGGAGGTTAGTGGGAGCGCACTGATAGTGGCTGTCCTATAAAATAATGATAATACGTCATTTCTTGGAAATGATATTCCCATAAAAAAATATCGGCGAAAGCTTGGCTTTCGAAATACTCTCATAGAAACCGTACATTGAAAAATGTACGAGACCTGGTGTATCATACGCTTTGAGCATATGGATTCACAAACAGGCCAATCCGAGTGATAGTCACTGGATTAATATTAAGAACATCCGTTATTATCTTAGAGAACTAAGGATGTTGTCTTAGTCTATGGAGAAGGAGAACTTGAAGTGACTGGGGTCACTGTAGCAAGTTTCCTATAACCGATAAAGACGACTAAAAGTCGCAAACGGTACTATATAGTTTGAAGAACGGTACAGTGAGCTGGAAATCTTCCAAGCAAGATACTGTTACCGAATAAACAACAAATGCGGGTTGTTGTTGCAGCTGAAGCAACAATAGAAGTTATTTGGGTCAATACAAATCTAATTAGATTAGATATAGTTCTGTTAGCAGCTGAGCTAGGCGTCAGCACAGGCTAAAGAATTAATGGTCTCATCAACGATCCAGATACATACTTAGATACTCATCTGATTCATTCGGATCATACATCGTGGCGATGTGATGGTCGAATAAATCGCATCAAGATGATAATCATGCAAATCCGCTGACGAAAGCATTTCTCAGCAGTTTGAGCCAACCGTACATAGTTCGGGTGTTAGACACTCGAGTGACTGGCTATAGGCCAAGTGGGAGATTGTTGGACAAAATAACCCATAGCGTCACTATTTGTACAGATCACGGTGTTGTTGTACAAATTAACTATGTGACAAAGGAGATTGTACTCTCATCATTTGTGATTAGATCACCTTAGATATATAAATGAAGAGAGGTCCCTATGATTAGTTCCTGGACTGAGAATGATATGAGACAGTATCAGTCCCCAAAGGTTTAATCATTAAATATCCGTAGCCGGAGTATTATCGAGACTGGACATCGATAATGCAGAATAGGCTAGTATTGCACTTGTGCACGTTGTGAGGGCACAACGGCATAGTTCTCATATATATAAGTATTGGATACTTATGCAAGTGTGATAGGAGGTCGTGTTTCACCGATGGTACGGGAAACAGCTTCGCTCTGGATAGACCCCTCGGAATCCCATTGGTATTATGACTATGTGTCTATGGGAGGCCGAAATCAAGGTAGGTGTGTATAGTCTTAACCTGAGACTTACATCGCTAATACTTACGATAATCGATAGACTTTGGTCTTGGTGGTACAGGGCTTTAAACGGTTCTGCGTACACCACTTCTGGGTTTATCAGAGAGTCGTAGTGTATTGGGTGTGATGTCAAGACGGAAGTATCACTCCAGTCATAGTGGAGATGATGTCACGCAGGATACGATATTAGTGCTCTTAAGTGCTGGCCGGCCATCGGGATATTATAACAAGGTCATATATATCCGATTATAGAGACTAGTTACCAGACATCCGACATGTGCTTCGGACGGGGCAGACACTTATCCAGCCCCAGCCCTAGCACGTGACTATCCGATACTGGGCTGATATACACAATACTACGGTATACTACGCTTGATACAGATCTAAATATTCCTGTAAGAATATTTCTGGAGAATTGGGTAGGCATGGCGCTTTGCTAGAAGCCAACCTTGTCTTGTAAATCGGTATAAACGTAGTACGAGGTACTTACGTGTTTGGATAGTCCGACGACCGTATTTACTGCCAACATATCCGGAGATCTCATGGGTTGCTTCCCGAAGATTCACCGATGACGTATAACTCGCACTTAATTAATCTGGGATTAATTAGAAGAGAGAGAAAATTAATTTGGGATTAATCACGGAGATATTTTATCTGGGATAAAATATTAATTAAAGAGAGAGAACGATTAATTTGGAATTAATCGATAAAATAATATATTTGATATATTATTAGAAATTGGATTTCGACGCGGAATTAAAATTAGATTTTAATTCGGGCGAACGAATTAATTTAGAATTAATTCGTTAGCGACGTGAATAGTGATTTCGCTAGGCGTAATCATTTAATTACGACGCGACGGAAAATTCATTAATTTGGAATTAGCGAACCCGAGCTCGAGATTATTTGCGAGCGCATTCGCATTTTGAATTCGAGTGCGGCACGCAAGTCAAATCAAGCGTCAAATCGCTAGTCACATCAAGCGTCAAATCACATGTCAATTTAAGTGATGTGACAATTTGATTGATTTATTTGTGTGATTGATGTGGTAGTTGAAAAGCATTAATTGCTTTTTGCTTTTTGACTTTTAATAAATGAAAATGTTTTATGTATTTGATTTTTGTTTTTGGAAAATAAAAATAAATATATAAGTAATACATTTTCTTTTACTTTTCTCTCTCTCACTTTTCGGTTTCCAGTAAACCATTTTCCCCCTCTCTTTTCCCTCTTCTCCTTCACGGTTTTGGAGCCGTTTCTTCTTGTTCTTGTTCTGGTTTGACCGAAAAAATGAGAAGCAAGGATGAAGATAAAGTGCTAGCACACACCTTGGGTTATACATAGGTGATAGGGAAACGAATTTATGAGCTTGGAATCAATTTTGGAGCTTGAAGCTTGGAGCTTCCATGGTGTTCATCAATGGCCGAATCATGGAGGAACCAAACCAGTCAAAACCGAGCAGCCCACTGCCTTGGAGAGCTGTTGCCGTGAGCTTGGAGGGAGGCAAAAACGCAGCTTGTTCTTCGCACTTCAAACCGTTCAATGTGAGTTATGTTTCCGCCTTACTCCTTTGATGTGTTCATACGAATTTTGTGCGTGATTTCATGATTCTTGGGACCTATATTAGAACTCAACATATTGATTGTCGCAAGTATTAACGGTGTAAGTCTCAGGTTAAGACCAAATACACCTACCCTGATTCGGACTTCCATAGACACATAAAGATACTACCAATGGAATTTCGAGTGGTCTATCCAGAGCGAAAATGTTTCCATACCATCGGTAAACACAACCTCCTATTACACTTGCATGAGTATCCAATACCCAAATATATTAGAACTATGTCTTTATGCTCCCACAACGCGCACAAGTGCAATACTAGTCTATTCCGCATTATCGATGTCTAATCTCGATGATACTACGACTATGGATGTTTTAATGATTAAACCTTCATGGATTAATACTGTCTCATATCTTATCAATCTGGAACTAATCATATGGACTTTTATCATTTATATATCCCGGTAATTTAATTACAAATGATAAAAGAGCAATTTCTTTTGTCACATAGTTAATTTGTACAACAACACCATGTTCTGTACAAATAGTGATGCTATGGGTCATAATTGTCCAACAGTAATAAAATAATCAAATTAAATTAAAACAGCAGGAAGTAGATCCCATAAATATATTTCGGCTCATTGCTTTGGCACGTTCTCGCCTACGTATATTCATTAGGTAGACAACCATTGTCAATCATAAAAGGGACTCATAAATTTTGGTCCTGATCGTTTCTCGTTGTGATGGTTTTGGCACGTTCACAATGAGTCATTTTGAAGGCTTAACTTATGAGTGATAAAATCAAGTTACCGATATAGTCCTGATAGCTTTGGCACGTTCAGGATTTCCACTTTCACTTGAATTTATCTTTTATCATATAAGTTCTACCGGCACAAAGGAACTACCATCAACCATAACTGCATAGCTTTGGCACGATACAGCTACAGCATCAGGAAAACATTCGCATCCGTAATGACAAGGCGGACCAAGGAAAAAGCACACATAAATACAATTTACTTTAAAACCTTATTGAAAATTGAATTTTCTATTAAACTGTCAAACATATTATTTAGATCATATCCAAAAAGCATGTGTTTACGGAAATAAGTCTTAGAATACATATCAAATATCATGCTAGAATCATTTTATGGATTAGGAATCAGACAAGCTCTGATACCATTTTATTGGCATATTAACGGTTATGCCGGGTCGCGCACGGAACATGAAAAATCAGATTTTTCGAATTTTAAAATTTTTTCATTGGACTATTAAAATAAACTATTTATTTTAATATTTAATCCCAAATCAAATTTGGAATTACCCAAAAACCTCAATTACTGAAAATACCCAAAAGTGGCAAACTTTTTATATTTTGATCATTTTAGTCCAAAAGTGTCAATTACACATTTAAGTGTTTCCAAAACACTACTAAAATGATTAATATACATCTAATGTGCCCAGCTGAATTCATAAAATGAAAAGCCCCAATTTAGAATTAGGCATAAACCCTAGAAATTTTAATTAATCAAATTTCCACCAAATTGACTTTCAATCTAGCATTACAATAATCAATTCAACATTCTTAAAATCTCACCACATTCAAAAATACTCAAGAACAATTCTAGGGTTCTATAAAATGGCATAGAAGCTCTAAAATGATAACTTTCATTTCCTAGATCAAATTGAACTTTAATAACTATTATTATGCTCAAAGTATCTTCACACATTCATTAAATCTTCCCAACAAACATCCAACAAACAAAAACCCATATTCAAGAGAAGAAAAAATATATACAACACATGTATTCTCAATTAATTCAAATAAAACAATTTCTTAGCTAAAAGATTAATAAACTTACCTTAAACTTTAATTATATTTAAGCTTTGAGTTGATTTGGTCTCACCAATCCAATTTCTCTTCTTAGGTTTTTCTTTTTCTCACAAGTTGGTGTTGTTGTTGTTGAAGAAATGGGAATAGTCCACAAATCTCTAGTTGGCCGAATTTTGTGCTAAATAGTGGGAGAGAGAAATTCATTTTACTTGATTTATTAAAAACAATTCAATAAATCAAAACAAATATCTCATTGACTAATTTTCAACAAAACACATGTCATAATAAAAACATACAACACATGTCAAAAACATGTGAAACATATACTTATAAATTCCTAATACATTTATTTAATAAATTAATTAATTAACACTTTAATTAATTAATCCATTTAATCAAATGTATAATGTATTTCCATATTTACAATAAATGTTAAAATACATTCAAGGTTGACATATTTTCCAAAAATTATTCGATAATTAATTAATACGTATCCAATCAAATTATGTATCTAATACATATACATATTAATTTAGGAAATTACTGAATACCTCGCATGTTTTATTTTCGTTTAACCGTTAAACGAATTTCGAATAATCAATATTATTCGTAATAAGTCGCCTTAGTGCTCTAATAGTATTTTTGATTATGTGAGACTCTCTAAGTTCAGGTATATCCGTCACGAGATCAAAATCTGTGTCCATAATTTACCCACTCATAAATTATGACGACCACGAATATTCTCGTTGAACCATACAAGTTGAGATCTTCGCATACGTATCATCCTTCTGTCATAGGTATCCGGATAAATACCAGAGACATAAATATAATCGTCAAATCTCATAAGGTATTATCCCGTCGACGTATAGATTCACGATTTCTCAATAACATTCAGAACTCATTTCCGAGTGTACCATGGCCATGGATTTGATAAATCGCAATCTCATGAAGTGAATACCTAATTCTATACGCAGGACTGGCGGATCCTGTCTGGACACATCACCGGATATCACGAGCATTAGTCCACACCCAACAAACAGATGGAGGTCTAACCTAAAAAGGTCATAGACGTGATTGTCATCAAAGTGTGGAGGATAACTCATATATCCACCGTGGTATCTCAAGTCAAATGACCACTATGCTACTCAACTCGAGAAGATTCCTATGGACGCAAGCGTACAATCTATTAGGAATCTTCTGTGAGTCGTTAAGTGCACAGTCGCTATAAACACCTACATGTCTATACGAGTCTCCCTAGACTCGTGGCTCACTGTGATAAACCACCAAAAACTAATATTCTGATATACGATATGTATCAGTCTCCCGGGTTTACTTTCGGACCAAGAATGTAAACCTTGACCAGGAACTGTTTCAGAATGATATTGTTACAACGTTTCTCAATGTCAATTGCGATGCCTTTACAATTACGTTAAAACTTAATCATTCCTAGGTCTCGTACGTCTTTACCATTTCTAATAAAAATATTGACAAATCAGTAAATTTTATTCATAATAAAATATTGTTCATACACGTATTTACAAGAAAATATTGTTGGGGTTTTGGCGCGGGCGCAGCAGAAGCTCGCGGTTCGGGTGAAATCCTAATTTTAAAACTTTTTAAATTACCGAATAAATTATTCAATATCTAATATGAATAATTCATTCATATTTCACCTAAATATATTTATTCGATATCAAATAACGACATAAATAGTTAAGAAATATCGCGAAACCTTTACAAAAATATTTTTTCGTAAAATGGCATAAAACGTGTTTTTGACCGAACCGACTACCCAATGCACATGAGGGCTGCCCAGGTCAGCCCCAACAGTACTAGGGCAGTTCATGGGCTGCCCGAACAGTGACCAATTCACTGTTTGGGCAGTCATCACCCGGTTGGCTCAAAAGTCACCCGGTAACGCCGTTTTTTGCTGTTTTCGCATATTTCAACTCCGAAACAGTTTCCGGAAATTGTTCCAATACCCAAAACACATTCAATACATTTATATGACATAATTTTCATCACCATAAACTCATTTTTCCAGATCTGATCCAGAAACCAAAAATATCAATATTTCATGCTTTAATCCAATTTTCTTAACATTAATCACAACACCAATCCAAGCCACCACCAATGAAGCACCCCAAGAAAAATTCTAGGCATTACAAGAGTGGTCATAACACTCTAGAATGGCAAAAAATCATCAAATGACAAAATTGAATCAATATTACACTAATATCATCCAATCAAACTTCACACATGCATCTAGCCTCCAAATCCTTCCTCCAAACCAACCTCAATTTCTAAGAAGTAAATAAACTCTAGAACCATTCTAGTAATTCAAGAACAAGAAACTAATTTTCTACACTTAAGAATATTAAAGATTACCTACTAATCTTCAACTTTCTTTAAGCTTTTCCTTGAATTCTTCACTTTCTTCTTTGTTTCTTCAAACAAATATTTGAAATCTTTCTTTAATGGCGGTTTCGGCCAAGGCTTGGAGAATGAAAGGAAAAACAAAATTTTCACTTTAAAATTCAAGCCAAAACCGACCTAGGGGGTATTTTAGTCATTTGTATAATTTAATCTAATTAAATAAAGATAAGCTTTAAGTTTGACAAATCAAATTTGCACACTTCAAGCTTAATTAAAATCATGCCACATATAACCAATAATAATCAAACATATTGCATAACATTTACGTAATATAAATATTATTTAATTATTCAAATATTTAACATTTAAATATCTAAATAATTAATTAATTTAATTATTATATATATATATATATATGTATTTTTATTTACATTAAATAAAAAATACATATATTAATGGAATATGTCAAAAGCTCGTTTTACAATTAATTAACATGTATCAAATCAAATTTTGTATCAAATACAAATACACAATAATTATTAATTGACCAAAATTCCCTAAAGCATGTGTTTTCATTTAACCCTTTAAACGATTCGAATTAACTCATTTAATCCGATAAAGTATTATGAATAATCTGTATTATTCATAACGTGTTGCCCAAGTGCTCAACGAGTACACTTCATAATGTGGGACTCTCTAAGTTTAGGTTTATCCGTTACAAAATCCAATTTCGTGTCCATAATTCACCCACTCGTGAATTATGACGACCACGGATAATCTCGCTAAACTATGCAAGTCGAGGTCATTGCATACGTATAATCCCTCCGTCACAGGCTATCCATATTATACATGGGATATAGATAATAACGTCAAACCTTATGGTATAATATAGTCGACTTTCAAATTTACGATCTCTAAATAACACTCGGAACTCGCTTCCGAAGTTATACCACGGCCATTGATTTACTATATTGCAAACACGTGTAGGAAACCTATGCCCTGTACACAGGACTGACGGATTTTATCTTGATACGCACAGGATATCATGAGCATCAGTCCACACCCAACGAACATGCGGAGGTCTGATCTAAATAGATCGGTGACGTAACTGCTATCAAAGTGTGGAAGATAACTCATATATCCATTGTGGTATCTCAAGTCGAAGGACCACTATGCTCGCTCAACTCGAGAAGATTCCTATTGACGTTGGTGTACTATCTATTAGGAAATATTCAGTGAGTCGTTCAGTGTTTATCAAATAAACACCTACATGTCTATACGAGTCTCCTGGGACTCATGGTTCATTAGGATAAACAATCGGACCAAGTCACGATATACGACATGTACTAGTCTCGGCGGATTTTGCTAACCGACCCGTGTTAGTAAATGTTGACGAGGAACTTTATTTAAGGATATACAACTTATAGTGACGCTTCCCAATATCAATTACAAACTACGTTGTAACTGCGCACTACATTGTAAATCCTACGGTCTTTGTCTAATATACACGTATCACTAAATCAGATTTAGTTTCAATCTAATCATAATTAGATATCTAATCGTAATTAGATCGAATATGTATATAAAAGACAAGAGGTGCTACCATTAAATAAGGAATATTATGGAAAAATGAATTATTTGTATTCATGAATCGGACATAAATACGATCCGGATTGGCACTCCGAACACCAACCCTAACAAATACATGATAAATCGGCACGTCGAGTACCTAACTCCACCATTATATATCTTCAATATCATCTCTAAAGTGGATATGGCCTGTAGCAGCGGCAATGACGAAGCCCTCATGGTTTCTGAACACTGCCCCAAACCCTGCAGTTTGCATCACCAACCTCACAGCCGCATCCACGTTTAGCTTAATCCAATCTTGAGATGGAGGGGTCCAGGTTGAGTCTTTTGGGACATTATCTCAAGCCATGAGCTGCTTTGAATCTAGCTTGAGGTCTGTAGAGGATTTGCAAATTACAGCAACTTTAGCTTGAATGTGATGAATCTCAACTTTCTTATCTTGAAACGGCCCTCATTCCTGGCCCCCAAAGTGCCCACATCATAGCTACTACTTCATGTACTTCAGAATTGGTTAGGCTGGAGAGGCACAGTGTTAGGACCCAAGGGGCAAAATAGGAAATAAGAAAAGATAAATGGGTCATTTTAGTTATTTAGAGTTTATATATAAATTAGGATGTTTGTTTCATTTGGGGTTAGGCTATCATTTTGTTGAATTTGGAATTGGGAATGGGGAGGGGAAACCCTTGGAGGTTGCCAACACCTTATAGTTGAGCAAGGGCTGGTGGAATTGTCACCTTCAACTATTTTTGTATTTCAGTTTAGTTTTTATCAATTAAAATACAACTTTATCTTCTATTTTTGGTGTGATTTCTTGTGTGATTGTTTTGAGGATTTTGGGTTTCCATCAAACATATGTAAAAAAATCCCAAAAAGACTCCCCCTTGAAGTTTGAGATCAGGTCAACAAAATTAGAGTTCTGCCAGCACCATTTAGAGAATGTAAACTGGATCAGAGCATATATTGTTCTTCGAGCATCTTTGGCAAGTATGGTTAAAATCTTCTTTGATTTGAGCCTCTTTGTTGTTGGGAGCGAATCTGGTAAAGCTTTCCATAAGGAAATTTTGATTTTAGCTAGCAGATCCATATTCCACGCAGGTTTCCATAAATCAGGTTTAGGTGAAGAGTTGTTTGCTCTAAGTCCTTTCTTTTGTTCCAAGGCAACATAGTATGCACTTATGATAGTGAATGAGCCTCCTTTGTCATATTGGCAGCATAGCAATACTGGGCAGAGCAATACTCAAAATAGCTTCAGCATCCTACTCTTGGAAATGCCTCTTGACTAAGCTTTCATCCCATCTGTTATCATTTTTCAGCAGCGTATAGACTTTCGAGTTCAAGGGGGGGGGGGGGGAGAAAGGTCTGAATGATTTTGGCCATAGCATCCAGTTACAATTGTACACTATTGTAGATTCCCCATTGTTGATACACCATCTGATGTCTTTTTCAGTACTTTCATACCCCCACATGATACTCCTTCACATAAATGAGGGGCTACTACCTAGTTCTGCACTTAGGAATGACCATTCTTAAAATAGTTGGCCTTGAGTACTCTAGAAACCAGCGAGCTTGGGTCTTGGAGGATTCTCCACCCCTGCTTTGCTAGGAGTGCCTGGTTGAAAGCCTCCAAATCTCTTAAGCCTAATCCTCTATCTCTCTTTGATTCACATAGCGGCTTCCATCTGGTCCAATGAATTTTTCTAGCTGATTCCGTTGATCCCCACCAGTAGGCATTTAATTTCTTTTCAATTTCATCACATAGACTCCATGGAATCTTAAAAACACTCATTGTGAAAGCTGGAATGGCTTGGGCTACGGCTTTTATAAGGGTTTCTTTGCCTCCAATGGAGAGTAGTCTATCTTGCTAATGCTTAAGATTGTTCAAAGTCATAAACTTTAATTCATTAAACAAACCCAGATACTTTTCGTGATTGTAAGTAACGTTTAAGTTCAAGATCTTCTTGATGACATCCACAGTTTTCCTTTCTGTATCTGGGCTGAACAAGATTGAGGATTTTTCGTAGTTGAATATATGACCTGAGGCTTCTGCATAACAATCAAAGATGTCCCTCAAGTGTTTGCATTCTTACTGTGAAGCCTTTGCAAAGACTAGGCTATCACTTTCCTAGAGGATGAGTGAAATCGAGAGATTCTTTCCAAACCTTAGTCCTGAAATGTGCTTTTCCTCATATGCCTTGAGTAAGAGTTTGGATAAAGCTTCTTCACATAGAATAAATAAATGAGGGGAAAGCTGGCAACCATGTCTCAGCCCTCTCTGAGGACGAATTAATCCATTCGCTTCACTATTAATCAAAACTAAGAACGTGGGAGATGTAATGAAATTCAAAATTAATCCCCTCCATTTCGCTGAGCAACCCAACCTCTCCCTCACATTTTCCACCAACTTCCACTCAACCCTATCGTATGCCTTACGTATATCAAGCTTCAAGGCAATCAAACCTTTCTTCCCATTTCTTATCTTATGGAGACTTTCATAACCGATGATGATGTTGTCTGTAATAAGGCGGTTTGGAATGAATGCACTTTGGTTGGAAGAAATAATTTGGGTTGGTTCTGTTTAATGATAAGGGTGTTGACGGGTGATTTTGGTCTCAGGGTAATATGGGAATATCACCTCCGAGGTAATCCTCCTTCAACGGTGAATTTGTTTGGTTATGGGGGACCAAAGGCAAATTTAGCGAGAGACGAAAAAACACACCAATCGACAAGGAGATTTAACGTGGTTCGGCGGATTTTGGGATCCGACCTACGTCCACGGACAAGAACAGGGTGGTACTTTTTATTACTCAAATACACTCCTCGGGTCTCTTCTTTGCTTTTTACAAATCAGAGCTTGATGATTCTGATCACTAGCTTTGGTGATGATTTTTTAAGATGCCTTTTACATATGCTCTACCCTCCTATTTATAATAATACAGAAATCAGACTCCTATTTGCACAAGAAATCCTATTTGAACTCAATCTTCTCTTCTTGTAAGGATTCCTGGTCTAGTACTGCCTTATCTTTTCTTATTCCTTCTTGGATTCTGACTTCTTCTCCTTGTGAGAGTAGGATAATTTGCTTATCTTATCCGCAATGAATGGGGTGTTGTCATCTTGAACACGGCTCGCTATCTGGTCGGTCTTCATGAGGTCGGTCATGACAATCTTTTATGCTGAGAGTGTTTCTGCCGACCTTATAGTGATCGGTCATCCGAACCAAAGTGGTCGGTCTTCACATGTTGTGGTCGGGTCGGCTACATGATCTCATCCAGTCAGGGAATTACCCTTTTGCCCTTGTCGTACTGTCTTAAATGTTGTAGTGCCTGAAAACACCATCAACATCTGTCCCCTAGTTCTCGGTTCCAACAAGTGTGCTAGTTGGTGCCGGGAACTACATAACAGTTTTGCTCCATTTGGGGGTTGGTCTGAGGTCGAGAAATGCTTTGTTGCCTCTTTTCCAGCGCTTTGTCTTGAGACACGCAACAGTCACGTCCGCTTAAATGCCCATCAAATCAATTTTTTAGGGTTTCTTTTAGTTTCGACACTTGTCAAACATCCGCCGGGTTCCCGCCAGAAAAGGGAACGAATCGACCGTGGAGAGGAGTCCTTACAGCGGGGCGATCTCAGCCGTCCGTTTAAACTCGGGAGTGCTCTTTTGTCGTTGACACATGCCCTTCATCCGGGTTCTTCCTTCAGATCCGACGGTGATGAGCGTCCCAGTCATGACTATAAGAAAGCGAGGCTTTTACTGTTCCATTTTTTTGCAATTTCTCCTTCTCTTCTGAGAACTTTTTTTGATCCGCCCAACTCCGTGGTCTCGAAGCTCAACCGCGGTCTTTTTTTCTTTTCTTTCTTCGCTGTGAACATAAGGAACGGGCACCACCGCACCGTACAACCTCCTGCTTTTTTTCGAGAAGAACAAGTAAGTCTTCTGAGCGACCTCTTCTCTTTTGTATGCTGTGAATCTGTTCGTTTGTTTTGCTTAGGGAGAGATTTGCGGTTTTGCTGGGTCTTGCTTTAGGGCACTTTTAGAGACTCCCTATCTAGTTAGCATGGAAACTGTGAGTAGTTCCTTATAGACTGACTTCTCCCTTTCTTCTTTGTTTTTCTGGGTGTCAGGGATGTCTGACAGTAGTTCCTCCCCTGAAAAGCTTGCTAGAATCTCAACTCCCCCTGCTGAGGAGCTCTCCTCGGGCTCGGGGGCACCTAGTGTAGAAGACCTTGACACAACCCCTACTCCTTCTGAGGTTGAACAGGATTCCTACCATCAGAGGGTTCCTCGGAAGGACCCAGAGCCCGGTGAACTTGGATCGTCGGCTCTGGATATGAACCGTCCTTCAAAAATAACTGAAGATGACCTCGCCCTTCTTCGGTTGCGGTATAACATTCCGATTGATATTGCCCTTGAAGTTCCCGGCCCGCTGGATCGTGCTAGTCAACCTGATGAGGGCTCGGTGGCACTTCTTCCTGCTTTTTTTGAGTGTGGGCTACGGCTGCCGATGCAACGTTATTTTGCCTGGATGCTGGCTGAGATGGAGATTGCCCCTTGCCAATTGAGCTTAAATAGCTGGAGGATTTTGGCCGGCATATATGTGGTTTGGCATCGGGCAGGTTTAGGCGTACCTTGCTTGGAAGAGGTGAAGAGGTTATATCGTTTGAAGTCCAACCCAAAGACTCACTACGGTTGGTACTACCTCTCTGCTTATGATAGCTCGTCCAACCTTGTCCAGAAACTCCCCGATTCAAGCAAGAATTTCAAGGACCTTTGGTTCTGGGCTACTGGGGATTGGGGTCGGGTCCTGAGATCGTTTGAGGAGGACGTCTCGGTTCCGGACATCTTCAGGGTTGGAGGTTAGGAGTTTAATGCCCCTTCATTCTTTCTTTATTCTTGTTCTTAGTTTCTTAGGTTTCTAACTTCTCTGGTTCCTCCCAGCTTGTTGGCGAGATGCTCCCAAGGTTTCTCGTCAGGTTCGGAGGCGGGTACATTGGGCTCGGGGGTATGCTGCCCACTGGAGGAAGTTGGTTAATGATGCGGCCTTTGTTGATTCGGGCCTTACTCGGACCGTCCCTCCGGAGATCTCGGGTCGGATTGGTGGAGGTCTGCTGGCTGTTTTGATGATTCTCCCTGTTTGTTTATTATGTGTTTGGTGTCTTTTGTTATGTTCTCGGATCCTGATTTCTCTTTCTCTCCTTTTTTTGTAGGCATGTCGAAGAGGCCAAAGTTTCTTGAGAAGTTGGCCGGTACCATGAAGAAAACCGGACACGTCGATGCTGGAACTTCCCGGGCACAGCCTGATCTTGTTGAGAAGGTGTCTCCAGGACAAGTTCAAACGGGTGCTCGGGGAAATCTTCCCCTTCTGGCGTGCAATCATCAGGATCTGCTCGCCTTGTCAGTCCACCGAAGCCCCTTAGGAAGAGGAAGCGTCAGTTTGGGTCTGAGGAGACTGAGTTAGCTCAAGGGGAAGAAGAGGAGGAGGCTGCTCCGGTCAAGAGGAAGGACGTCCGTAGGGGGAAGAAGTCATCTGAAGGCTCCTCCAAGAAACAGAAGGGCTCTGTGGTCCTCGGGGTGGATGACTTGGGAGAAAGCATCCGGGAGGCTACCTCACACTTAGTGCCGGCTTTCAATGAATTGGCCGAGGTGATTCCTCCGGGGGAGGTTTCGAGGTATGAGGATATATCTCCCGAAGCCATTGTGACTGAGATGAGTTCTCAGATGGCAAATGTATTTTTACTTTCCTTCTCGGTTTTTGGGTCGTTGGTCCTCTTTACTTTATGTCTTGACCCTTTTTTTTTTTTTTTGTGCAGGGAAACTACCTCATGGCCAAGAATAAGGGTCTTCTTCTGACTCTGTTGTCCGAGGGTGGTCAGGCCCAAAGACTTCAAAATCGTCTCTCCGAAGTGGAAGCAAAATTGGCTGACCGGGAGGAGGTGATTGCTGATAATGCCAGGGAGGACATGAAGGTTGCCCAATCTGAGACTGGCGTTTTGAAAGGGAAGGTAGCAAGTGCCGAGGCCAAGTTGAAGGCCAAGGACGAGGAGGTTGTACGGGCCCGAGATAGTCTTGAGAGGAAAGAGGCCGAGCTTGAGGAGAGAGAGACCGATCTTGAGGAGAGAGAGAGCGAGCTTGAGAAGAGAGAGCGAGCTTGAGACCGAGAAGGAGGCTATCCGCCTTGAGGGAGTTGGTGATTGTGCTGATTTGATTCCGATGGTGCTGCCAAGTCTGAATATGGACCCCATTCATGCGGCCATCAGCTATTGCAAGGGGGATATTTCCGAGGAGGAGTTTCGGAAGTGGCTCCCTCCCTCACCTGAGGAGGTGATGGATCCCGCCCCCATTTCGGTTGTTCCGGCTTCCGAGGCTCCCCATGAAGAACGACCGGAGGTTCCTGCCGCGGGCGAGGACTGCCTTGAGATCCCTCGTCCTATCCCTGAAGCAGAGGTCTCCCTTGCTGCCGAGGTCGAAGCCGCAGCTCCTCCTCCTGATGCCGGGCCGCTTCTCCGGCCATCTGAGCCAGCTGAGGAAGAAGTTCCTGCCCCTGTGCGGGCTGAATGAGAAAGGGTAACCCTACCGGGGCCCTATGTACACTTTAATTATTTTTGTAATAACATTACAATTTGTATTTTGACATACACTTATATATTTATGTATGTTTCCTGTTTCTTTCTTTTTTTTCTTCTATGCTTTCTTTTGTTTGCCTGAATGTTCCGAGACCTTTTCGGAGTTTAACATGAGGTGGAGGGGCATAACCCGGCCCCGAGCTGATGATGGAATTTGGACCCGGGGGAATGTCACGTCCCCAGTCCAAAGGAGTTGTCTCGGTGGGACGTACCCCGACCCCGAGCTGTGTGAGACACTTGGTTCTGGGGGAATGTTACCTCCCCAAACCAAAGGAGTTGTCTCGGTGGGACGTAACCCGACCCCGAGCTGTGTGAGACACTTGGTTCTGGGGGAATGTTACCTCCCCAAACCAAAGGAGTTGTCTCGGTGGGACGTAACCCGACCCGACCGAGCTGTGTGAGACACTTGGTTCTGGGGGAATGTTACCCCTCCCCAACCAAAGGAGTTGTCTCGGTGGGACGTAACCCGACCCCGAGTTGAATAACCAAGTGGCCTCGGCGGAACGAAATCCAGCCCCGAGCCGACTAATCAAGTGGCCTCGGCGGAATGAAATCCAGCCCCGAGCCGACTATCCCCTGTGATTTATTCAGAAGGGAAATGAATCATCCTTCGAAGCCCTACCGAATCTGGCACGGGCATCCCCCTGCTAGACCGGTGAAAAACGAAAACAAGTTTCTGAAAAAAAGGTGGAGGTGACTTAGCACCTATCCCAAAATAAAAACGTTTTTTGCAAAAAATAACAACAGGGATGCCTCAAAACAGCGTCCTGTCCGAGGCCTCCAAAACACAATTCTGAATCTTTCAATTCAGCGTCCCGGCGAACCAGGATTCGGATCAAAAAAGCGTATGAACGGTAATGGCACATCCTCTACACGTCGGTTCACTGGGGAGCCTGTGTATTGTATGAGGGCTCCTCCTTACCACGCTGGGGTAGGCACACGCCACAGGGGTATACGCCTCCCCGCGCTGTGTCTCCCACAGATCCGGGTGATGAATGGATCAAAGAGTGTCCGGGATACTAAGGGTATGTTCTTCCTTAGGCCCGGTATCACTGGAGTTAGCAATCGTCACGGGGGTGTCATTATCCCCCGTGCTATGCTTTCCCACAGATCCATTACATCGGGTAGGTGAGGATCAGAAGAGTGTTCGACACATTAAGGGCTTGTTCCTCCTTATGTTCGGTAACACTGTAATCGTCATAGGGGTATCATCCCTCCCTGTGCTATGCTTCTCACGGATCCATTACGTCGGGTATGTCCCTGGGGACCCCGAGCTGAAGAGATACTTGGCTCTGGGGGAATGTTCCGTCCCCAGACTAATATGCATGACTCGGTGGGACGTAACCCGACCCCGAGCTGAGTGAAAGACTTGGTTTATGGGGGAATGTTACCTGCCCAAACCAAGGGATCTTGACTCGGTGGGACGTACCCTGACCCCGAGCTGAGTGAGACGCTTGGATCTGGGGGAATGTTACCTCCCCAGTCCAAAGAGGCTTGACTCGGTGGGATGTAACCCGGCCCGAGCCGAATAACCGAATGGCCTCGGTGGAGCAAGGTCCAGTCCTGAGCCGATCAAGTCTCGTTGCTTGGTTGTTTCTTTTTGTATTTAGGCGCTAAGTTTGTCCCCGGTTTTTGAGTAGGTCTTTCTATTTATGTTTTAAGAAAGTGGACGAGAACCTTCTTTTGAGAGGAGAAAGTTTTATTTATGTTTTGGGGATAAACTGCCCTCTTTACAATTCTTGGTGGGTTATTTTGAGAGAGGCCTTATGTATTGGGATCCCCGTCCTTTTTGTGGTAAACAGATAGGGGGAAGGGAAAGTTTTACTGGAAGTATTTCCTCAACATCTCAGCGTTCCATGGCTTTTTTAACCTCGTGCCGTCCAGTCGCTCTAGGATGTATACTCCTAGTTTCACCACCTTTACCACCTTGTAGGGCCCTTCCCATTTGGCGCCCAGGGAGCCTTCCTCTGGCTTTCGAGTATTTAGGGTGACCTTTCTTAGCACTAGGTCGCTTGGGATGAAGGTGCGTGTCCGAACGCTCTTATTGTAGAAACAGGCCATCCTTTGTTAACAGATTGCAGTTTTCATGGCCGACCTCTCTCTCTTTTCTTCGATCAGGTCGAGGTGGTTTCTGATAAGTCCTTCATTCTGTTTGCTCTCGTAGTGCTGAACCCTGTGGGAGGCTACTCCAATCTCTGCCGGGATGACAGCTTCATATCCGTATGCTAAGGAGAACGGGGTTTCTCCCGTGGAGTCTTTATAGGTTGTCCGGTGTGTCCATAGTACCTCTGGTAGTTCCTCGACCCATAGGCCTTTGCTGGATCCGAGCCGAGCTTTGTGGTTGGCCTTAATGGTCTTGTTCGTCGCCTCGACTTGGCCGTTTGATTTGGGATGGGCCGGTGTGGCAAATCTTAGGGCGATCTGGAGGTCCTCGCAGAGTTTTCTGAAACCCTTGCTGTCAAATTGCTTCCCGTTGTCTGTGATGATGGCTCGGGGAATCCCGAACCGGCAGACGATATTTTTCCTTAGGAATTCAGTGGCTCTTTTCTCTGTTATGGTGGACAATGGTTCTGCCTCCACCCATTTGGTGAAATAGTCTATGGCCACGATGGCATACTTCGCCTGCCCTTTCCCTTGCGGCATCGGCCCAATGATGTCTAGTCCCCACTGGGCGAACGGCCAGGGACTGAGCAGTGTGGTCAACTGTTCGGCTGGTTGGTGGTGGAGGTTTGCGTTTTTCTGACATCCTTCGCATTTGCGGGCCACTTCTATGCCGTCCTGGTGCATGGTTGGCCAGTAAAAACCTTGCCTTAAGGCTTTGAAAGCGATTGAACGTCCTCCGGCGTGGCTTCCGCAGATGCATGTATGTATCTCTCTGAGTACATAATTTGCCTCGTCTTCTGCAAGACATCTTAAGAGGGGGACTGAGTAACCCCGTCGGTAGAGTACCCCGTCGATTAGGGAGAATTTGGTGCTTTTGTATCTTAGCCTTCTGGCCTCCGCTTTGTCCTCCGGTGTTTCTCTCCTGTTTCCAAGTATTTCCTGATGGGTTGCATCCATGATGCTTGGCCTTCTTTCTCTAGAACTTCCACTTTAGACTCTCCCACGCTTCTTTCCCGGACGTAAATCAAGGGGATTATCCTGGGGTGCTCGGCTTTTGTTGAAGAGGCGAGCCGTGCCAGGGAGTCTGCCTCACAATTGTTTTCTCGGGGGATTTGCTCGAAGCTCACATCCCTCATCTTCTCCGTCATCTTTCGTACTTCGGTCAGATAGGCCATCATACTAGGCTCTTTCGCTTGAAATGCTCCCCTTAATTGCTGTACGGCCAGCTGTGAGTCACTCCTTACTACCACATTTTGGATCCCTAGCACCGTGCATAGTCTCAAACTCGCCCAGTATCGCTTCATACTCGGCTTCATTGTTGGTTGCTACGAAAGCGAATTTTAGAGCGAGTAAGATTTCTTCTCCTCTGTCGCTTTTTAGGACGATTCCTGCGCCATTGCCTTGTGTGCTGGCCGACCCGTCTACAGACATTTCCCATTTGTCCTCGTCAATGGCCAGGGTCTGGGAGTCGGTACATTCGGCGACAAAATCTGCCAAGGCTTGTCCTTTCACCGCTGCTCTGGGGAGGTAGGCGATGTCGTGCTCACTTAGTTCTACCGACCACTTTACTAATCTGCCAGAAACCTCTGGCCGCTGCAGAATTTGTTTTAGGGGGTGGCCGGTGTATACTTTGATAGGATGAGCCTGGAAGTAAGGTCGTAATTTTCGAGCTGCCGTAACTAGTGAAAGGGCGACTAGCTCGTGCAATGGATACCGGGTTTCAGCGTCTAAGAGGGCTTTACTGATATAGTAGACAGGCTTCTGGATTTTGTCGGTCTCTTGTATCAGCACTGAACTTACTGCTCGGTCTGAAACAGCCAGATATAGGTATAATGTTTCACCCGGGAGTGGCTTAGCCAGGAGTGGGGGCTGCACCAGATACTGTTTCAGCTGTTGGAAGGCTTCTTCACACTCTACCGTCCAGTCGACATCCTTCTTTGCTTTTTGGATTACTTTGAAGAAAGGATGGCATTTGTCAGTTGCTCGTGATATGAATCGGTTGAGCGCGGCCACTCTACCGGTCAGACTCTGTACTTCTTTTACTGTCCTGGGAGACTTTAGGGCCAGTATTGCTTGGATCTTCTGTGGATTTGCTTCAATCCCTCGGGCACTTACCATGTAGCCCAAAAACTTCCCTGAAGCTACCCCGAAGGTACACTTTTCCGGGTTGAGTTTCAGGTTGTGTTTTCTTAGAAGCTCGAAGGTCCCCTTCAGGTCGTCCATGTGGTTGTCTGGTTCTTTTGACATTGTTATCATGTCATCGACATAAACTAGCATTGTGATGTCGATGAGAGGTTTGAAAACCTTGTTCACTAACCTTTGGAAGGTTGCCCCAGCGTTTTTTAGCCCGAATGGCATCACTTTATAGCAGTAGAGCCCCTGATCTGTGATGAAGGTTGTCTTCTCTTCATCCGCCGGGCACATTTTGACCTGGTTGTATCCGGAGAAGGCATCCATGAAGCTCAGCAATCCTTGACAGGCTGTGGTGTCTACCAGCTGGTCTATGTTTGGCAAAGGAAAACTGTCCTTTGGGCACGCCTTGTTTAAGTCGGTGAAATCGACACACATTCGCCATTTGCCATTGTTCTTCCTGACCAATACTACGTTTGATACCCAATCCGGGTACCTTGCTTCCCTGATGAGACCCGCCTTCAGTAATTTCTCGACCTCGGCCGCTATTATTTTACTCCTTTCTTGATTGAAGTTCCTTCTCTTTTGCCTGACCGGTTTGCGAGATGAGTCTATTGCCAGACGGTGATTGATGAATTTCGGGTCGATCCCTGGCATGTCATTGTATCCCCAGGCAAAGACGTCCGGGTACCCCTTCAGGCATTCTAGAAGATCTTGTCGTATAGATTTGCTCAGGCCTCCCCCTATCTTTATACTTTTTCCTGGCCCGTAAAGTTCTATCTCCTCCGTTTCCTCAGCTGCAGCGAGTCGAGCATTTTTGTTTGGCCAGGCGTCTGGGCTTTTGTCTTCTTCTTCTTCCTGGTTCCTTTGTCGTTTTCGGTTGTTTTCGGTGATGCATAGAGTTTCTCGTGAGAGGGTTACGAAGCAGCTGCGAGCTGTTTTCTGGCTTCCACACACAATTCCGATCCCTTCCCGAGTGGGAAATTTCAATTTCAGGTGGTAGCAGGACATTGCGGCTTTCGTTTTCATCATGAAGGGACGCCCGACGATGGTTTGGTAGCTGCTCATGCAGTCTACTACAGTGAAGTCCGTCATAATCGTCCGGGTCCGATGGTGTGTCCCGACAGTTATCGCCAACTGTATTCTTCCTAGTGGGATGACAGCTGATCCTCCGAAACCGTATAAGGGAGTGCTATCGTCGGTCAGGGTTACATATTCCACCCCTAGGTTGTCCAGTTCTTCTCTGGAAATTATGTCAACCGCGCTCCCGGGGTCCACTAGGATTCTGTCTACCTCCGACCCGCTGATGATTGCTTTGATTATCAACGCATCGTCATGAGGGAAACTTACTCCTCGGGCATCTTCATCAGTGAACATTATTGGTACCGACCGAGCTCCCTGCAACCCTGTGACCTGCTCTGTTTCCAAGATATTTGGTCATCGTGTTCTGCTATAATCTTTCCTTGACCGGTTTGAGTTTCCGGCTAGTGTCTTCCCTCCTGCGATGATATTGATTTGGCGACCACGGGCTCTTTGTCTGGCTGTCATGACCTCGTGGTCAATGTATTTGTTCAGGTATCTGTTTCGTGCCAGATCTTCCATTTGTTCTCGCAGATCCTTACATCCGTCGGTTGCATGTCCTTTGGAATTGTGGTGTACACAATAAGCTTTTTGGTTCCTTCTGTCCGGGGGAAACCTCCTTTGGTCGGGTTCCACTAAGAGGCCTTTCCCCTGGATCTCCATGACAATTTGTCCCAGTGGTTTCTTTAGGGGAATGTATGCATCTTCCCTGACCACGTGGTTTACTTGGGTCGGTGCCCTTCTCTCCTGATTGTCCCGGTGCAGTGGCTTGAATTCTTTGTGTTTCGGGGGTGGTCTTCTGGATTCTTTTTCTGTTCGGCGATGGGCGCCATCCCTTGTGGTTCTATCCCTGATGTTGTTCCCTTTTCGGGACACTTTCTCTTCGTTCTCTAACAAAACGAACTTCCAGGCCACCTCCAGGGCGGTGGCGTAGTCTGGGGTGTCCTGGATCCTTAGGTGGGTCCATAGTCTTCCGACCCTCAAGGCTCCTTTCAAGCTTTCCAGGGCTTCAGGGGATTCATACCCTCCGACTTCGAGTACCATATTATGGTACCTTTCAATAAATATCTTCAAAGGTTCATCGTCTCCTTACTTCATGAGCCGGAGTTCTCCAATCGTCTTTCTGGGGACACAAGCCCCCTTGAAGTGTCGTATGAATGACTTCTTCAGTTGTGTGAAGCTGCTGATGCTTCTTGGGGCTAAGCTCCTGTACCATAGAATGGCTGGTCCGGCCAGAGTTAGGGGGAACACTTTGCAGATGGCGTCCCCTGTTACCCCTTGCACTTCCATCAGCAGGGTGAAACTTTCAATGTGGGTCTTAGGGTCGGTATGGCCTTTGTACGGTGTCATGGTCGGCATGTTGAATCTCTTCGGGAATTTTTTCGATTTTATTTCCTCCGTGAGGGGGGACTCATCTTTGACGTCCTGGATATCCCCTCTGTTTGCGTTGGGGTATACTCCCCATTTGACCAGCTCCTCCCGTAACCAAGATTTCATACCGCTGTCCCTGGTTCCATGCCGCCCTCTGAGGTTTCTTTTCTTTCTGCTATCTTGGGAGCGGCGCTTCTCAGGGTCGGCGTCGTCCCGCACCTCTTCCGGTATGTTCTTTTCCTCTCCTCCGGGTACTGTGAGGGCTATCGTAGGAGGGATCTGGTGATGATTTGTCATCTTCCTCCTCCCATGTGTCCTCGGTTTGGGAATCCCTTTGTACTACCACGGATCTCACCCTGTAGGGTTCCCTCCTTTGAGGTCTGTCATCTTCGCTTGTATCAACAATTCTCTTTCCTTCCGCTATCTCACTCCTTCGCCGGCTAGTCCCGGCCTCGAATTTTCCGTCGCGTGCTCCTTCCATCCTTTCCAACTGGTCTACTATGGTTTTTAGTAGAGTTTGGTTTTGCTCCCTTTCCTTCCTAAGGTTTTCCTCGATCTTTTCCATCCAGTCTGCAGCCGAGCTCCCTGATGATTGTTGGTTTCCGCCTTCCGCCATTTGTCTTATTACGCGAGTTGCTTTTCGTAGAGTTCCCCACAGACGGCGCCAACTGTTGACGGGTGATTTTGGTCTCAGGGTAATATGGGAATATCACCTCCGAGGTAATCCTCCTTCAACGGTGAATTTGTTTGGTTTTGGGGGACCAAAGGCAAATTTAGCGAGAGACGAAAAAACACACCAATCGACAAGGAGATTTAACGTGGTTCGGCGGATTTTGGGATCCGACCTACGTCCACGGACAAGAACAGGGTGGTACTTTTTATTACTCAAATACACTCCTCGGGTCTCTTCTTTGCTTTTTACAAATCAGAGCTTGATGATTCTGATCACTAGCTTTGGTGATGATTTTTTAAGATGCCTTTTACATATGCTCTACCCTCCTATTTATAATAATACAGAAATCAGACTCCTATTTGCACAAGAAATCCTATTTGAACTCAATCTTCTCTTCTTGTAAGGATTCCTGGTCTAGTACTGCCTTCTCTTTTCTTATTCCTTCTTGGATTCTGACTTCTTCTCCTTGTGAGAGTAGGATAATTTGCTTATCTTATCCGCAATGAATGGGGTGTTGTCATCTTGAACACGGCTCGCTATCTGGTCGGTCTTCATGAGGTCGGTTATGACAATCTTTTATGCTGAGAGTGTTTCTGCCGACCTTATAGTGATCGGTCATCCGAACCAAAGTGGTCGGTCTTCACATGTTGTGGTCGGGTCGGCTACATGATCTCATCCAGTCAGGGAATTACCCTTTTGCCCTTGTCGTACTGTCTTAAATGTTGTAGTGCCTGAAAACACCATCAACAAAGGGCAATAAGAGTGTGGTTTAAGTTAGACAAATCTTTCTGGGAGTTGAGAGGACTGAGAGACAGGTTTGTAAAATCGTGGTTATAACTTGAATTTTAGGAATCGTTATTGAGATGCATAAAAAGTCGATGAAACCGGGCATATTAAGGTATAACGTAATTAAAAATTAGAATTTTTCAAAGAAGGATAAAATTATGATGAATTTCGTAAGGTGCTGCCCTGCTAAAAATATTTGAATTTGTTTCCTCTGAACAATATGTAAAAATTCGACTATAACTTGAATTTGATCGAAATCATAAACCATAAAAAGTGTATAAACTAGACATAGAAGAGGTCATTCTATCAAAACTTCAGCACTTGTCATCTCCTCAATTAATTTAAGTGAAATTTCCAAGTTTGCCATGTGCAGAGTGATAATGTTACAATAAGAGGAAATTGAATTTGCAATGTTTAGACCTACGTAACTCCAAATCGAGTTTGGTAAATTCTATAGAAATCCTAGATGTCCTAATTTTTTAGTAAGAATGACACCTCATACATAATATGTTTTGTTCTTATGTAAGATAAGTATTCAATGTTGTCGATCCTAACATAAGAATGTCCATTTATATATTGTTGTTGGAACGACCGTAGGTACTCCGCGGATTGGAATTGGATTAGTGCCAAAACTATGAGTGGATAATTTTTTATTATTTTGATTTCTTGATTTTATTGACGATAGTACAAGTATTTGATTATATTTCAAATATGCTATTGAATATGTTATTGAATTTTTTAAATTACTTTTTATAAATAAAAGTTTATTGTGAAAATTACTTCTTACCCGAGAGATATGACAAAACCTCTCTTTTTTAAGAACTAAAATACATCTCTTTTTTTTTTTTTTGGTTTCAAAATCTTCTTCCTTTTTAATCACATTTGCTAATAAAATCTAATATTCACTGCCATTTATGATAAAACAAAACTAATGCATTTAAAATTTAAGACATACAAACCACTTGTTTTTAAGATTTCCACGTGGATTTTTGTGAAATTTGCATTCATATTTAAAATTAAGCAGTAGAGGCTGTTAAAACAGCCTAGAACAATAGAAATTAAAAAGGGATTCACGACGTAATTCGTCATGAACTTATTTTGGTGGCTGATCAAACCATGTTATTTCTCAGCTCCCAAGATAATCAAGGTGGACTAGGCAATCCGCAATAGCATTGGCTTCTCTATAGATGTGAGTCACTGAGCACTCTCAATCCCTGATAATAAGATCCTTACAAGAGTTAACTAAAACTGAACATATGGTGGGTCTCTAGAATCAGATTGTTTATCAAGTGAACACATTCTTTTGAATCAATTTCCACAATGAGAGAGTTGCATCCCATCTCAAGGCACATTCGGAGCTCATGTAGTAGCCCCCATAACTCAGCTTGGAGAACAGAGCCATGCCATAATTTAATAGAGAAACCCATAATCCATGAGCCACTGGAATCTCTTATGACTCCGCCAGCAACCCCAAACACCATTTCTAATTACAACCACCATCGGTATTGAGCTTCCAATAGCCTGGTTGAGAAGGCTGCCATCCTGTGTGAATCTGGTTGTTGCTAAGTTGGAATTGAAATAATTTTAATTTAATTAATTATATTTTAATTAATTTTTTATTTTAGCTTTTCTGTTGTTAAAACAATACATTGAACAGTCCATTCAATTAACAGACACTATAGATTATAAATCTGACACAATCAGTTAAGATCTTAAATGATTAAACCCTCAATTGATTCACCATTGTAAGCATTTGAACCCAATGGAACCTAGTGCCCAAACAAGTTTTCTTGCTTTCTTAAACCTTTCAGCTTTTAATTTTTTTTTCCTTTTTTGATAAAGTATGTAATGTTGAACGTTTTTCACTTGTTCATTGTATACATGAGGAAAGCACTAGAACTCTAATCAATCTCTCCTTCCTCCACATCATTTATAGGATTTGGAACACTTGGTTCAACATCTTCCTCCTCATCATCCTCTTTCATGAATAAGCCTAGCCGTTCCAAGGGGTTACTGCCTCCAAACTTGAAACTTCCCAAGCCATCTTGGGAGTGCTCTGGGCTTGTTTCGTCAACAGAGCTTGGTAAATGTTCGGCAGGCGCAGCCCTAAGCATTTCTAAGTCTTCAAGGAAGCGGGAATTCTCATTGATTTCAATAGTCTTTTCCATCTGCACAAACACCAGAAAATTGTTCTGATGAAAAACCAGAATAAGGTGGAAGGTATCCATGGAAACCCAAATGTTAACTGTTTACCTTCAGCAATGCTTGTCGTGCAGCCTCTCTCTCAACTTCCCTCTTTCGTCTAGCCTCAGCTGCAGCTTCTGCTTCAGCTCGTCTTCGAGCCCCTTCAGCAGCTTTGGCTTCTGCTTGCAACCGTGCTTTTTCTGGACAGAAGAAAAGCAACAATCGTCATTTAAGATGCTCCACTACTCCAGGAAATTCACCACCATACAAAAAAATAGGATACTTAGGTTCAACAGTAAGGTCAGACCTTTCTGTTTCCGCAGTTCAAGTTCCTCCTTTTCCTGACGAAGTTTTTCAGGATCCCCCCTGTCACCCTGATCTCCGCCAATATCAAATAGCAACATGACACATGAGAGTTGAAATGGAAAAATACAGATAGGTAACTTTGCTAGTAGCCCAAATTCATAACCAACCTGAGAAAGTGTCTTTTCTCTAGCCTTTAAAATGGTATCAGCAAATCGATTCTTCAATAAAGCAGCCCGGTAAAGTTTGTCAGGAGAAACCAGCCTCTCATTTGGCACAGAGTCTCCTAAATATTTCAGAGATGAACCATGAGATGCAGCTCTAAATCAACAGCAGATAGTGTATCAGTTTGTCAACCTACCATCTTGACAGCAATCTGACTCAACAAAACTTGGTTTCCGCTGGGAAGTATGTTCAAGCTGATCCAACCCACTCACAGATTCTGAAAAGGACCACTGATCAATAAATTCACACAAAGGATAATACTGTAACTTCAACTATAACTCATTTCACCCATATATAAAGATAAGCTAGACCAAGCACATAATCGCTTTTTATAATCATTAGGACATGATGAAGCACAATGACTAATTCCAGCCTGTAAGTTCTTTTACATAACTGTTATAAGGACAACACAGTCAAAATTCTTAATACCCCGTACTTAAACCAAAAAGGCCTGATCTGAAAACAGAATACTCACGATTCCCATCAAGAGGATCACCAGTGCTAGTGTTTTCATCTAATTGAGCTCCAGGACCTAAGATTTCTAGAACCTGAAAAAGAAACCTAGTAAATAGAATGCACATTGAAAAATCATCCATAATCAATCTCCACATGGACCAAATGAGCATCCAGAAAGCAACAAAGTCCATGAAGAATCAAAGCAAAAAGGACATATAATTCCTATTATTAATCTTCAACTGCTAGACAGAATGAACAAACACCTTTGATGCATTAATGGGACTTGAAACTTTAACATCATCAGAATCACTTTCAGAAGAACTGCCAGAGGCTGAATCTGCCAAGCATACAAAAGATTCAGACACAACAAACATTATAACGACATAAAAATAATTGTACAGTTGATAACAACACTTAATCACCACCATGATATGAACAAAATCAAACAAATGAACCAGTTAATTTAGCACATAGATTTATCTAAAATAGCTACATAAGCAACAGAAACGGTTAAAAAATGAAGTTAAAACATTATATCCAGATCTTTGGCTCATGATATCAAGCTCATCATAACATTTGGCATCTTTTGTGCCCAAAAGCAATTATAAATATTCTTCCGACTCCAGTAATACATAATAACAATGAATTTCAAGAACTAGGTTCCTACATGCCTTAGGTCGGGAAGAAAATTAAAGATCAAACAAAAGATAAATTTCAGCAGCCAAAATATAGTTTACTACCGGAGCTGCCTGGACTGACACATTTACTGCTTTTAATGCCTGAATCCTTCTCAATCTCCACAGGAGGGTAGCTTGAGACAGGAGGCTCATTTCCCCCAATATCCTCGTCAGCTAAGCCATTGCCTAAATGCAAGATGTGGGGGAAAAAGTCAGAAAGAAGTCCTAATAAATAACTTGAGACACAAACTTCAAATGAATTAGAAAATAACCTTTTCCCTGTTGCAAGGATGAATTGCTTAGTCCTGATTCATTCAAGAGCTGCAAAAGATGAAAACACAGAATTTGTCATAATTGTAGAAAAGAGAAATTCAATATTTCATTTAAGGTGAAGGATGCGGTGTACCTCTATTTCACAGGGTTGAGCACTCGCTTGGTTCTTTTGTCTCTCTTCCAAATAGTCATCTAAAAGCTTCCGCAATCTTAACAAGGTATCATCACTGAGGTCATCAATATCAATCTCAATTTCATCCTCTCCAGTTTCTCTTCCACTGGAACTATGTTCCCTCAAGAAATCGATGATATTAGTGGGCATTTCTCCCAACAAAGACTCAAGTTCCTTGCCTAACTTGTGCTTCTCCTGATCTGTCATCACCGGTTTAACAGGTGCCCGCACAATTTCCTGGCGTCTTGTTTCTATTTTTCTCTTTTTTGCCGGAGGAATTGCCTTTTCAACATTAGCACGTGGACCAGATTTTTGGGGCAGCAATTGGGGCTTGGTTACTGGTAATTTCTTCTCAATAGCTTTCCATCTAACTTCAAAAAATTTACGAAGAGTATCCGCCATGATGTGGACATCATTACCAGGCGAATTATAGGTCATTGCATTGCTAAACGTAAGCCTCACATCAGCAAGAAATTCCAATGGGCTTGAATATGCACTTGATGCTATCTTCCCCTTTATTGTTCCCAAATCCATTGGATGCTTGATAACAGTATAATAATCTGGGATGTTCAACTTAACTACATCAACAGGGGTGTTGAAAACCCATCCATACTGATGAGACATTAATCGTTTCAACAATGTCTCGCACTGTTTCATCAAAATTATGTTCGCAGTGCTGTTAGTTGAAGCCGGTTTTTCCGCAGAGTCAAACCTTCCTGAAGTAACCCAATTCCATCCACAAGCCTTATTATTCACAGGTTTCACTTTCTTCCCAGGCCCACAAGCCATCACCAACGATTTTCTAAAGTTCTCCGCTTGAGGCACATTTAGTCCATTACTGCAACTAAGAATATCACTAGAAGAAGACACTGTAACCCCATTTGTTCTTTGCACCCTAACGTTCTTTTGCAGTATCCTTAGCTGTTCAAGATCTGATGTCAGCTTCTGTACTAGATCTTTTCTTTCAGGTCGTGATAGATTTGAAATAGAAAGGACTTGTATAGGGACACCAAAGGCATCCCATTTATCAGAATTTATATTAATGCATTTTCTTGTTGGCGCACTTGAATCTTCCGAAGCAGTTATCTCAGCATCAATCTGTCCTGAGGTACCAGAACCGTCAGATTCACCAGCGGTCTCAAATGCATTTTTCCGGTAATACCCCCCTGAGAACCTATCATTCTTCCCCATCATCTTAACCAAAACTTTATTTTACGGTCCAAATAATTGGTAGACAAAAAATGTTGGTCTGACAAGCAATCACCAAACTCTGCACATATTAATCATAGCAGGACATTATTACCTCCAAATTATGGTAACATTATAAATTATTCTTATTATTGAGCTGTAATCACCAAACTCTGCACATACAATTTTCAATGATTTAAGCATTTTGCTCAACTAAGTTAATGAACTAATTCATCCTCTTTTAATTTTTTCATAAATTGAGTTTCAAACCAATATTAGGTTAATAAAAATTCATTTAATTAAATTTCAAGTCTTTGACAGCCCTAAACCCTAAATTTCCAG
Organism: Zanthoxylum bungeanum; assembly: GCA_019454045.1. Lineage (NCBI taxonomy): Eukaryota > Viridiplantae > Streptophyta > Magnoliopsida > Sapindales > Rutaceae > Zanthoxylum > Zanthoxylum bungeanum. The sequence goes on from SKCR01047269.1 coordinate 137,737, forward strand.
TTCTGATATTATTAAACCCAGACAAAACACATACTGTTTCACTGCAAGAACTCTTATTAAGATTGAAGTACATAACAATTCAGATCCAAAACTCAATCTTAATGCTTAAAACTGAACACAAACAACATAATAGCAAGAGACCTAGAACAAATTCAAACTTCAAAAACACTAACCCATTAAATTATAAGTAAAAAGCCTACAACACAACAAAAATTCAAACTTGAAATTAATACAAAGCTCCAAATGAATTACCAGTTGCTTCTTGACACCAGAGGGAAAAAAAAACTTCCAAAGCAGAAAATTTTCTTGCTCGTATGAACGTCAATTGGCAATAACAACAGCTTCGAAACTGGAATTTTTTGCAATAATCTACCAATCACACAACCGCAAATCAATATTCAATGCATAGGCAAGAATCTTGTTCTAGAAAAATTGCTTGCCCAAATGGAAACTGTGAGAACTAACTTAGTGAGAGAGTTGGCAGTGGTTGGCCACTCGACTTGGATCACGAACCGAGCAGGACCGGACCGGAGAGAAGAAGGCCATTTGGATAAATAACGAAGCTTTTAACTTTGAAACCCTAGAGAGAGAAACGAAACGAAGAGGGACGAGTTTTAAATAAAATAATAATGATATGCAGATGGATAGTTAACACATTATTCCTAGAACAAATCTCTCCATTTCCTCTCTCCCGCTAGCACATGTATTACTTCTACCCGTTACATAACACTTCTAAAGAAACTTCATTTACATTGAGGGGAATATGTGAGAAGAGAAATACAAAGAGTAAGGAGGTAATAGGCTGGACACGCAGGTCCAATTAATAAATTCTAAATTTATTACAACAATTTCCAAAATTGCCCCACCCATCTAATATCCATCTGATATACATTATTCATGCATCGCAACCATGTATTCACACAAGCATGTTATCAATCAATCTAATCCAATTAATTAATCTGATAATTAATTACCATCCAATGTTCAAACAACGATTTGATTTTGCGCGAGTCCAACTCGTTTTGCGAATAAGTACTCAAAGTATGAATTCTTGAATTAAATTAAACTACAACATTAAATCCAATTTAATATGTATTTAATACTAATTCACTATTTAATTCCAAATTAAATATTACACTTTATTAACGAACCTTTACGACTTAGATTCCAAATCTAATCGTTACGGGTCTCAAAGCCCGATTAACATCTAATGTTAATTTAATTAAAGTCCAATGGACTTTTAATTAATTTCTTAAGGCATGAACTTTTGCTCAACATGGGTCAAACCCAAATACCAAAGCCCATTTAAGGAATCACCCCTATTTGCCAAGAAACCAATTTAGGCCCATTAGGCCCAATTAATATTAAAAGTCCATTAGTCATAATTGGACTTTATGGATATATGGCCTAAACCCATCTTGGTACAACCAAGCCCATTAAAGCCCAATTACAACTTTTCAAGCCCAAATCCAATTTAAGCCCAACACAATTAAATTCCAAAATTCCAATTTCACAATTTAATTATTCAAAGTGTATTGCCATAACTAATTACCCAAATCAATATTTCCAAAACATCAATTAGCCTAATTAATTATGCTCATTATCAACAATTAGTGTCCAACACAGTTGATCAAAAATCAAACCCATTTCATGCTTTCTTTGTCTCGGCAATTAGGGTATTTTATGTCCAATTTTAAATCCAATCCAATTGAATCTTAAATCAACATTACCCAATTGTTTCAAGTCATCCAATGATCAAACAAGCAAAAAATACCAAGACATTTAGGGCAATAATGTATTCGGCCAAGCCTCACATTTTGGTGAAAATTGTTCCAAATCAATTTTCATGAAATTGATCACATCCAACTTCAATTAAACACCATTTAAGCATACTCAATCAAGTAATTTTATCAAATCATGCTCAAAATCAATTTACCCAATTTTAACCCTAAATTCAAGTTTCATGCTCAACTTCACTCGATACCATTGTTGGGTTTCTCTAAGGTCCCGGTGATCGAATAAAGCGATGAAACATACATGTGAATACACGAAGAAGTTGCGGAATACTTACATCGATCGGTTGAGAATGCGACGAACAACAAAAACTCTTTAAGCCCTTTGAAGCTCACAGTTTTGCTGCTGTTTTTGTCCTCCAAGAATTTTCGGTCATGGTGTTCCTTAAAGCTCCAAGCTTGGTTTGGTGATTCCATGCCCACGGGTGGGTTTCCCTATCACCTTCGAAAGACTCTAAAGTGTACTAGCACTCGGTAATTTTTGCCGCAAAAATCACCTTGGTCTTCCTTCAACTCTTGGTAAAACCAGTGAAGAGGAAGAAGAAATTGGCCTATGGCCGTGAGAGAGAGGGAGAAGAATAGAGAGAGTGTGTTGTGTGATAAGTTGTGGTGGTTGGAAAAAAATGTGTATCTAATACACAAAAAATGAATTCAAAATTCATTAACCAAAATTTTGGCTTTCCAAAAGTCAAAACAATCAAGCCAACCAACAACTCCATCAACTTCCATCACTATTCACACAATCAAGTGACAAGTTGTCACATGTATCAAAGTGACAAGTGATTTGACGTTTGATGTTACTTATGGGCCGCACTCGAATTCGAAATGCGAATGCGCCCGCAAACACTCTCGGGCTCGGGTTCGCTAATTCCAAATTAACGAATTTTCCGTTGCGACGTAATTAAATAATTATGCCTAGTAAAATCACTATTCACGTCGCTAACGAATTAATTCTAAATTGATTCGTTCGCTCGAATTAAAATCTAATTTCAATTCCGCGTCGAAATCCCATTTCGTTTAATATATCAAATATATTATTTATCGATTAATTCCAAATTAATCGTTTTCTCTCTTTAATTAATTTTTTTATCCCAGATAAAATATCTCCGTAATTAATCCCATATTAATTTTCTCTTTCATCTAATTAATCCCAGATTAATAAAGTGCGAGTCATACGTCATCGGTGAATCTTCGGGAAGCGACCCATGAGATCCCCGGATATGTTGACAGTAAATCTGGTCGTCGGACTATCCGAATACGTAAGTACCTAGTACTACGTTTTTATCGATTTACAAGACAAGGTTGGCTTCTAGCAAAGCGCCATGTCTACCAAATTCTCCAGAAATATCCTTACAGGAATATATGATCTATATCAGACGTAGTATACGTAGTATTGCGTATTACGATCTAGTATCGGATGTCACGTGCAAGGCCTGAGGCTGGAATTGTGTCTACCTCGTACGAAGCACATATCAGATCTCTAGTAACTAGTCTCTATAATCGGATAAACATGACCTAGTCATAATATCCCGATAGCTGCAGCATATAAGAGAACGAGTTCCGTATCCTACGTGATCATCATCTCCACTATGACTGGAGTGATACTTCCATCTCGACATCACACCCAATACACTACGATTCTCAATATACCCAGAAAAGGCGTACACAGAACCTGTTAAAGCCCTGGACGACCAAAACCAAAGTATACTGATTGTCGCAAGTATTAGGGTGCAAGTCTCAGGTTAAGACCAAATACACCTACCCTGATTCGGACTTCCATAGACACATAGTCATACTACCAATGGAATTCCGAGGGGTCTATCCAGAGCGAAGCTGTTTTCCGTACCATCGGTAAAACACAACCTCCTACTACACTTGCATGAGTATCCTATACCCAAATATATGAGAACTATGTCGTTATGCCCTCACAACGCGCACAAACTAGTCTTTTTCGCATTATCGATGTCCAATCTCAATAATACTCTGACTAGGGATATTTAATGATTAAACCTTCGTGGATTGATACTGTCTCATATCATCTCAATCCAGGAACTAATCATATGGACCTTCTGTCATTTATATATCTCGGTGATCTAATCACAAATGATAAAATAATAATTTCCTTTGTCACATAGTTAATTTGTACAACAACACCATGATCTGTACAAATAGTGACGCTATGAGTCATAATTATCCAACAAAACCCCCAACATAATTATCATTATTTTAAACACCCTTTATAACATACGAATTGTGTTGGGTCTCTAAGATCATCCCAAGATCATTTAAAGCATAAAATCATGTGAATACGAAATGAAGTATAACGGAAATATACTTACAAAGATCGGTTGGATGTATTCGTAGAGTTCAAAAATTTTTGCTTCCTTTGAAGTTGCTCCAAGCTTCTCCAATGTTGAGTGTCAAGCTCCAAGCTTTAAGAAAGGATTCCAAACTCTTGGGAAATGTTTCCCTATCACCTTTGTATGATTCTTTGATGTGCTAGCAATGGAGATTTTGCAACAAAATTCCCCTTGTTCCTTCTTATAACTTTCGGCAATTGAGAGAATAAAGAGAGAGAGAGAGGGTTTCGGTTTTGTGAGAAAATTTGGAGAGAGAGAGTGATTTTGTGTAATATGTTGACTTATTTTTGATTTTCAAAAATCAAAAGACATATACCAAAATCAAAGTTTGGTAAAAGTCACTCACAAATCAAGCTTGAGTGTTTTAGAAGTCATCACCAAATACCAAATTCCATCAACATAAAGTGATGAGAATGACATGTGATGTGACTTGATGTGGGCCCCACTTTGATTCAAAATCTGAGTGGGTCAACAAACACGTTCCGGCCTTGGGTTCGTTAATTCCGAATTAACGAATTTTCCGTTACGACTTAATTAAATCAAATTCATTAAATAATTATGCCTAGCAAAATTACGAATAAGTCGCTCGTGAATTAATTCTAAATTAATTCGTTCGCCCGAATTAAAATCCATTTTTAATTTCATTATGAAATCTAATTTCATTTAATATATCTAATATATTATTTTATCGATTAATTCCGAATTAATCATTCTCTCTCTTCTAATAAAATTTTATCCCAGATAAAATCTCGCCGTAATTAATCCTAGATTAATTTTCTCTCTCTTCTAATTAATCCCAGATTAATTATGTTCGAGCCATACGTCATCGGTGAATCTTCGGGAAGCGACCCATGAGATCCATGGATATATTGTCAGTAAATTCGGTCGTCGGACAATCCGAACACGTGCGTACCCCGTACCACGTTTTTACCAATTTACAAGACATGGTTGGCTTCTAGCAAAACGCCGTGCCTACCTAATTCTCCAGAAATATTCTTTAAGGAATATATAATCTATAACAGGCGTAGTATACGTAGTATTGCGTATTGCGATCCAGTATCATATGTCACATACAAGGCCTGGGGGTGGAATAGTGTCTGCCTCGTACGAAGCATATATTGGATCACAAGCAACTAGTCTCTATAATCGGATAATCATGACCTTGTCATATTATCCCGATAGTTGCAACATAATAGAGAACCAGTTATGTATCCCTGCGTGATCATCATCTCTATATGACTGAAGTGATACTTCCGTCTTGACATCACACCCAATACACTACGATTCTCAATAAACCCAGAAGAGGCGTACACAGAACCTGTTAAAGTCCCAGACGACCAAAACCAAAGCGTATTGATTGTCGCAAGTACTAGCGATGCAAGTCTCAGGTTAAGACCAAATACACCTACCCTGAATCGGATTCCCATAGACACATAGTCATACTACCAATGGGATTCTGATGGGTCTATCTAGGGCGAAACTGTTTCCGTACCATCGACTAACACAACCTCCTATCACACTTGCATAAGTATCCAATACTTAAATATATAAGAACTATGCGGTTACATTTCCATAACACGCACAAGTGCAATACTAGTCTATTCCGCATTATCGATGTCCAGTCTCGATAATACTACGACTAGGGATATTTAATGATTAAACCTTTGTGGATTGATATTGTCTCATATCTTATAATCCGGAACTAATCATAAGGACTTTTATCATTTATATATTCAAGTAATCAAATTACAAAATGATAAAATAGCAATTTCCATTGTCACACAGTTAATTTGTACAAAAACCACAATGTCATTTACAAATAGTGACGCTATGGGTCATAATTGCCCAACAATCTCCCACTTGGCCTATAGCCAGTCACCCAAGCATCTAACACCTGAACTATGTACATGTCGCTCAAACTTTTACTGAGGAATATCTTTCGTCAGCGGATCTGTAATGTTGTCCTCTAATCCGACCTTCTCGATCTTCACATCGCCACGATGTATGATCTCATGAATCAGATGGAAACGTCGAAGAACATGCTTGAATCATTGATGAGACCGCGGTTCCTTAGCCTGCGCTATAGCCCCGTTATTGTCACAATACAATGGAACAGGCTCAGCTGCTAACGCAACTACTCCTAATCCAATTAGGAATTTAAGGATCCAAACTACCTCTTTTGCTGCTTCAGCTGCAGCATTATACTTCGCTTCTGTTGTTGAATCGGCAACTGTCTCTTGCTTGGAAGATTTCCAACTTACTGCTACGTTGTTCAAACAAAATATGTACCCAGATTACGACTTACAGTCGTCTTTATCGGTTTGGAAACTTACATCGATAAACCCTGTTACCTCAAGTTCTCCATCTCCATAGATTAAGAAAGCATCCTTAGTTCATCTAAGATACTTGAGGATATTCTTAACCGCCATCCAGTGACCATCACCTGGATCGGCCTGATAGCGACTACACATGCTCAAAGCATACGAGATATCATGTCATGTACATATCATGGCATACATGATCGATCCAACTGCCGAGGCAAATGAGATCCGACTCATATTGTCTCTCTCATCTTGAGTTTTAGGACATATGTCCTTAGATAGAGTGACGCCATGTAACACTGGCAACAGTCCCCTCTTAGACTATTTCATGTTGAATCTCTTTAACACTTTGTCAATGTACGTGCTCTGGGAGAGTCCAAGCAGCTTTCTAGATCTATCCCGGTAGATCTTTATTCCTAGAATAAAGGTTGTTTCTCTCAGATCCTTCAAGGAGAATTTTAATGAAAGCCAAGCTTTCACCGATTGTAGCATGGGAATGTCATTGCCAATAAGCAATACATCATCAATGTAAAGGACAATGAATGTCAGTGCGCTCCTACTAACCTTCTTATATACACAAGGATCATCCTCATTTTGAATGAAATCATATTCTTTTATGATCTCATCAAAATGTTAGTTCCAAGAACGCGATGCTTGCTTCAATCCATAAATGGATCGATTTAACTTGCAAACCTTATCTGCATGTTTTGGTATGATAAAACTGTCAGGCTGTTGCATATAAACATCCTCCAAAAGGTTTCTGTTAAGGAAAACAGTTTTGATGTCCATCTGTCATATCTCGTAATCGAAATATGCAGCGATAGCAAGCACAATCCGAATGGATTTAATCATGGCAACAGGTGAAAAAGTTTCATCGTAATCGACACCATATCATTGACGATACCCTTTCACTATAAGCCTAGCTTTGTACGTTTGTATATTGCCATCCATGTCGGTCTTCCTCTTGAAGACCCATTTGCAACCAATAGGCTTTACGCCTTCTGGTACATCAACTAGTGTCCAAACTTGGTTGATGTACATGGAATCCATTTCGGATTTCATACGTAGCCGGTTCGTCTTCCTCAATAAGATTAATATCCACATGAGGTGAGATCAGAAACCCATACCTCTCAGGTAGTTTTCTAACTCTCTCCGATCTACGCGGTTCTTGTGTATTCGAAGATTGTGGTACAGTCTCATCCCTGATGAACTGTTCATGTTCCATTAATGATTTTGTGCCAGAAACAGTATCACTATGATTTTCATCGAGTTCTACTTTCCTCCCACTAACCACTACATTTAGGAATTCCTTCTCAAGGAAAACCGCATGTAGAGCAACAAATACTTTGTTCTCTTGTGGGTTGTAGAAGTAATATCCTTTAGTTTCCCTAGGATAACCTACGAATAGACACTTATCCGATTTGGGTTCAAGTTTGGTACCATCCAAACGTTTAACGTATGCCCAACATCCCTAAATCCTCAGGAATGAGAAATCCGATTTCTTTCCTATCCATATCTCATACAGTCTGTTGAACAGACTTTGACGGAACCTTATTCAAAATAAGTATTGCACTGTTCAATGCATATCCCCAGAAGGAAATAAGTAGCTCAGTACGACTCATCATCGATCTAACCATGTCCAACAAAGTTTGATTTCTCCGTTCGGACACACCGTTTAATTGCGGTGTTTCGGGAGGAGTCCACTGTGAAAGAATACCATACTCTTTCAAGTAATCGAGAAACTCATTGCTCAAGTATTCTCCACCACGGTCCGACCGTAATGTTTTAATACTTTTACCGGTCTGTTTTTCTACTTTGTGTTGAAACTCTTTGAATTTCTCAAAGGTTTTCGACTTGTGTCTCATAAGATACACATAACCATAAGGCGATGCATCATCCGTAAAGGTTACGAAGTATTCATATCCACCTCTAGCCTAGCTAGATATGGGCCCACATACGTCACTATGAACAAGGGCTAACAGTTCGGTGGCACGTGCACCTTTACCGCTAAAAGGTGTTTTAGGAAATTTGTCTAATAAATAAGATTCGAAAACGTCATATGAATTTGGATCAAATCCGTCCAAGTACTCACTCTTCGAAAGTGTGGATATGCGAGTCTTGTTAATGTGTCCCAGACGACAATGCCACATATAAGTTTCATTTTTGTTACTTAATTTAAGCATTTTGTTTGTTACATTATATGTTTGAGATTGATTTATATTCAAAATATAAAGACCATTATTCACATCAGCACTGCATATCTCCATATCATTTTTATACATAAAACACCCAGTGTTTCTAAAAAAAAATATAGCCACATTAGGACAATAAAGATACAGATATAATATTCCTAGTCAAACTAGGTACATAATAACAGTCTGAAAGGTTTAGTACATGCCCCGAGGGCAGTTCCAAAATATAAGTCCCAACGGCCAAAACGGTGACTCTTGTCCCATTTCCAACTCGGAGGTCTATCTCTCCTGAGGCCAGTCTCCTGCTAATCCGCAGATCCTGCATATCAGTATATATATGAGTACCACAACCAGAATCAAAAATCCAATTTTTAAAACTAGAAGTAGACATGTTTATTTCTATAACAAACATACCTGATGCCGGTGCCTTGCCCGCTTTGATTTCCTTCATGTGCGCCTTGTGTTGGACAGTTATGACCCATAACATCACTATTTGTACAGATCATGGTGTTGTTGTACAAATTAACTATGTGACAAAGGAAATTGCTCTTTTATCATTTGTAATTGGATTACCTAGATGTATAAATGATAGAAGGTCCATATGATTAGTTCCGGATTGATAAGATATGAGACAGTATCAATCCATGAATTTTTAATCATTAAATATCCCTAGTCGTAGTATTATCGAGATTGGACATCGATAATGCGGAATAGACTAGTATTGTACTTGTGCGTGTTGTGGGAGCATAACGACATAGTTCTCATATATTTGGGTATAGGATACTCATGCAAGTGTAATAGGAAGTTGTCTTTACCGATGGTACGGAAACAGTTTCACTCTGGATAGACCCCTCGGAATTCCATTGGTAGTATGACTATGTGTCTATGGAAGTCCGAATCAGGGTAGGTGTATTTGGTCTTAACCTGAGACTTGCACCGCTAATACTTGCGACAATCAATACGCTTTGGTTTAGGTCGTCCAGGGCTTTAACGGGTTCTGTGTACGCCTCTTCTGGGTATATTGAGAATCGTAGTGTATTGGGTGTGATGTCAAGACGGAAGTATCACTCCAGTCATAGTGGAGATGATGATCACGTAGAATACGGAACTCGTTCTCTTATATGCTGCAGCTATCGGGATATTATGACTAGGTCATGTTTATCCGATTATATAGACTAGTTACCAGAGATCCGATATGTGCTTCATACGGGGCAGACACAATTCCAGCGCCAGGCCTTGCATGTGACATCTGATGCTGGATCGAAATACGCAATACTACGTATACTACGCCTGATACGGATCACATATTCCAGTAAGAATATTTCTGGAGAATTGGGTAGGCACGATGCTTTGCTAGAAGCCAACCATGTCTTGTAAATCGGTAAAAACGTAGTACTAGGTACGTACGTGTTCGGATAGTCCGACGACCAGATTTACTGCCAACATATCCAGGGATCTCATGGGTCGCTTCCCAAAGATTCACCGATGACGTATGACTCGCACTTTATTAATCTGGGATTAATTATAAGAGAGAGAAAATTAATCTGGGATTAATTACGGAGGTATTTTATCTGGGATAAAATATTAATTTAAAGAGAGAGAACGATTAATTTGGAATTAATCGATAAAATAATATATTTGATATATTATACGAAATTGGATTTTGACGCGGAATTGAAATTAGATTTTAATTCGGGCGAACGAGTTAATTTAGAATTAATTCGTTAGCGACGTGAATAGTAATTTTGCTAGGCATAATTATTTAATTACGTCGCAACGGAAAATTCGTTAATTCGGAATTAGCGAACCCGAGCCCGAGAGTGTTTGCGGGCGCACTCGCAATTGGAATTCAAGTGCGGCCCACAAGTCACATCTAGCGTCAAATCACTAGTCAATCAAGTGATGGATGTTTTATCACTTTGAGTGATTGACAACCAGTCACTATTCATGAGTGATGTAAGTTGTTGTAGGCATTTAATGCCAAATTTCCCTCCCTTTTTGCTTTTGTTTTTTGGAAAAACAAATACCAAAAATTAGATGGATATTTTATTTAGGTTTTTGGAAAACCAAATACACAACACTTGACTTTCTTCTCTCTCTTTTCTCTTCTCCCACAATCGACCATGGAGCCATTTTTCCTCTCAAGAAACCGTGAGCCTAGGGTTCAATTTTCTTCATGATTTTGTTGCAAAATCAAGAGTGCTAGCACATAAAGGGGTCATCCGAAGGTGATAGGGAACTAATTTCATTTGCATGGAATCACAACACAAAGCTTGGAGCTTGGAGATCCTTCCATGGTGGTGACCGAATTCTCAAGGAGCACAAGGAGGACCTTGGCCGAGAGCTTCATGGAGCAAGGGCTTGTGTTTGTCGCATCGCAAAAGCCGTTCAATGTAAGTATGATTCCGCCATATTTCTTTGAGTATTTTCACATGTGTTTCATTGCTTGAATTGATCATTGGGACTTAATAGAAACCCAACAATGGTATCAGAGCCATTTTGAGCATGAAACTTGATTAGGGTAAAATTGGGAAAAATTGATTTGAGCATGTTTGAGTGAAATTGATTGTTTGAGTATGCTTAAATTATGATAACATGGTGTTATGCATTGTCAATTTGATAAAAATCGAATTGGATAAATTTTCCCTAAATTGGTTGGCTTGGCCGAAACTAATGAGTTGCCTTAGGTCATGGTATTTTTTGTTTTTTGATCATTGGATGAGTTGGAAAACATTGGGTAATGTTGATTGTGGATTTAATTGGATTGAAACCGAATCGGACATGAAAAACCCCAAAATGCCGAGACTATAAGCATGTAAAATGATGTGATTTTTTGATTCAAATGTGTTGGACATATATTGATGATAATGAGCATAATTAATTGACTGAATTAGTATTTTGGAAATGTTAATTTGGCTAATTAATTATGGCATACACTTTAAATTAATTAATTGTGAAATTTGGAATTTTGTAATTTAATTAATTGGGCCAAATTTGGAATTGGGCTTTTAAAGTTGTAATTGGGCTTAATGGGCTTGGTTGGGCCAAGTTTGGTTTAGGCTAATTGGTTGGATCCAATTAGGCCCAAAACCATTTCCATAAAGTCCAATTATGACTTAATGGACCTTTAATTTTAATTAGGCCTAATGGGCCTAAGTTGGTTTCTTGGCAAATAAGGGTGATTCCTTAAATGGGCTTTGGTATTTGGGTATGACCCATATTGACCAAAATTCCATGCCTTAAGAAATTAATTAAAAGCTCATTGGACTTTAATTAAATTAACATTGGATGTTAATCGGGCTTTGAGACCTTTAACGATTAGATTTAGAATCTAAGTCGTAAAGGGACATTAAAAAGTGTAAATATTTAATTTAGAATTAAATAAATGAATTAGTATTAAATACATATTAAATTGGATTTAATGTTGTAGTTTAATATAATTCAAGAATTCGTACTTTGAGTACTTATTCGTAAAACGAGTTTGACTCGCGCAAAATCAAATCGTTGTTTGAACATTGGATGGTCATTAATTTTCAGATTAATTAATTGGATTAGATTGATTGATAACATGCTTGTGTGAATACATGGATGTGATGTATGAATAATGCATATCGGATGGATATTAGATGGGTGGGGCAATTTTGGAAATTATTGTAATAAATTTGGAATTTATTAAATTGGACCTGCGTGTCCAGCCTATTAGCTCCATACTCTTTGTATTTCTCTTCTCACCTATTCCCCTCAATGTAAATGAGGTTTCTTTAGAAGTGTTCTATAATTGGGTAGAAGTAATACTTGTGCTAGCGGGAGAGAGGAAATGGAGAGATTTGTTCTAGGAATAATTTTTAAGTATCCATCTGCATATCATTATTATATTTATTTATATACGCCTTATTATGTGTTTAGAATGCATGTTTAAGGGTGTATGATGATGAGACCTTAAGAAAGATAATTAATTGGTTGCCAATTACACGAAAACCCTCAACATCATATTAAGCGTTTTTCCTTCCATTGAGTGATTCTTACTCAAGATCCAATACTGGCACTGGTTTGTTGGCCAAAGTCAAGACCTTTGTCCGCCGCGGATGTGTTTGAATCATAAAGGCTTTGTTCTATATTGGTGTCTTGTCCAAGTTGTGATTTGTTGGCCAAATTCAAGATCACTTCTTGTCCATCGACATTGATTACGAAGCTTTCCAAGGTCAATGGGTTCCACTTAACTGTGATCACTAAGTTTGTTGTGCCAAAGCCAAGGCTTAGTTGATTCAGAAGAAAAATGTTAGGCAATATATTGGATATATTGGCATATATAAGATATATGTTTCGGACTTGGATGTCCACCTACTGGATCTAGGAATTGGATGAGATCCAATTGATCTTAGAGATCTACCTAGTTAATTATCATACAATTTGTTGGCCAAAGTCAAGGTTGTGTGTTATTTAACGGGATCTTAGCCTACTAGGAAACAAGGTTTCCCGAGTACCCAACAGAGGGTTAGAGGCTCGCTGAAAAATAGTGGGAGGCAAGTATTAAATTTTCAATATTCTTTTAGTTACTTGCCAATACATGCTCATTTCAAATATTTCGTCAAATAAATTATTTATTAGTTGGACTAATATTTAATTGTTGTTTTAATAAAACAGTTGGACTGTATTCAAACTATTTCAATTAATAGTTGATTTTATAATTGGATTATAGTAATCAATATAATTGAATTTAACCAATTTAAATTATAGTTGATTATATAGTTGGACTATAGTAATCATTATATTAAATTGTACCTAAAATCGTTGATTAAATAGTTGGACTATTAGAATCAAGATAATTGAAAGATTAATGTTTAAAACATAATCCTGGGTGAAAATGTATTTAAACGACTTTAATTTTGAAATTGAGAATAAAACTTCAGGATAGTCATGAAAACCGAGAAGTTACTTTATTTGATATAATGACGTCTCGAGCCTAAGCCCGAGTTGAGCAAATAGTAGAGCATGATCTTTGGAAGATTCATGTGATGATAACTTAAGTGCTTAATCCATTGTGTTTGCCGCAAAGACTCCTTAATTTCTTAATCAGAACTAATGATTAGATCCTTATAGTATGATAATGAAATTGAAGGATCTTCATAGATATATTCTTAGATCTTAGAAGTAAAAATTGCAATAGAAAACTCTTGGAGAGTTAATGGCTACACTCAAGGAGACAAAACCAGAGTTTTCAATAGGGCAAGAAGCGCAAGGCGCATCTTACTTCGACATCCCAGAAGGCCAAGGCTTGGCCAAAGGCTTCTGGGGTGTGGAAAAAGGGCAAAGGCGAAGTCATTAGAATCTTCTGGGAAGATAAAGGACATATCCCAAAATGTCTACCTAAACTGTGGCAAACGGGGTCACTGAAGCATGACTGCCGTATGGACAAGGAAGACATGAAGAAAGAGAAGACGGTGCAAGGCTCCGACTTCAAATATGTTTTTCATAAACATGTTCACTACGAGTATTAAAATTGGATTTTAGATACTGGATGTGGTACAAATATATGCATTGATGTGCAGAATCTGCTGATTAGCAGGATACTGACTTCAGTTGAGATTTATCTGCGAATTGGAAACGGGACGAAAGTCGCTGTTTTAACCGTAGATACCTAAGTTTAGGAACTACCCTTTGGGTATGTACTTAAATTAGGAAACTGTTACAATGTAACTAGTTTGACTAGAGACATTATCTCTATATCAGGGTTTAACCCGTTGCAGGTATACCTTTATATTCTAGAACACTAAAGTGTTTTATTTTATAAAGATGATATTGAGATAAACACATTAGATTTGAATAACAGTATTTATATTTTGAATATAAATAAATCTAAAACGTATAACATGACAAACAAATAACTCAAACTGATTTAATCAGTTGAGACTTATAAGTGGCATTGTTGTCTGGGACACAATTTAAACAAGACTCATATATCCACACTTTTGAAGAGTGGATACTAGAACGTATTTGATTCTATTCAAATAATGTCTACGAATCTAGTTTATTGGGCAAAATGCCTAAAACACATTTTACTTGGCAAAAGTGCAAGTGCCACCGATTTGTTAGCCCTCATTCATAGTGACGTAAGTCGGCCCATATCTAGTTAGGCTAGAGGTGGATATGAATGTTTCATGACCTTTCGGATGTGGCATCGCGTTATGGTTATGTATTTCTTTTGATACACAAATCGGAAACTTTTAGAGTTTCGACACGAAGTAGACAGACAGATCGGCTAAAGTATTAAACACCATGATTGGACCATGATGAAAATACTTAAGCAATAAGTTTCTAAAATACTTGAAAAAGTATAGTATTCTTTCAATGGGGACTCCTCCCGGAACACGTCAATTTGACGGTGTGTCCATACAGAGAAACCGAATTTTATTGGACATGATAAGGTTAATCATGAGTCGCTCTGAGCTACCATTTCCTTCAAGGGATAAGCTTTAAAACAGTGCAAAACTTATTTTGAATAAGGTTCCATAAAAATCTATTAGACAGACTTCATATTAGATATGAACAGGAAAGAAACTGGGTTTCTCATTCCTAAAGATTTGGGTATGCTAGGCATATGTTTAGATGATACCAAACTAGAACCCAAATAGGATAAGTGCCTAAGTTGTGGGTTATCCTAGGGAAACCAAAGTATAGTACTTATACAACTCACAAGAGAACAATTTAATTGTTGATAACCATGCGGTTTTTCCTTTGAGGAATACCTATATGCAGTGGTAAGTGGGAGGAAAGTAAAACTCGATGAAAATCGGAGTAATACTGTTCAAGGCACCGATTCCTTAATGGAACACAAATAGTTCATCAAGGATGAAACTATACCAATAATCTTCGAATACACAAGAACCGCGTAAGTCGGAGAGAGTCAGAAAATAACCTGGGGCATGGGTGTAGCACACATAAACTGGACGACGCATGCTGTTCCGGGCTCGCGGCCCGGTCGGGAGTACGGAGTAGCCCGCGGGGGACTAAACCGGAGAAATAAAATGGAGTCGCCACCCGGTGTGAACCGGGAAAATGATTTAAGGCCGCACTCACCCCTCGCAAGGGAAGACCTCAAACCGTTGGGTTCAGAATGGTCTCTTACTTATGCCACTTGTAATGGGCGGATTTGTGCAATAATTTAACCAAGTCTACACAATATACATATGGAAATAACATATTAACGACCTAATCATGCTTAAGAAATAAATAACATACTAGCAACCTAATCATGCTCAAGGGTACTTAGATCTAACATGCTTTCATCCAAATAACTCCACGCAATGTAACACAACCAGCATATTGAACCATTAAATCAACATGTGTAAATCATTATCCAAACACATCATAAACTAATAACATGCATAAGGAATCAACCTAAATATGCTTTAACAAATAAATAACAAACTAAATTAAACCATGCTTTAAATAATAAACGAATAACCTAAAGACTATAACATGCTCAAATACAAATTTGGATGAAACGAGATACGTGTATCTCAAGTGGTACGTGGCATTGTATCCCGAGTGCAAACCGCAATACCGTCCATTCGGATTCGGCTACGGAATTTACGTCCGGGTTTCCATCCGATATACCACAAGAGAGAACACATATTCCGTTCACCCAGAAATCACATCATGCACCAATTCACAATAATCATGCGAAATAAAATAATAAAATAACTAAAAATAAAGGATAATAAATGAAAGGGTGCCCTCAAGTCTTACCTTTTATGTCACTTTCCGGGAGTGCGTTTCACGGTACCGAAAGAGATGTCGTTTCGCTGTTTTCACTGGTCCGCTGTTTCCGTTGTTTTTGCTATTTTTACCGGTCCGCTGTTTCCGCTGTTTTTGCTATTTTTTAATCTATTTTTGGGCCGATTTTGGGACGGTTTTCGGGGACTGTTTCAGGTGATTTTGTTCACGGTTATGTGTGGTCTTCACGTGGGTCATTTATTCACTGTTTGTGCATGAGAGCTGTGTCGGTTGGGTGCTATATGCACGTAGGGTTTAGTGGCTTTGTTCACGTCCAGGTGTGTGGTCTTCAGGTGGGTCATGTGATGTGTCTAGGTTTGCATGGAGCTAGGGTTTAGACAATGAGCTGAGGCGTGAATGAGGCTTGGTTTAGGGTTTATTGTTTCTGCATAGTGGTTCGTTTAGGGTGAGTTGTTTGTTCGGTCAGGGGCTGCGTGTTGGGGGTTTCTTCACGCATGATGAGGGACGTGGGGGGTTTGATCACATTGCTTGGTAACGTGGCTTAGATCTGTGAAAATGGCTTGAAGGGCTGGTGAATGATGATGATTTTTTAGGGTGCTACGTGGGCTGTGCATGAATGAGAGACTGGTTTCAAAGAGGCTGCTGTATTGGACGTGTGTATGGTTTGAAGGCTGCGTGAGCTGTGGTTTGTTTAGCCGTGAGCAGAGAGAGACAAAGGGCAGTGAACTGGCTAGTTTGTGTGGCTATCTGTGAGGGCTGTGAGGGCACTGCTTAGGCGTTGAAGATGGCTCCTTTGTTTGATCAGTGCCTGGGTTGATTTGTGGGATTTATTGCCGTGAAAGAGAGGGCTGTGGTGGAAGGGGTTGCCGAGAGCTTCAATGGTTCCAGGGGGGCTGTGTGATTCACGTTGGTTCCATGAAGGTCCTACGTGTGCATGATGGTGAGCTTGCTGTCCAGGTCAAGAGAGATGAGGATGAAGATGCAGTCCCTTAGCCGAGAGATGACAAGGATGACTGATGATCATTCGTGAATGGCTAGATCAGAGGGCAGTGAGTTTGCGGATCATTGATCAGGCTTGTATATTCGTTGAGGAGAGCTGCTACTCATTTGGTGAGTGTGTGAATATTTGAAGGCAATTAACATGGACATATGAAGGTAGTGCAAGGGCTGTTTGAAGGCTAGTGAATGTGGGTGTGTTGAAGGCAGTAAGGGTTTATTTTGATCGGCTGCCGAGAAGGTTGAATGGATTGAGCGACAATGATTTACGTGAAGGGCTGTTGAGAGGTGTGATTAGGGTTCG
This sequence comes from Zanthoxylum bungeanum, assembly GCA_019454045.1. Classification (NCBI taxonomy): domain Eukaryota; kingdom Viridiplantae; phylum Streptophyta; class Magnoliopsida; order Sapindales; family Rutaceae; genus Zanthoxylum; species Zanthoxylum bungeanum. Next base: position 155,440 of record SKCR01047269.1, read on the forward strand.
TTTTTGGTCATTGGCGTGAGCAGTGCACGCATGTGTTGTTCATTTTTGTTGATTCTAGTGAGTAGGAGTTGTGCCGTGGAGATTAGATGCAGTGGGCTGTCAATGGAGGTGAATCATGGCGTTGGTTCAAGAGTTGAGGATGAAGATCAAGTGCCGAGCTGGAGGTGGATGGATGGTGCCGAGAAGGGTGGTCCAGGTGCCGAGAATCAGGGCTGTGTCCCTGGGAGATGCCGAGAGCTGCTGAAGGTTAGGGGCTGTTAGGTTTGCGCATGGGGTGCTGGGCGTGAGGCAAGGGGATTTGTGTGAGTGGAGGGTTCTTGTTTGGTCGTGAAGTTAGGGGCAGTTTGGAGTGAGCTAGGGCTGGTGATTAAGGCTGTTTGATGAGGGAGTATGCGGCAGTTTAGGTGCAGGTCAGGGGGAGTGGCGTGAAGCAAGGGCAGTTAAAGGGGCTGTTATTACACCAGACGTGAAGGCAGTGGGAAAAGTGAGGGGTGGTCGTGAGGGCTGTTGTCTTGTGTTTTTATGGGTGATGTAGTGTGATGGGTTTCTTCTTTGCTGGAAGTGGGGGCAGTGTGAGGGCAAGCTGTTGATGTGTGGAATAAGGGTTACGTGGAGTTGAGTTTAGGCGTGAAACATGGGTTAATTTGTGGCTTATGAAGGCCGTGGGTGTGAGATTTACGTGAGGTGCATGAGTTTAGGGGTTGTGAGGAAGATGAATGAAGTTGAATGCTTGTTGTTGTCGAATCCCCCTTGCCGAGAGTGTTTTTTTTTTAAGATTGATGAAGGTCTCCGTCCTTGGCTTATGAGTGGGTGATGGCTAATGAAGGCTAGGTGTTTTTTTTTGAAGTCAGAGTAAGGGAGAGGCACGGCATGGGTAGAGTTATGGGTATTCATGGGTTATCATGGAGGGTTGCAGGAAGATGGGTTTGATTGTGAATGGGTGAAAGAATTATTGGGTGAGATGTATGTGAGGTGCAGGTTATGACATGGGTGGTTGCAAGGGCGTGGATGGGTGTAGAATGGGTGACAAGTTGGTGGCAAATAGGGGTTGTTGAAATGTGTTGTTTTGTTAATTAGTGTGTGAAGTGTGCTGGAAAGGTGGGGTTTTATTTTGTTGTTGATTATTTAATTATTTGTGTTGTGTATTTTATTTTTTGTGTTTTAATTATTTGTTATTATTATTATTTTTTTGTTAAAATTGTTATTTAATTGGTTTGTATTTTTTTAATGGTTTGATTTAATTTGAATTTATTTAATTGGTTGGTGATTTTTATTTTTGCATGGAAGTTGAAGGGACACAGGGGTAGGTTTTAAGGTTCGGGGGGAGAATAAATTTTGATACAGAGGCTCAATGAGCAAATCCCGAGGTTAAGCGAGCGAACAAAAATCCAACAACACATCAATTCTTGACTTTTCCCTTCCGTCGTCCGTTTCCCGCGACTCCCGCGACTTAAAAGGTGGTGCCTCCGTACGAGGCTCATCATTGGGCTGGTAGGCAAAAATGCAATGCCTACAGTCGCCCCCACTTTGATGAGACTTGTGCAGTATGTGACAATGACAATTCTATCAAAGTACGTGCAATGTATTTTTTCTTACCTGGCTCGCCAGCTGCCGCCTGACTCACCTGTTGCTTCGAACTGAATTGATTTGGTGGTGAGGTACTGCGACCCCTGGGTCTTGTTCCCGAAGTGAGCTGAGGGTTTTGTTCCCGAAGTGAGCTGAGGGTCTTGTTCTCTGAATTGAGTTGTGGGTCTTGTTCCCGATCTGAATTGTGTTGATGGTCTTGTTCCCTGAACTGATTTATGGTCTTGTTCCCGATCTGAATAGTGTTTAGGGTCTTGTTCCCTGAACTGAGTTGTGGGTCTGGTTCCCGATCTGAATTGTGTTGAAGGTCTTATTCCCTGAACTGAGTTGTGGGTCTTGTTCCCGATCTGAATATTGGGTCTTGTTCCCGATTTGAGCTGAGGGTCTTGTTCCCGATTTGTTGAGTTGTGTTGTGGGTCTTGTTCCTGTGGGTCTTGTTCCCATTTTGAGCTGAGGGTTATGTTCCCTGAATTGAGTTGTAGGTCTTGTTCCCGATCTGAATTGTGTTGAGGGTCTTGTTCCCTGAACTGAGTTGTGGGTCTTGTTCCCGTGCTGAATTGTGGGTCTTGTTCCCATTTTGAGCTGAGGGTCTTGTTCCCTGAATTGAGTTGTGGGTCTTGTTCCCGATCTGAATTGTGTCGAGGGTCTTGTTCCCTGAACTGAGTAGTGGGTCTTGTTCCCGATCTGAATTGTGTTGAGGGTCTTGTTCCCTGAACTGAGTTGTGGGTCTTGTTCCCTGAATTGCTGAGTTGTGGGTCTTGTTCCCGTGGGTCTTGTTCCCATTTTGAATTGAGGGTCTTGTTCCCTGAATTGTGGGTTTTGTTCCCGATTTGATACTGATATGGGCTTCGCCCCAACTAATACTGATATGGGCCTCGCCCCAAACTGATACTGACATGGGCCTCGCCCAAACTGATACTGATATGGGCCTCGCCCCCAGACTAATACTGACGTGGGTCTCTCCCCCGACTGATACTGATGTGGGCCTCGCCCCAAACTGATACTGATGTGGGCCTCGCCCTCAACTGATATTGACGTGGGCCTCGCCCCAAAACTGATATTGATGCGGGCCCCGCCCCCAACTAATACTGATGTGGGCCTCGCCCCCAGACTAATACTGATGTGGGCCTCACCCTCAACTGATACTGACATGGGCATCACCCCAAAACTGATACTGATGTGGGCCTCTCCCCCAGACTGAAACTGATGTGGGCCTCGCCCCAAACTGATATGGGCCTCGCCCCAAACTGAAACTGATGTGGGCCTCGCCCCCAGACTGATACTGATATGGGCCACGCCCCCAGACTGATACTGATATGGGCCTCGCCCTAAACTGATACTGATATGGGCCTCGCCCTAAACTGATACTGATATGGGTTTCGCCCCAAAACTGATACTGATATGGGCCTCGCCCCAAATTGATACTGATGTGGGCATCGCCCCCGACTGATACTGATATGGGCGTCGCCCCAACTGATACTGATATGGGCCTCGCCCCAAAATTGATATGGGCATTGTTTCTGAACTGTGCTAAGATGGGGCTTTATTCCCCTGAGCTTTATTCTCGAACTGTTTTGAAGGTGGGCTTTATTCCCCTGGGCCTTATTCTCGGACTGTGTTAAGATAGAGCTTTATTCCCTGATTATGTTGACTGTGGGCCTTGTTCCCGAATCTGTATTGATTGTGGGCTTTGTTCCCGAACTGTTGATATGAGGCTTTATTCCCCCGAGCTTTGTTCCCGAACTGTTGATATGAGGCTTTATTCCTCCGAGCTTTATTCCCGAACTGTACTGAGATGAGGCTTTATTCCTTCGAGTTTTATTCCCGAACTGTACTGAGATCGAGCTTTGTTCCCGAACTGTTGAGATGAGGCTTTATTCCCTCGAGCTTTGTTCCTGAATTGTACTGACTGTAGGCTTTGTTCCTGAACTATACTGACTGTAGGCTTTGTTCCTGAACTGAGCTGATGTGGGCCTCGACCCTGTGACTCATCTCTGAAAACTGATGTTGAAGCTGATGTGGGCCTCGACCCTGGGACTCATCCCCGAATACTGATACTGTAGCTGATGTGGGGCCTAACCCCCAAGGTGATATGGGTCTCGCCCTCGAACTGATGATGTAGGGTCTCGCCCCTAAGCTGATATGGGCCTCGCCCTCGAACTGATAATGATGTGGGCCTCAACCCGCAGAGTGCCATACCCGGCAAAGACTGATAATGATGTGGGCCTCAACCCGCAGAGTGCCATACTCGGTGAAGACTGATAGTGATGTGAGCCTCAACCCGCAGAGTGCCATACCCGGCAAAGACTGATAATGATGTGGGCCTCGCCCCCAGATTGCCATACTCGGGAAAGACTGATACTGATGTGAATGATTTATTTCAAACTATACTGCTCTCCTCGAAACAATCCTGATAGCTAAACATATTTTTGTCCTCAACGAATGCTTCGTGTCGAAACCAGAGAACCTTCAAAGTACTTGATACACTCAATTTCGATTGTCTGAATGGGTGATCTGAACTAGACTCTTAGTGCGTGTGTCCTAAGGCTCTTTCGCAGCTTAGTCCCTTAGTAAGCCAACTCGATGATTTTGCTTTGGAGAATCGAACTAGTGGGCTAACCAACCTGGATGTCTTAATCACGTTCTGTGATTACTTCAGCATACTCAATATGATATGGTATTCGTTTTTTTTTTTTCTTTTTTTTTGTCTCTTTCTTTTCATTTTCTTTTTTTTTTCTTTTTTCTTTTCTCTTTTCTTTTCTGACACACCTACCCTTTAAGGTAGCATTTCTCCTCATGGTGGTCCTAATACTCGCCCATGGGTAGCTTCACGCTTATCGGTTATAGGTGGTCTATTTTTTCTTCTTTTCTTTTTTATTTCAGAGACTTTTTCTTTATTTCCAACCATATCATATATCATAGCATCAGTAAACAACTGTGGACACCCAGGCAAACGGTCATTCACTAATACATCATCTCTTCAACTAATCACCTCGATAACTACTCAGGTTTCTACTGCTAGGATCCCGTAATCAAGTGCTCGTGAGTCTAACTGAGATCAATCCATTCAGAATACCGGAAGAGAGCGTGTCTTGCACTTATCGTTTCTAGGGTTTCTCCCTACAGCAAACAATGTCATCACCGGACATATGTCTAACTATCAAAGATTTCTTTTCTTTTTTTTCCTCTTTTTTTTTTTTTTGCACTCATTCCACATAATTCTTCCGTAATCTTCTGATAATGTGGGCTTCGCCCCTTGGGATCCATTCCCGAAACTCAAACTCATGTGGGCCTCAACCCTGTGATTCCTCCTCAATACCAACATCAATGTGGGCCTCAACCCTCAAATTAATACCTGAATCTAACACCAATGTGGGCCTCAACCCTCAGATTAATACCCGAATCTAACACCAATATGGGCCTCAGCCCTAGGATTATTACCCAAATCCGATACTGTGCTTTCACTGTTTCTGAATGGCTTGTCTTTGCCGCTTTCTATTTTCTTCTTCAAAACCTGTGAACATAAAACAAAACAAACACAAAAGGAATGCAAAATGGGTTACGTGTATGCATGCCTGCATGTGTTTCTTATCCCGTCAGGTTAGGTCTTCCGCAGATTCTCTTGGTGACTGCTCAATCTTCTCTTTTTCCTAACCCAACGGGTATCTATGATGTCTTTTAAAACTGCATGTTAGCATGTATGCATGTAATGCATGAAATACACAAGTCTATCAAGATGTTTATACAAGTTGGTCCATTATCATTTTAAAGCATTAAATCATAATATTGCTGGGTGCAAACTTGTCCTAGTTGAAAAGGCCCAACAAGTTTATACTTTTGCGATACATGGCTAAACAACTTCAAATGATAAGAGGCCCCAATACAAAATGGTCCATCGGTATTTTAGAAGCTTTTGGCCCAAATGTCAAAGGACACGAACTCGTTCCAGTTTAAATGGCCCAACCAGTTCATATCTCTTGACAAAAAGTCCAATTGAATCCAAATAACGATGGTCCCAAACACAAGCATAAAAGAAATGATTTCTATGGGTCATACAATTAGGGTTCGCATGCAGGTTTAAAATAATGTAAACAAAGGATCCCGATGACGAAGGTTTGCTCACAACTAGGACTCCACACTCAAGGGTTTGAGCGACCAAGTGAGCGCACCCTTTTTATACCTTACGGTACGTGCCAACGAGTTATGGTGTGTGACTGACTGTCAAATGGATTTCCCGTTGTAGATTCCCCAGAGGGAGGGTGGAGCGAGGCTCTCTTAAATACCCTAGCCTCTTAGGCTCTTATCGCTTGGTGTCAGGAATAAACAAAGAGTCCTCCAAATTAGTCTATCACAATGAGCTACGGGTGAATGATTATCTAGGTGCCTTCACAGCTTTTCCTTATAGAAAGGTAGTGAGTGAATGAAGACACCAAATCATCACCTAGACTTAATACCTTTGATTAAACTCCCTAAACCACAATAGACATGGTTAATTTAAAGCACAAATCACAAACATTACAAGACATTATTTCGGGGCCGATTCTCTATCCCCAGTGGAGTCGCCAGACTGTAGGACACAGGAACTGGACGACGCATGCTGTTCCGGGCTCGCGGCCCGGTCGGGAGTACGGAGTAGCCCGCGGGGGACTAAACCGGAGAAATAAAATGGAGTCGCCACCCGGTGTGAACCGGGAAAATGATTTAAGGCCGCACTCACCCCTCGCAAGGGAAGACCTCAAACCGTTGGGTTCGGAATGGTCCCTTACTTATGCCACTTGTAATGGGCGGATTTGTGCAATAATTTGACCAAGTCTACACAATATACATATGGAAATAACATATTAACGACCTAATCATGCTTAAGAAATAAATAACATACTAGCAACCTAATCATGCTCAAGGTTACTTAGATCTAACATGCTTTCATCCAAATAACTCCACGCAATGTAACACAACGAGCATATTGAACCATTAAATCAACATGTGTAAATCATTATCCAAACACATCATAAACTAATAACATGCATAAGGAATCAACCTAAATATGCTTTAACAAATAAATAACAAACTAAATTAAACCATGCTTTAAATAATAAACGAATAACCTAAAGACTATAACATGCTCAAATACAAATTTGGATGAAACGAGATACGTGTATCTCAAGTGGTACGTGGCATTGTATCCCGAGTGCAAACCGCAATACCGTCCATTCGGATTCGGCTACGGAATTTACGTCAGAGTTTCCATCCGATATACCACAAGAGAGAACACATATTCCGTTCACCCAGAAATCACATCATGCACCAATTCACAATAATCATGCGAAATAAAATAATAAAATAACTAAAAATAAAGGATAATAAATGAAAGGGTGCCCTCAAGTCTTACCTTTTATGTCGCTTTCCGGGAGTGCGTTTCACGGTACCGGAAGGGATGTCGTTTCGCTGTTTTCACTGGTCCGTTGTTTCCACTATTTTTGCTATTTTTACCGGTCCGCTGTTTCCGCTGTTTTTGCTTCTTTTTAATCTATTTTTGGGCCGATTTTGGGACGGTTTTCGGGGACTGTTTCAGGTGATTTTGTTCACGGTTATGTGTGGTCTTCACGTGGGTCATTTATTCACTGTTTGTGCATGAGAGCTGTGTCGGTTGGGTGCTATATGCACGTAGGGTTTAGTGGCTTTGTTCACGTCCAGGTGTGTGGTCTTCACGTGGGTCATGTGATGTGTCTAGGTTTGCATGGAGCTAAGGTTTAGACAATGAGCTGAGGCGTGAATGAGGCTTGGTTTAGGGTTTATTGTTTCTGCATAGTGGTTCGTTTAGGGTGAGTTGTTTGTTCGGTCAGGGGCTGCGTGTTGGGGGTTTCTTCACGCATGATGAGGGACGTGGGGGGCTTGATCACATTGCTCGGTAACGTGGCTTAGATCTGTGAAAATGGCTTGAAGGGCTGGTGAATGATGATGATTTTTTTAGGGTGCTACGTGGGCTGTGCATGAATGAGAGACTGGTTTCAAAGGGGCTGCTGTATTGGACGTGTGTATGGTTTGAAGGCTGCGTGAGCTGTGGTTTGTTTAGCCGTGAGCAGAGAGAGACAAAGGGCAGTGAACTGGCTAGTTTGTGTGGCTATCTGTGTGGGCTGTGAGGGCACTGCTTAGGCGTTGAAGATGGCTCCTTTGTTTGATCAGTGCCTGGGTTGATTTGTGGGATTTATTGCCGTGAAAGAGAGGGCTGTGGTGGAAGGGGTTGCCGAGAGCTTCAATGGTTCCAGGGGGGCTGTGTGATTCACGTTGGTTCCATGAAGGTCCTACGTGTGCATGATGGTGAGCTTGCTGTCCAGGTCAAGAGAGATGAGGATGAAGATGCAGTCCCTTAGCCGAGAGATGACAAGGATGACTGATGATCATTCGTGAATGGCTAGATCAGAGGGCAGTGAGTTTGCGGATCATTGATCAGGCTTGTATATTCGTTGAGGAGAGCTGCTACTCATTTGGTGAGTGTGTGAATATTTGAAGGCAATTAACATGGACATATGAAGGTAGTGCAGGGGCTGTTTGAAGGCTAGTGAATGTGGGTGTGTTGAAGGCAGTAAGGGTTTATTTTGATCGGCTGCCGAGAAGGTTGAATGGATTGAGCGACAATGATTTACGTGAAGGGCTGTTGAGAGGTGTGATTAGGGTTCGTTTTTGGTCATTGGCGTGAGCAGTGCACGCATGTGTTGTTCATTTTTGTTGATTCCAGTGAGTAGGAGTTGTGCCGTGGAGATTAGATGCAGTGGGCTGTCAATGGAGGTGAATCATGGCGTTGGTTCAAGAGTTGAGGATGAAGATCAAGTGCCGAGCTGGAGGTGGATGGATGGTGCCGAGAAGGGTGGTCCAGGTGCCGAGAATCATGGCGTTAGGGGCTGTTAGGTTTGCGCATGAGGTGCTGGGCGTGAGGCAAGGGGATTTTTGTGAGTGGAGGGTTCTTGTTTGGTCGTGAAGTTAGGGGCAGTTTGGAGTGAGCTAGGGCTGGTGATTAAGGCTGTTTGATGAGGGAGTATGTGGCAGTTTAGGTGCAGGTCAGGGGGAGTGGCGTGAAGCAAGGGCAGTTAAAGGGGCTGTTGTTACACCAGGCGTGAAGGCAGGGGAAAAGTGAGGGGTGGTCGTGAGGGCTGTTGTCTTGTGTTTTTATGGGTGGTGTAGTGTGATGGGTTTCTTCTTTGCTGGAAGTAGGGGCAGTGTGAGGGCAAGCTGTTGATGTGTGGAATAAGGGTTACGTGGAGTTGAGTTTAGGCGTGAAACATGGGTTAATTTATGGCTTATGAAGGCAGTTGGTGTGAGATTTACGTGAGGTGCATGAGTTTAGGGGTTGTGAGGAAGATGAATGAAGTCGAATGCTTGTTGTTGTCGAATCCCCCTTGCCGAGAGTGTTTTTTTTTTTAAGATTGATGAAGGTCTCCGTCCTTGGCTTATGAGTGGGTGATGGCTAATGAAGGCTAGGTGTTTTTTTTGAAGTCAGAGTGAGGGAGAGGCACGGCATGGGTAGAGTTATGGGTAGTCATGGGTTATCATGGAGGGTTGCAGGAAGATGGGTTTGATTGTGAATGGGTGAAAGAATTATTGGGTGAGATGTATGTGAGGTGCAGGTTATGGCATGGGTGGTTGCAAGGGCGTGGATGGGTGTAGAATGGGTGACAAGTTGGTGGCAAATAGGGGTTGTTGAAATGTGTTGTTTTGTTAATTAGTGTGTGAAGTGTGCTGGAAAGGTGGGGTTTTGTTTTGTTGTTGATTATTTAATTATTTGTGTTGTGTATTTTATTTTTTGTGTTTTAATTATTTGTTATTATTATTATTTTTTTGTTAAAATTGTTATTTAATTGGTTTGTATTTTTTAATGGTTTGATTTAATTTGAATTTATTTAATTGGTTGGTGATTTTTATTTTTGCATGGAAGTTGAAGGGACACAGGGGTAGGTTTTAAGGTTCGGGGCGAGAATAAATTTTGATACAGAGGCTCAATGAGCAAATCCCGAGGTTAAGCGAGCGAACAAAAATCCAACAACACATCAATTCTTGACTTTTCCCTTCCGTCGTCCATTTCTCGCGACTCCCGCGACTTAAAAGGTGGTGCCTCCGTACGAGGCTCATCATTGGGCTGGTATGCAAAAATACAATGCCTACAATGGGTTTCTGATCTCACCTCATAAAGATGTCAATCTTATTGAGAAACATGAACTGACTACGTACAAGGAAGTGATACAAGGTATCGACTCCCTATTATGGCAAAGTGCCATGAAGTCCGAAATGGATTCCATGTACATCAACCATGTTTAGACACTAGTTGTTGTACCAGAAGGCATTGTGCCTATTGGTACTAAATAAGTCTTCAAAGGAAGACATACATGGAAGGCAACAAACCAACGTACTAAGCTAGGCTTGTAGCGAAAAGGTATCGTTATCAACATTGTGTCGATTACGACGAAACCTTTTAAACGTTGCCATTTTTAAATCCATTTGGATAATGCTTGCTAATGCTGCATGTTTCATTTATGAAATATGACAACTGAATGCCAAAATCGCTTTCCTTAACGGAAACCTTTTGGAGGATGTTCACAACATCCTGACGGTTTTGTCGTACCAAAACGAGCAAACAAGGTTTGCAAATTATTCGATCCATTTATGGATTGAAGCAAGCATAGCGTTCTTGGAACAATTGTTTTTGATGTAATCATAATGGTGTATGATTTAATTCAAAACGAAAATGATTCTTGTGTATATAAGGAGGTTAGTGGGAGCGCACTGACAATGAATGTCCTAAATAATGATGACATATCATTTCTTGGAAATGATATTCCTGTAGGCATTGCATTTTCGCATGTGAAACCCGATGATGAGTCTCAGTTGGAGGCACTACCTTTTTAGCTAAGGATATTGCGGGAAACGGAGGTCGGAAAGGGGAAATTCAGAATAAGTACGTCATCAAGTTCATTTCACAAGTTCACTGTCTTCGTTAGTGCTGCATTAGTTACTTCGTTCGAACGTCAGACAGATTGCGGACGTTCGTGTAGCGTTCGAATTGGCGTTCGAACGGCGTCGGTGTTTCTGGTTTTGCTGCTGGCCTCGCACCCCAGTCCAATTAGCCCCCCAAAGCCCATAAAACACATCCCAATTTAATTAAATTAAACATTAAATATTAAATAAAATATTTAAACCATTTACCAATTAAATAAAACATAAAATATAATCATACATAATATAGATAAATCAAATATATTAACTTCCTAACCAAACAAATCACATACTAAGTTAAAAATATGTCATGCCTAATTAAAATCAATCATAACAAATTAAATATTTGTATTCCTAATCTAGCCAAGATTTTTCCCCCCTCAATCTTTGACTTTCCTTGCTCAAACACCAAATCATATCTCTCTTTAATGCCAAAATCCCTTCCTTGTGAGACAAGGTGAAGCCCTATCCCTTCTCTATATAAACAACCCATAACCAAGACATGCACTCCTCTAGCTCATACAGATAACTCACAGAAAAATCATAACACAAAGAGCCTTAGCCATTCACGGCAATAGCAACAGGAAGAACACAAACCATTCCCCTCATATCCTCCACTCCGTAACCGAAAATAGCACCCTCCTAAACCTCTACCCATCACCGAAAATCTCCCCATACAGCAGCCCTCCATCACCGAAAATATACCTCCAAACAGCAGCCCAAACCACTCCCAAAACAGTCTATAAAATCCCTTAAAACAGTAACATAAACTGCGCTTATAATCCTTGAAATAACCACACAAAACTACACTAAAAACCATGAAAAACACTCGAAATAGTTCGTTGAGACGTCAAAACAGGTGACCTGAACAGTGAGTAGCAAAGTAGAGACCGAACAGCAGCAGAATGGAGACCGAACAGCAGCATAACGGAGACCGAACGACAAGCAAAACAGCAAGACAGTGAGCTAGGACGCTAAACCAGTGAACCAGAGAAGTTGAGGAGCTGCACCCTTTCTGACGTCCGTGAAACGCAAGCCCGAAAGTTGGCAAAAAGGTTAGACCTGAGGGTACTTTCCACACTCATCTTTATTTGATTTTTGTTATTTATTTTGACTGTATTATTTGTTGAATCTTGTGTGTGTATGATGCGTGTTGTGGGTATTGGATGAAAGAAAGAGTGTCGTCTCTTGCGGTATAGGATGGAAACCCAGACGTAAATTCCGTAGCCGAATCCGAATGGACGGTAGTGCGGTCTGTACTTGGGATACAACTCCACGTACCGCTTGAATAAACGGTACATTCTTTTGTTTCATGTTGCTTTGATTCATTTATTTATTTTTTCGTCACTTGAATTTTGCATGTTGCTCATTTACGTATGATTCAATCGAGCGCATGGGCTTAGAAAGTCGAATGAAAGATCCCCTATGGGGAGGGGTTAAAGCTCTTTACCACGATGCTTCGCCGCGCCGGTCGATGTGTGTTCGGTTGAATGCAAGACACGTTCAATCGGGCATACTACTTTTGATATTATTGCTTTTAATTCTATATATGCATGATTCAATCGAGCGCATGGGCTTAGTAAGTGGAATGAAAGATCCCCTACGGGGAGGGGTTAAAGCCCTTTACCATGATGCTTTGCCGCGCCGGTCGATGTGTGTCCGGTTGAATGCAAGATACGTTCAATCGGGCATACTAAGTTTGATATTATTGCTTTTAATTCTTTGTATGCGTGATTCAATCGAGCGTATGGGCTTAGTAAGTGGAATGAAAAATCCCCTACGGGGAGGGGTTAAAGCCCTTTACCACGATGCTTTGCCGCGCCAGCTGAGGTGTGTTCGGTTGAATGCAAGATACGTTTAATCAGACATACTGAGCTTGACATTGTTGTCTTTATTCTTTATGTTGCATGCATCAGTTCTGGTTCCGTTCGAACGCGTTCTCGAACGCTACATGAACGCGAACCTTCTGTTTACCGTTCGAACACGTTCTCGAATGCTATGCGAACGCACACGCACTTTCTTAGTCTTATAATGCATCAGGTCTGGTTCCGTTCGAACGTGTTCTCGAACGCTATACGAACGCGAACCTTCTGTTTACCGTTCGAACGCGTTCTCGAACGCTACGTGAACGCACATGCACTTTCTTAGTCTTATCATGCATCAGGTCTGGTTCCGTTAGAACGCGTTCTCGAATGCTACACGAACGTGAACCTTCTGTTTACCGTTCGAACGCGTTTTCAAATGCTATGCGAACGCGCACCCACTGAACTGAGTCATTTTCATCAGATTTCATACATAGTTCTCCTAGTAGCTATCCCCACATGCATGAATACAATGTGTTTAATGTATTACAATTCATATACCTATGTCATGATAACATTTGAGTATTATTTCTTGTGGTATATCGATGGAAACTCAGACATAAATTCCGTAGCCGATTCCGAATGGACGGTAGTACGGTCTGTACTTGGGATACAATTCCACGTACCACTTGAGAAGGTGCTCACATGTGTGCTTGTGTGGTTAGTATGTGTGCTTGTGTTTTCTTGAATATAATATGCCAATGAAATATGTTTGTTGCTCCTTTGATGTACTTCCAAGCATGCAATCTTAGATGTGAAATATATGTATAAGTTTTATTTTGTACATGTGAATTTAGAACCATGATACTCTTGGAAATAAGTGCTACTTAAGCCTGATTAAATTATTACATAAATCCTGTCATTACAAGTGGCATGAGTAAGGGACCATTCCGAACCCAACGGTTTGAGGTCTTCCCTTGCGAGGGGTGAGTGCGGCCTTAAATCTCATTTTCCCGGTTCACACCGGGTGGCGACTCCATTATTCTCCGGTTTAGTCCACCGTGGCTACTCCGTACTCCCGACCGGGCCGCGATCCCGGGACAACATGTGTCACCCAGTTTCTGTGTCCCACAGTCTGGCGACTCCACTGGGGATAGAGAATCGGCCCCGAAATATTGTCTTGTATGTTTGGATTTATGTTGTAATTGACCGTGTCTATAGTGGATAAAGTGAGGGTTTAATCAAAGGCATTTTGAGGCTAGGTAATGGTTTGGTGTCTTCCTTCATTCACTACCTTTCTAGAAGGAAAAGTTGTGAAGGCACCTAGATAGCCATCTACCCGTAGCCTATTGTGATGGACTAATTTGGAGTACTCGTTGTTTATTCCTGACACCAAGCGATAAAAGCCTAAGAGGCTTGGGTATTTAAGTGAGACTCGCTCCACCTTCCCTCTGGGGAATCTACAACGGGAAATCCATTTGACAGTCTGTCACACACCATAGCTCATTGGCACATACCTTAGTGTATAAAAAAGGGTGCGCTCACTTGGTTGCTCGAACCCTTGAGTGGGGAGACCTAGTTGTGGGCCATCCTTCGCCGGTGAGAGCCTTTGCCTATACTCTTGCTAACCCACCCATAGACCGGGTTGGCTAAAGTAACAATTATTTCCTTGAATATGTGCTTGTGGACCATCCTCATTTGGATGCAGTTGGACTATTGTCAGAAATGCGGACTTGCTGGGCCATTTAAACTGGGGCGAGTTCGTACCTTATGACTATTAGGCCCGAAGCTTCTGAAATGTTGATGGGCCATTATGTAGAAATTATTATGTTATGTTTGCATCATCTTTCTTCTATGCTTGTGTTTGGGAACATCGTCGTTTGGATCCCTTTGGACCATTTGTCATGGGATATGGGCTTGTTGGGCCATTTAAACTGGGACAAGAATGTATTTCATGACTATTGGGCCAGAGGCGTCTAAGTGTTGATGGGCCACTTTGTGCTTGTGTTCGGAACATTACCATTTGGATTTAGTTGGGCTCCTTATCATAAGATGTGAACTTGTTGGGCCATTTAAACTGGGATGGGTTCACTCCTGTGACAATTAGCCCGAAAGATTCTAAAATGGTAACGGGCCGATTTGTTTGAAAATTTTAATTGATTTAATATGTTATATATGTTACATGCATCTCATGCACCTCATGCATACATATATCATGTTAACACCATCTATGTCTCAAAAAGACATCATAGATACCGTTTGGGTTAGAGAAGGGACAAGACTCACTAAAAGAACAAGTATGAGTGAATCCGATAATGAGGTATCCTGTATGGATCAGTTAGAGAACGGTCTCGCCAAGGTCACTGAACAGTTGCAAGCTTTGACTACTGCTATGGCTGGTATAGCTGGGTCTCGTGCCGGGATTAATTCCGGGGATGTGAGGCAAGAGGAATCTCCAAATAGATTGGGGGATGATACCCCCGCTTTTGATGATGATATGGTAGAATATGCAGCAGGCAGAGTATCTGGGTCTCAGGCAGAGTTACAGAAACTTCGGGATCAGGTTGAGTCGGTTACCCGCAAGATGAGGGGTAAGAATGAGGATTTGCTGGATTATGACACACTGAATTTCGAGGAACAGTTGCCGGCACAGTTCAAGATGCCTGATATGGCTAAGTTTAATGGGAATGGGGATCCAAGGGTGCATCTCCGACAGTTTGTATCAGTCATGAGTTCAGTTGGCTTATCTCAGCGCCAAGTGCATAAAATGTTTGGAATGTCACTTGAAGGAGCTCCCGTGGTATGGTACCACAGTTTGGAGAAGAAAGTGAAGGAAGATTGGAGGGAGTTGGCCGATGCTTTCCTAAAACAGTATGTCACTGACCTAGAGATCGATCTGTCACTCCGCGATCTGGAGAATGTTAAGCAGAAATCGGAGGAGAGTTTTAAGGAGTATGTGGACCGGTGGAGGGGTCAGTTATTGAAGATGCAGACTATGCCCTCAGAGAAGGATCAGATAAGATGATTATCAAGGGCACCAAGCCCTCCATTTACAGCAAGTTGAGGAGGATGACCTCCATGATTGCAGACTTTCGGCAGTTGAGGGAAACTGTCATGGATATTGAGGAAGAAGAGGTCGAGAATAGAAAATTCTATGGTTTGAACATGAGGCCTATTGGGGGAACATAGGGAACAAAGCCCATTTCTGCTGAGATTGCCGCTATCCGGAACCGGAGATTCTCTAACTTGGGTAGGCCCTTGTCCAAGGTATTGGAGAAGTTGAAGAGACAAGGACTTCTGTCACCCCTAGAAGCCAAACCATTACCCAATCCCCCACCACCACATTATAACCTAAGCCTTTACTGTCACTTTCTCCAACAAAAGGGCCATGACACTGACAACTGCGCCCGACTTCGCCATGAAATCCAAGACCTGATAGACTCCAAGAAAATACCTAACCCAGAAACAGAACAGCCTGACACACACAGAAACCCCTTACCCAATTACCGCGCCGTACCACCACCAGCCTATATGATCAATTCTGGCCTCCCAGAAGACTTTGTCCTAAAATCCTTCCACCCTCAAGCCTTTTGCCTTGGAATCTGGGATAGTACTAGTGAAGATGAGACAGAGCAGGGGAAAATCTTTTGGCTTGATTTCTCTAGCAGTGATGAGGAAGAAGTAAGGGGAATGACGCGTAGCGGTCGCTTTTACAATGATATGGCAGAAAAGGGTAAGAAAGTTTTGACAGATGGTAGGGAAGTGGTTGAGACTGCAGAAAATACTGAGGGGGATATAGTGCTGAATCAATTGAGGAAGACTAGAGCACAAGTGAGTATCTGGGAACTGTTATGTGCATCTCGAGAGCATAGGCAGGCCATGGTTGAGGCCTTGAGCAAGATTGTGGTACCGGAAGACGCCAACCCTGCAATGTTTGTTGGGTCAGTTCAGAAAGAAGCTTTGCAGATATCTTTTTCTGAGGATGAACTCCCGTCGGAGGGGAGAAATCATAATAGGCCTCTATTTATCAGGGCCGAAGTGAGGGGCAAGAAAACTTCATGTGTAATGGTGGATGACGGTTCGTCCATCAATGTGTGCCCATTGAAAATTCTGGCAAGATTGGGTATGAAAGCAACAGACTTGGACCCCTCCAGTATGACTATTAAGGCTTATGATGACAGTAAAAGGGGAGTTGAGGGTACCTTTGTGGCTATGGTCAAGGTAGGGCCAATTGAAGATGAGGTTGAGTTCACAGTGCTGGACATCCCATCCACTTTTGCCTTATTGTTGGGAAGGCCTTGGTTTCACAAACTTGGGGGCGTGCCTTCCACTTTGCATCAGATGATCAAGTTCCTGTATGAGGGAGAAGTTGTCACCATCCGGGCTGAGTTAGATAATGTCGTGGCTGCCTTGGAGATACAACCTTTCACGAGGTTTCAGGTGTCAGCTACTTTTGAGGAGTGGGTGGATCCTAGAGTGGCTAAGATTATGGAGAAAATGAAGTTTGAGCCGGGTAAAGGTTCAAAATTGCCAGATTTCAGAGGACAGACTACTCGGAAAGGTTTGGGGTAAAGATCTGATGAAGAAAAGCCGAAGGTCAAGAAAAAGGGCCTGAAACTGATGGAATGTTTTGTGAAAGCTTCAGGATATCAAGGGGAGCCTGAACCTGTGGAAGTTAATGGGATTGTGGTACCTGGATTTGAGATCTTCCAGGATTTGTTGGGTGAGAAACCGCTGATTAAAGAAGCTGTAGAAGCAGAGAATTGGGAAGAAGAATTGATGAAGTTGGAGAGCCTGACTCTGGGAGAGGATGAAAAGCCTGAGGAAGACCTGATTGCAGAGGAAGAAGTGTCTATAGATGATGAAGACATTTACCTTCCTGATTTGTTTGAATGTACTTCCGCATTATCCAATAATAAAGATATTTCTTTTACTTACTTGCCTGAGTCATTTCCATTTACTCTGCATGAATCAAGCATATTTGATATCAGTTCGGCCAGAACTACTGTATTTAACTTGGGTACACTTGAGAACCCCAAGGAAATTCTGATTGCAAGTGAAGTAACCTCCGAAGAGAGGGAGAAACTAGAAGAAGTGTTGGTCAGATATGCCAAAGTGTTTGCTTGGTCCTATGAGGACATACCCAGGGTAGACAGAAACATTGCCCAACACACAATACCAACTTATCCGAATATGAGGCCAGTAAAACAGAAACTCCGATGGATGAGACCAGAATGGGTTGAGAAAGTCAGAGAAGAAGTTAAGAAACAGATAGATGTGGGGTTCCTGGAAGTAGTAAAATATCCAGAGTGGTTGGCTAATATAGTACCGGTGCCAAAGAAAGACGGGAAGGTCAGAATGTGTGTAGTGTTGGATAATATGACCCATAGCGTCACTATTTGCACAGATCATTGTGTTGTTGTAGCAAATTAACTATGTAATAAGGAAATTGCACTCTCATCATTTGTGATTAGATCACCATAGATATATAAATGAAGAGAGGTCCCTATGATTAGTTCCTGGATTGAGATGATATGAGACAGTATCAGTCCATGAAGGATTAATCATTAAATATCCCTAGCCGTAGTATTATCGAGACTGGACATCGATAATGCGGAATAGGCTAGTATTGCACTTGTGCGCGTTGTGAGGGCACAACGGCATAGTTCTCATATATATAAGTATTGGATACTTGTGCAAGTACGATATGAGGTCGTGTTTCACCGATGGTACGGGAAACAGCTTCGCTCTGGATAGACCCTTCGGAATCCCATTGGTATTATGACTAGGTGTCTATGGGAGGCCGAAATCAAGGTAGGTGTGTATAGTCTTAACCTGAGACTTACATCGCTAATAGTTACGACAATCGGTAAACTTTGGTTTTGGTGGTGGAGGATCTTAACTGGTTCTGTGTTCACCTCTTCTGGGTTTATCACAGAATCGTAGTGTATTGGATGTGATTTCAAGACGGAAGTGTCACTCCAGTCATAATGGAGATGATGTCACACAGGATATGGTATTAGTGCTCTTAAAGTGATGCGCATCCAATCGTGATATTATGACCAGGTCATGAATATCCGATTATAGAGACTAGTTACCAGACATCCGATATGTGTTTCGGACGGGGCAGACACTTATCCAGCCCCAGCCCTAGCACGTGATTATCCGATACTGGGCCGATATGCACAATACATTAGTATACTACGCTTGATACAGATCTTAATATTCTTTAATGGATATGTCCGGAGAATTAGGTAGACTTGGTGCTTTGCTAGGAGTCGACCTTGTCTCGTAAATCGGTAGAACGTAGTACTTGGTACGTACGTGATTCGGATACTCCGACGACCGTATTTACTGCCAGATTATCCGGGGATCTCATGGGTCGCTTCCCGATAATCCACCGATGACGCACAACTCGCACTCTTGAATAATCTGGGATTATACAGAAGAGAGAGAAAATTAATCTAGGATTAATAACGGAGATATTTTATCCGGGATAAAATGTCGTCTAAAGAGAGAGAACGATTAATTTGGAATTGATCGATGAATTAATATATTCGATATATTAGACGAAATTAGATTTCGACGCGGAATTAAAATTAGATTTTAATTCGGGCAAACGAGTTAATTTAGAATTAATTCGTTAGCGACGTAAATAATAATTTCGCCAGGCGCAATTATTTATTTAAATTCGATTGAATTAACGTCGCGACGTAAGCTCGGTATTTCGGAAATATGGAACCCGAACGCGTAAGTGCACGTGGGCCCACTTTCATTTGGAAACGTGTGGGGCCCACATGACACATGTCATTCTAATGCTTTGCATGTAGATTGTGTACATTGCACTCAATGTCATTGCATGGAGTTTGAGAGTTTGACACTCTAAGCCATTGCATGTTTTGTGTCATAAATTTATTATTAATTTAATAAATATTATGGCATAAATATAAATTGATTTTTGGTAAATCATTTTAACTTAATATACACAATTCAACTCTCTCATTCTCTCTTCTCACCTCACGCCCAAAACAGAAACTTTGGACTGGTTTTGAACCAGAAAAATCGTGAGCAAGGGAAGCCAAGAGTTGGGTTTTCATGGTGAAAACCGCAAGTGCTAGCACACTACGAGTCTTGCGAAGGTGGTAGGGAGGTTCGACCATGAGACGGGACCCATCCGACGTAGCTAGGAGCTCCGTTTCTTCACTTAAATTTCTGTTTTGCAGGGCAGTGGACTGCATGCAGTAAGCTTACAAAGGCAGTGCGTTTTTGGGCATGATTCGTCTTCAAATCGACATAACCGATCAATGTAAGTATTCCGCTATCTTCGTTGGGTATTCACGCATGTTTTCATGTCTTGATTTGATCTTGGGACCTTAGAATAAACCAACATGTAGACTACATAGATCTCAACAAGGCTTGTCCGAAGGTGATTTCCTCTGCCGCATATAGATGTTTTGGTTGATAGGCGGCTTTATCTGCTATGTATTCATTTGCAGATGGTTTTCAGGTTACAATCTGGTTCTCATGGCTGAGGAAGATAAACACAAGACTGCATTGTTACCGAGTGGGGTCTTATTGTTACAGGTGATGCCGTTTGGGCTTAAGAATGCGGGAGCTACTTATCAGCGGATGGCCACTACAACTTTTCCATGACTTGAGGCACAAAGAGATTGAGGTGTATGTAGATGACATGATGGTGATGAATCAGAGACAAGGGTGTTGGGATATTGAAGCACTAGAAAGGTTCCTTCAGAGAGTTGAAGATACAACCTGCGGCTAAACCCTAAGAAATGTGTGTTGGGGTGACATCAGGAATTTGCTTGGTCATACAGTGGGAATGGCGGAATAGAAGTAGACTCCGAAAAGATCAAGGCAATCACAGAAAGCCTGCACGTAGACAGAAAAAGAAGTCAGAGCATTCTTGGGGAAGATTCAGTACATCAGTCGGTTCATTGCCAAGTTGACATCGGTATGTGAGCCTATCTTCAAACTGTTGAGAAAAGATCAGCCAGTGAGATGGAATGAACAGTGTTCAAACCGCCTTCGACAATCAGAGAGTACTTGGTAAAGCCACCTGTATTGAAACCTCCGGGACCGGGCATACCTTTGATATTGTATTTGGCTATAGAATCAGAAGCACTGGGAGCTATGATGGTACAGACAGATGAGACAGGGGTAGAACATGCAGTTTATTATCTGAGTAAGAAGATGCTCCCGTATGAGGCTCGGTATCAAGAGGTTGAGAAGATCTGTCTTGCAGTGGTATGGGCTTCCAGGAAATTGCGGCATTATTTCCAGTCATACAAGATCCAGATAGTGGCCAAGGAAAATCCTCTGAAATATCTTCATTCAGTGGTGCCTTCACTAGTGGGAAAATTGGGCAGAATGGTGGTATTGCTGACAGAGTTTGACATTGAGTATCTCACCTCCAAAGTGTCAAAGGGCGAGCAGTAGCAGAGATTCTGGCAATGCAACCTGTTGAGGGGAATCAGTAAAGTTTGAATTTCAGATGAAGGATCCAAGCAATAACAGTTCAGAGATGGAAGATGTACTTTGATGGAGCAGTGAATTACAAGGGAGCAGGAATCGAGATCGTGATAGTAACCCCCGAGGGAGAGACTTTGCCTTTAGCCAAGAGGTTGACATTCAGAGGACTAACAACATGGCCGAGTATGAGCATGTGCTTTTGGTTTGACAACATTGATAGCCTTGAAGGCCGGGAGTGTGGAAGTCTAACAGAGATTCATGTTGGTGGTCCAACAGATTTTGCGAGGAGGAGAATGGAGTGAAGGAAAGAAGAACGGTTTAAGGGCCTTACCTTTTTCACCTCATAAAATTGGACAAGGGTTATCCCCCGAGTTGTAAGTTTTCAGGCACCTACCGAGAGAAGAGAACAGATGGCAGATGCGTGTGGCTACACTAGCAAGCGACTTGGGAAAATCCAGAAAAGTTAGTGATTGAGACGTTGATAATGACAACAGCAAGCACCTGTTTATGAGATAGAAAAGAATTCTGGAAGTTGAGGTCGACGACGGTTTAAACCTGTTGGAAATTCTAATCCATGTCCCAAGATCAAAAGAGCAAACAAAACATATAAATGAATGAACAATATTGAAGTATGGCGGAATCATACTCACAAAGATCGGAATACGGATGCGTTGATGAAATAAAATTTTCTCCTTTGTGCAGTGAAGGTTTCGGCCAAGGTGAATGGGGAAGCTCCAAGCTTTCTTTGATCCTTCCAAGCTCAAGAATTAGTTTCCCATAACACCTTTGTATGATCCCTTGAAGGTGCTAGCCTTATATGTGATTTAATGTTCCAAACACACACCATTTCTTCAAGTTTTTGCAAAAAAAACAGAAAAGGGAGAGGGCTGTGAAACTTCACAGTTTCGGTCAAGAGGTGGGAGAGAAGGATGATGATTTTTGTTACAAAATCAATTTATATTTATGCCATAATATTTATTAAATTAATAATAAACTTATGACACAAATCATGCAATGGCTTAGAGTGTCAAACACTCAAACTCCATGCAAAACCATTGAGTGTATTGTACACTATCACCATGCAATGTATTAACAATTAAATAATGCATAAAATGACATGTGTCATGTGGGCCCCACACAACCCAAATGAAAGTGGGCCCACGCGTACTCACGCGTTCGGGTTCGATATTTCCGAAATACCGAACTTTCGTCGCGACGTTAATTAAATCGAATTTAAATAAATAATTGCGCCTAGCGAAATTATTATTTACGTCGCTAACGAATTAATTCTAAATTAACTCGTTTGCCCGAATTAAAATCTAATTTTAATTTCGCGTCGAAATCGAATTTCGATTATTATATCGAATATAATAATTTTACGATTAATTCCAAATTAATCGTTCTCTCTCTATGTATAGTACTTTATCCAAGATAAAGTCTCTCCGTAATTAATCCAAGATTAATCGAGTTTGAATCATACGTCATTGGTGAATCTTCGGGAAGCGACCCAAGAGATCTCTGGATATGTTGCAGTAAATACGGCCGTCAGATTATCCGAACACGTACGTACCAAGTACTACGTTTTTACCGATTTACAAGACAAGGTTAGCCTCTAGCAAAACGCCATGCCTACCCAATTCTCCAGAAATATTCTTATTGGAATATAAGATCTATAACAGGCGTAGTATACCGTAGTATAGTGTATACTGATCCAGTATCGGATGATCACATGTAAGGCCTGGGGCTGGAGATGTGTCTGCCCCGTACGATACATATATCGGACATCAAGCAACTAGTCTCTTTGAATCGGATAATCCTGACCTTGTCATATTATCCGATGGATTGCAACCATTATAGAGTACTAGTTCTGTATCCTGCGCGATCATCATCTCCATATGTCTGAAGTGATACTTCCGTCTTGACATCACACCCAATACACTACGATTCCCGATAAACCTAGAAGAGGTGTACACAGAACCTGTTAAAGCCCTGGACGACCAAAACTAAAGTCTACCGATTGTCGCAAGTACTAGCGATGCAAGTCTCAGGTTAAGACCATATGCACCTACCCTGAAGCGGACTCCCATAGACACGCAGACATACTACCAATGGGATTCCGCGGGGTCTATCCAGAGCGAAGCTGTTTTCCGTACCATCGGTAAAACACAACCTCCTACCGCACTTGCATAAGTATCCAATACTCAAATATATGAGAACTATGCTGTTGTGCCCTCACAACACGCACAAGTGCAGTACTAGTCTATTCCGCATTATCGATGTCCAATCTCGATAATACTACGACTAGGGATATTTAATGATTAAACCTTTATGGATTGATACTGTCTCATATCATCTCAATCCGGAATTAATCATAGGGACTTTTACCATTTATATATCAAAGTAAATAAATTACAAAACGGTAAAAGGCAATTTCATTACTACATAGTTAATTTTGTACAATAATACAATATCATTTACAAAATAGTGACGCTATGGGTCATTACTGTCTAACAATCTCCCACTTGGCCTATAGCCAGTCACTCAAGCATCTAATACCTGAACTATGTACATGTCGCTCAAACTTTTCCCGAGGAATAGCCTTCGTCAGCGGATCTGCAATATTATCCTCTGATGCGATCTTTTCGATCTTCACATCGCCACGATGTATGATCTCTCGAATCAGATGGAATCGTCGAAGAACATGTTTGGATCGTTGATGAGACCTTGGTTCCTTAGCCTGTGCTATAGCCCCGCTATTGTCACAATACAATGGAACGGGCTCAGCTGCTAACGGAACTACTCCTAATCCAATTAGGAATTTACGGATCCAAACTGCCTCTTTTGCTGCTTCAGCTGCTGCAATGTACTCCGCTTCAGTTGTTGAATCGGCAACAGTATCTTGCTTGGAAGATTTCCAGCTCACTGCTCCGTTATTCAAACAAAATATGTACCCAGATTGCGACTTAAAGTCGTCTCTGTCGGTTTGGAAACTTGCATCGGTATACCCAGATACCTCAAGTTCTCCATCTCCATAGATTAAGAAAGCATCCTTAGTTCTGTTAAGATACTTAAGGATACTCTTAACCGCCATCCAGTGATCTTTACCTGGATCGGCCTGATATCGACTGCACATGCTCAAAGCATGGGACACATCAGGTCGTGTACATATCATGGCATACATGATCGATCCGACTGCCGAGGCGACGGAGTCCGACTCATGTTGTCTCTCTCATCTTGTGTTTTAGGACACATGTCCCTAGATAGATAGACGCCATGTGATATTGGTAACAGTCCCCTCTTGGACTGATCCATGTTGAATCTCTTCAACACTTTATCAATATATGTACTCTGTCGGAGAGTCCAAGTAGCTTTCTAGATCTATCCCGGTAGATCTTTATTCCTAGAATAAAAGCTGCCCCTCCCAGATCTTTCATGGAGAATTTCAATGAAAGCCAAGCTTTCACCGACGTTAACATGGGAATGTCATTGCCGATAAGCAATACATCGTCGACATAAAGGACAATAAAAGTCAGTGCACTCCCACTAACTTCTTATATACACAAGGATCATCTTCGTTTTGAATGAAATCATATCTTTTATGATCTCATCAAAACGCTGGTTCCACGACCGCGATGCTTGCTTCAGTCCATAAATGGACCGATTTAACTTACAAACCTTGTTTGCAAGTCTAGGTGCGATAAAACCGTCAGGCTGTTGCATATAAACATCCTCCGAAAGGTTTCCGTTAAGGAAAGCGGTTTTAACGTCCATCTGCCATATTTCATAATCGTAATATGCAGCTATTGCAAGCATTATCCGAATGGATTTAATCATGGCAACGGGTGAGAATGTTTCGTCATAATCAACTCCAAGTCGTTGACGATATCCCTTCGCTACAAGCCTAGCTTTATACGTTTGTACGTTGCCATCCATGTCAGTCTTCTTCTTGAAGACCATTTGCATCCAATAGGCTTTACGCCTTCTGGTGCATCAACCAGTGTCCAAACTTGGTTGGTATACATGGAATCCATTTCGGCCTTCATGGCTTCTTGCCATAAAGCGGATTCGATACCTTGTATCGCTTCCTCATACGTAGCCGGTTCATTATCCTCAATAAGATTAATATCTACATGAGGTGAGATCAGGAATCCATACCTCTCAGGTATTACCCTGACTCTCTCCGACCTACGCGGTCCTTGTGTATTTGAAGATTGTGGTTCAGTCTCATCCCAGATGGACTGTTCATGTTCCGTTGATAATTCATTGCCAAGAACAGTATCACTACGACTTTCATCGAGTTCTACTTTCTTCCCACTAAACACTGCATTTAGGAATTCCTTCTCAAGGAAAACCGCATGTAGAGCAACAAATACTTTGTCTCTTGTGGGTGATAGAAGTAATATCCTTTGGTTTCCCTAGGATATCCAACGAATAGGCATTTATCTGATTTGGGTTCAAGTTTGGTACCTTCCAAATGTTTAACGTATGCCCAGCAACCCCAAATCTTCAGGAATGAGAAACCCGGTTTCTTACCTGTCCATATCTCATATGGTGTCTGTTCAACAGACTTTGACGGAACCTTATTCAAAATAAGAACTGCACTGTTTAATGCATATCCCCAGAAGGAAATTGGCAGCTCAGTGCGACTCATCATCGACCTTACCATGTCCAACAAGGTACGGTTTCTCCGTTCGGACACACCATTTAATTGTGGTGTTCCAGGAGGAGTCCACTGTGAAAGAATACCATATTCTTTCAGGTAATCTTGAAACTCATTACTTAAGTATTCGCCACCACGGTCCGACCGTAATGTCTTAATACTCTTGCCTGTTTGTTTTTCAACTTCGTGTCGAAACTCTTTGAATTTCTCAAAAGTTTCCGACTTGTGCGTCATTAGATACACATAACCGTAACGTGATGCATCATCGGTAAAGGTTACGAAGTATCGATATCCACCTCTAGCCTGGCTAGACATGGGCCCACAAACGTCACTATGAACGAGGGCTAACAGTTCAGTGGCACGTTCACCTTTACCGCTAAAAGGTGATTTAGGCATTTTGCCTAATAAGCAAGATTCGCAGACGTCATATGAATTTGGATCAAATCCGTCCAAGTACCCACTCTTCGAAAGTGTGGATATGCGAGTCTTGTTAATGTGTCCCAGACGACAATGCCACATATAAGTTTCATCATTTGGATCACTCTTTTTAAGCCTTTTGTTTGTTAATTTATATGTAGGAGATTCATTTATATTCAAAATATAAAGACCATTATTTGCAACTGCAGTGCATATTTCTGCATCATTTTTATATAAATAACACCCAGTGTTTCTAAATACAAAAGTGTACCCATTTCGGGTTAACAAAGATACAGATATAATATTCCTAGTCAAACTAGGTACATAATAACAGTCATTTAGTTTAAGTACATGCCCCGAGGGCAGTTCTAATACAAAAGTGCCCACGGCCAAAACAGCAACAGGAGTTCCGTTTCCAACTCGTAGATCAATCTCCCCTGAAGCCAGAGTCCTGCTGTTCTGCAGATCCTGCACATCAGTACATATATGAGAACCACAACCAGAATCAAAAATCCAATTTTTAAAACTAGAAGTAGCCATGTTTATTTCAATAACAAACATACCAGAGGTCGGTGCCTTGCCCGCCTTGATCTCCCTTCTGATCGCCTTGTTCATGCGGCAGTCACGCTTCCAGTGACCTCTTTTGCCGCAGTTAAGGCATATGTCTTGTGACTTGTTCCTCGGCTTCCCAGAAGCCATCGGCATCTTGGCCTTGCCCTTGTTCTTACGCTTCTTCTTTTTCACCCCTCCAGTTGCCTTGGGCCCAGCCCTTGACGTCTGAGAGGTCGATGCAAAGTGCGCCTCGCGCTTGTTGCCTTTAAGAAGCTCTTTCTCTGACTCCTTAAGAATGGACAATAGCTCTCCAAGAGTATCGTCCGTATCCATCAACTTGTAGTTGATGATAATCTGCTTCCAAGTATCGGGAAGTGACTGTAAAAGCATGTCTACAGTCAGCTCAGCCTCCAAGACTATTCCCATCTTGGCCAGCTCATCAATGTCAGCTATCATTTGAGTCCCGTGGGCCTCAACTGAAGCGCCATCAGTCATACGGGAGCGAAAGAGTTTCTTCACCAACTCATACCTCTCCATCCGCTTATTAGTGCGGTGAAGATCCTTTAGTCTAGCCATCATATTATAAGGATCCAAGTCCCTATTCTGGCGACGAAAGTGTTGAGTCATGGAAGCAAGCATGATCGACTGAGTTGTATCACAATCATCGCTATGAGTTCTCCATAACTCCAGCTCAAGTGGCTCAGTGGGCCTCGGCCCGAGAGGTCTCTGTATGGTGTACAACAGCCTCTCTGCCCCAAGGACTATCCTCAGGTTCATTTCCCAGTCAGCAAAGTTCGTGCCCTTAAATACATTATCACCCATGATTATGTCTCGGACATTTCCTTTGTTTGCCATCTTAACTACGATAGTCCAACTATCTAGTTAACGATATATGGGTACAGTCAAACTGTTACAAGAAAAATAACATTTTATTAGTCCAACTAATGTTAAAATATTGACGAAATAAATTTTGTAAGCGCGTAAAGCTAAGTATCTGAATGAAATTGCAAATTCAATACTAGCCTCCCACTATTTTCTACAAGTCTCTAACCCTCTGTCGAGTACTCGGGAAATCCAATTTCCTAGTGGGCTAGGATCCCGTTAAATAACACACAACCTTGACTTTGGCCAACAAGTTGTATGATATTTAACTAGGTAGATCTCGAAGATCAATTGGATCCCATCCAATTCCTAGATCCGGTAGGTGGACATCCAAGTCCGAAACATATATATCTAATACATATGTCAATGTATCCAATACATTTTCCTAACCATTTCCTCTGAATCAACTAAGTCTTGGCTTTGGCACAACAAACTTAATGATTCCAGTTAAGCGGGACCCATTGACATGGAAAGTTTCGTAATCAATGTCGATGGACAAGAAGTGATCTTGACTTTGGCCAACAAATCACAACTTGGACAAGACACCGATATGGAACAAAACTCTCATGATTCAAACACATCCTCAATTGACAAAGGTCTTGACTTTGGCCAACAAACCAATGCCAATTTCGGATCTTGAGAAAGAATCACTCAACGGAAGGAAAATCGCTTAATATTGTTTGAGGGATTTTCGTGTAATTGGCAACCAATTAATTTATCTTTGTTAGGTCTCATCATCATACACCCTTAAGCATGCTTCTAAAACATCATAAAGCGCGTAAAGTAAAGTAATAGCGATATACGGATGGATATGAACAACAACTTGTTCCTAGAACAAATCACTCCCTTTCCTCTCCCCGCTAGAACTATTCTACTCTTACCCAATTACATAATACAATAAGAGAAACCTCATTTACATTGAGGGGAATTAGGTGAGAAGAGAATACAAAGAGACAATAAGAGAAAGGCTGGACACGCAGGTCCAATTTATAAATTCTAAATTTACAATAATTTCTAAAATTACCCTTCCCTTCTAATATCCATCCGATATACACTATTCATACATTACATCCACATTCATTCATTCAAGGCATGTTATACAACCAATCAAATCCAATTAATTAGTCTTTAATTAGGTGACAATACAATGTTCAAACAATTGTTTGCATTTGTGCGAGTCCAACTCAATTTGAGAATAAATACTTATAGTATGAATTCACGAATTATATCGAACTACTCGTCAAATCCAATTTAAGTCGTATTCAATACTAATCCAAATACTATTCAAATTAAATATTTACACTTTTATTGTGCTTTTATGACTTAGATTCCAAATCTAATTCTATCGGGTCTCAAAGCCCAATCAACATCCAATGTCCGTTTAATTAAAGTCCGATGGGCTTTCAATTGATTTCATTAGGCTTGGGCCTTGGTCAATGTGGGTCAAACCCAATTTCCAAGCCCAATAAGGAATCACCCTCATTTGCCATAAAAATCAATATCAAGCCCATAAGGCCCAATTAAACATAAAAGCCCATTTATTACATTTGGACTTAATGGAGTGATTTAGGCCCATTTTTGGATCCAATCCAATTTTCCCAAACCTACTTGGTCCAACCAAGCCCATTATGTCCAAATATAATAGTTTTAGGCCCAATTCAAAATTAAGCCCAATTAATCAAATTTTAAAATTCCAAATTTTATAACTTAATTAATTAAAGTGTAATGTCATGATTAATCCTTTAAATCAATATTTCCAAAATATCAAATTAATCCATTAATCATATTTTTATCTTAAATACATGTCCAACATTATTTAATCAAAAAATCAAGTCCCTAATCTTCTTCCATGCATTCGGCCAAGGTGATGAAAAATTACCGATTTCGTTTTCAATCCAATCGAATCACAAATCGTCATTTTATGTTCGTTTAAAGTCATCCAATGATCTTATAAACAACAAATCATCATCTCCATGGTCTAGGTAGTATTCGGCCAAGCCTCTCCAAGAGGGGAAAAATTAATCCAATTTATTTTTCATGAAATTGATAATGTATAACATAATGTAACATACATTTAAGCATACTTAATCAATCAAAATCATCAAATCATGCTTCAATCAATTTTGCCCAAATATTACCCTAATATATTTTCATGCTCTTTAAGCTCAATGATACCATTGTTGGAAATTCTAATCCATGTCCCAAGATCAAAAGAGCAAACAAATATATATAATGAATGAACAATATTGAAGTATGGCGGAATCATACTCACAAAGATCGGAATACGGATGCGTTGATGAAATAAAATTTTCTCCTTTGTGCAGTGAAGGTTTCGGCCAAGGTGAGTGGGGAAGCTCCAAGCTTTCTTTGATCCTTCCAAGCTCAAGAATTAGTTTCCCATAACACCTTTGTATGATCCCTTGAAGGTGCTAGCCTTATATGTGATTTAATGTTCCAAACACACACACTTTCTTCAAGTTTTTGCAACAAAAACAGAAAAGGGAGAGGGCTGTGAAACTTCACAGTTTCGGTCAAGAGGTGAGAGAGAAGGATGATGATTTTTGATTTCAAAATCAATTTATATTTATGCCATAATATTTATTAAATTAATAATAAACTTATGACACAAATCATGCAATGGCTTAGAGTGTCAAACACTCAAACTCCATGCAAAACCATTGAGTGTATTGTACACTATCACCATGCAATGTATTAACAATTAAATAATGCATAAAATGACATGTGTCATGTGGGCCCCACACAACCCAAATGAAAGTGGGCCACGCGTACTCACGCGTTCGGGTTCGATATTTCCGAAATACCGAACTTTCGTCGCGACGTTAATTAAATCGAATTTAAATAAATAATTGCGCCTAGCGAAATTATTATTTACGTCGCTAACGAATTAATTCTAAATTAACTCGTTTGCCCGAATTAAAATCTAATTTTAATTTCGCGTCGAAATCGAATTTCGATTATTATATCGAATATAATAATTTTACGATTAATTCCAAATTAATCGTTCTCTCTCTATGTATAGTACTTTATCCAAGATAAAGTCTCTCCGTAATTAATCCAAGATTAATCGAGTTTGAATCATACGTCATTGGTGAATCTTCGGGAAGCGACCCAAGAGATCTCTGGATATGTTGGCAGTAAATACGGCCGTCAGATTATCCGAACACGTACGTACCAAGTACTACGTTTTTACCGATTTACAAGACAAGGTTAGCCTCTAGCAAAACGCCATGCCTACCCAATTCTCCAGAAATATTCTTATTGGAATATAAGATCTATAACAGGCGTAGTATACCGTAGTATAGTGTATACTGATCCAGTATCGGATGATCACATGTAAGGCCTGGGGCTGGAGATGTGTCTGCCCCGTACGATACATATATCGGACATCAAGCAACTAGTCTCTTTGAATCGGATAATCCTGACCTTGTCATATTATCCCGATGGTTGCAACCATTATAGAGTACTAGTTCTGTATCCTGCGATCATCATCTCCATATGTCTGAAGTGATACTTCCGTCTTGACATCACACCCAATACACTACGATTCCCGATAAACCTAGAAGAGGTGTACACAGAACCTGTTAAAGCCCTGGACGACCAAAACTAAAGTCTACCGATTGTCGCAAGTACTAGCGATGCAAGTCTCAGGTTAAGACCATATGCACCTACCCTGAAGCGGACTCCCATAGACACGCAGACATACTACCAATGGGATTCCGCGGGGTCTATCCAGAGCGAAGCTGTTTTCCGTACCATCGGTAAAACACAACCTCCTACCGCACTTGCATAAGTATCCAATACTCAAATATATGAGAACTATGCTGTTGTGCCCTCACAACACGCACAAGTGCAGTACTAGTCTATTCCGCATTATCGATGTCCAATCTCGATAATACTACGACTAGGGATATTTAATGATTAAACCTTTATGGATTGATACTGTCTCATATCATCTCAATCCGGAATTAATCATAGGGACTTTTACCATTTATATATCAAAGTAAATAAATTACAAAACGGTAAAAGGCAATTTCATACTACTAGTTAATTTTGTTTGTACAATAATACAATATCATTTACAAAATAGTGACGCTATGGGTCATTACTGTCTAACAGGGCGAACCTTGAACATACACCAGAAACGCTTGGACTGTTTAACATTGATGGATTTTATGATTTTCTTTGTGTGTTTCTTGATGATGCTCAGAGAAATGGGTTCGTGTCAAAACCTTTGAAAGAACACCTCTACTGCCAGAACTGCTCCGGATCTAATAGACCAACTCATAGCCTATGAACACAAGTTGACCCTATCTTTCAAAGATAAATTGTCCGAGGATGATCGTGGTAAGAGGCGTCGAATTAATCTGGATTTTAACCTTAATTTCCTGTAGATTTTCAGCTAACAGCTACGACCTTCTTAACTCTCCTTTTATTGTATAAGACATTGGAGACAATGTCTCATTTAGGTTTGGGGGAGGAATTAGTTAATCAGTACCTGGTTTTAGTTGTGTGTTATTTTTATTTTTAGTCCAAATTTTTCGAAAAATATAAAAAAAATTGAAAAATTTTCAAAAATTACAAAAATATTTTGTGTTTTTGTGTTTTTAATTGACTAAAAAGGTGTGAAATTGGTAAGAGATAGCTGAGTAAGGAGTTTCCACTCCTGAGACGTATCTCAAGCCTATTTTCGAAACAAGTTAATTTTTGTTTATTTCATTTTGAATTATTTAATTAGTGAATTCTCCATAAAACTGACTAAAAGGAATCTTCATATGCTCAATTGACAGATATTATCAACATATATAGTAACATACGGACATGATTTAAAATGAAAAGTTTGTAATATTCAGTGCTCTAGTTTTATTGGAGGAAACATCTCAAAAAGCAATGGAGTAGTAAAAAAAAAATAAAAAAAAAAAAACGTCTGAGATCCGAGTTATTAAGTCTGTAAGGGTGTTTTAACACCTAGTGCCCTAAAACCAATGGTTTGGGATTCATTGGCCCAAAGCTCATTACATGGATCGAAGAGAAGATGTTGCAAAAATATATATTTGAAGTCTGAGTAATTAAGTCCGTAGGGATGTCTTACACTTGGTGCCCTAAAACCAACTGGTTTGTGAGTCACCGACCCAACACTCGCTACATAGATGGAAGATATTGTATATAAATAAAAATTAGAGAAAAAAAATCAAAGAAAAAATTAGAAAAATGAGAAAAATTATTCCATTGCTGCAAAAAGGTGTGAAATCTGATAGAACTTGAGGACAAAAAATTACTCTCTTCTCAACTGCACTTATGACTGTGGTGGGCAAAATAAGTTGTTTAATATTTTGTTGGCTATGTATATGAAGAATGGTAAAAATAATCGGAGAATTTACTTATTCGGTAATTTAGAATGAAACAAAACAACTAGTAACTTGGAGTAGAAGTTTCACCTGATTAGTCACTAACATCTTTATTCTCTTTTCGCTTGTCTTTTTGCTTTTGTGTGCATTAGTTTTATTACTGTTTTACTTTTGTAAAATGTTTGTGGGTATCATTGCTGTAAACCCTCACGAGACTACAACTCGTCCACTAGGGACACCTAGGGGTTTAAAGGCTTGTTGCATACGCTAAATGCAACCGTGATCCCTACGAAAGGGCTTAGTTAATTTATTTATGTTATTTTACTCTATGTTTTGCTCGAGGACTAGCAAAATATTAGGTTTAGGGGTGTGATGAGTGGTATTTATATCACTTATTCCCACTCATTTGACCTAATATTTCGTATAGTTTCTCGAGTTTTGTGAACGTTTTGATTGTTTTTGTGTTATTTTGCAGATAAATAAAGTTTGGAAAGCATTGGAGGCAATTTAGGCAAAAACGGACAAAAATACGTCAACAGGGATATTTTGGTCTTAAGCGCGTCGCGACGCCAAGACTTGCGCGTCGCGACGTCTAAAATGCGCGAACAGTGCTAACGTGCGCCGGGTCCACAAATCAGAATCTGAGAAAAGTTTGACTTTGCTAAAATGCGTCGTGCCACGTGTCACCATCACAGCCGATCTGCTAACATGCACCGTGACACGTGTCAGCATCCTACGGTGCCGACAGTCATCATCGCCACGTGTGCCACGTGTCATCCTACGTGTCTCCATGTCATCAGCCACGTCAGCAAGTCAACAAGTCAAAATTGCCACGTGTCGTGCCACATCATCATCAGCCAATCAGAAAGTGATACGTGTCGCAATTCTACGGTGCCGACAGTCTCTTTCCCACGTGTCGTCACGTCGTAGCCACGTGTCATAATCAGAAGTCGCCACGTGTCACAATAACTGAAGCCCAACCACCGCGCCACGTGTCACCTTATCAGCTTATCCAGAATCTTCAAACAGACGAACCAGAGCGTGCCACGTCGATAGAAGCTGGCGTAGCGACGCTAGAGGCCTTGGCGTCGCGACGCTGGAAGCTTATCCGCGCCTATAAATTGAGCTCGAGATTTCAGAATTGATAGTACCACTCTCTCTCTTCTATTCTATCTAAAGAGATAGTTTATCTCTCTAGATTCTTTAGTTTTTAGTTTTTTAATTTTTAGTTTTGTAAATAATTTTAATTACGTTTTGTGATAATAGTAATTTAATTTTTACTTTTTACTTTTTACAGTTTTTACTATTACCATGAGGAGGTAACTTCTCCAGCTAGGGTGAAAGGTAATTCTTTTACTGTTACTATTTAGATTAATCTCCCTTAAAAATAATATATTCACTATTTAAAATATTGACTTAAAAAGGATACCGCCAGATTGGTCGGTTGGTAATTTAATTTAATCTGGTTTAAACCTGACTAATAAAGGATACCGCCAGATTGGTCGGTTGGTAATTTAATTTTGATTCCGCATTTATGGCTGGTTGGACTTAATTTGACTTAATCAGGTTACCGCCTATATGGCCGGTTGGAGAAAGAATCACAAGTTTATATATTATTTTATGGGAGATATCTAAATTAGTAGTAGTAAAAGTAATTCCTTTTACCTTAGCATTTTATTTTATTTTACTTTTCATTTTTACTTTATGTCTTTTACTTTTCAGTATTTTTACTTTATGTCTTTTACTTTTAAGTTGTTACTAGCCCTAGTCATGTGTTAGTTATCCAGGGTTGTGATGAATTCTAATATCACCGGTTTATAAGGGGTTATTTTATAGTTTGGGTAATTTATAGGTTTACTTATTAAGTCTTAAGCTTAATGCTTCTTGTTGTCTGATCACCAATAAGATTGGTGTGGTAAATCTAAAATGAACTAGACATAGGGATTTTAGGTTTCAGCCTTAGACTCAATAGCCCACGATCTTCCTTGAGGATAGATAACCCTTTAATAGATTTCCTTACAGGATAGGAATATACCTGTCGGGCGGGGGTAGCCATAATTGGAACTTAAACTTAATGAATCCAGATAATTTGGTTGACATAGACATATGGTTCAATTGGGTTAAACTGGGTATTTGCGTCTGACCATCGACAGAGGCTTTTGCATAATTTAGTGTTCCAGGTTATTAAACTGATTTATTACACAAACATAAAATAATCACTTCATCTTTTAAAAGATATTAGAAGGATTCACAACCCTAGATCTTTGTGTCTTTTGTTATTTTCCTTAGTATTTTCTTTTGTCTTTTTATTTATTTATTTATTTTGTAAAACCACTTTCAACCAATCAAACAATCATTCTCTGCACCCTCAATTAGATATTTGTAAATAAATAGTATCAATAATTAATAACAATAGTAGGAATTAAGTCCTCGTGGGATCGATATTTTTATACTACTTGAACGATACGTGCGCTTGCATTATACGTGTGTGTTTATGCCGGTCAGATACACATTTAGATGTGTATATGATACCGTGGATTGGCACTAGAGCAAGTGGGATAAATTGTTTGAGTTGGTGCTCAGAGTGCCAATCCGGATCGTATTTATGTCCGATTCATGAATATGAACAATTCCTTTTTCCATAATATTACTTATTTAATGGTAGCACCTCTTGTCTTTTATATACATATTAGATCTAATTACGATTAGATATCTAATTATGATTAGATTGAAATTAAATCTGATTTAGTTTCAATCTAATCAAAAGGTCCCTTTGCATGTAACTTTCCTTTAACCGTTAAATGATTTATAAATTATCAATATTATTAATAAAAGTTATCCTAGTGCTCTACGAGTATATTTCATTAGTGAGACTCTATAGGTTCAGGAATATTCGTCACGAAATCCAATTTCGTGTCCATAATCTACCCACCCGTAAATTTTGACGAACACGGATAAACTCACTGAACCATACAGGTCGAGGTCATTGTATACATATAATCCATCTGTCACAGATATCCGGATTATTCCAGAGATATAGATATTAACGTCAAATCTCTATAGATATAATCACGTCGACGTTTCTATTAGTAATCTCTTAATAACACTTAGAACTCACTTCAACAGTATACCACGGGCCCATGGATTTAACATATTGCTAATTCCATATTGAATACCTATGCTCTGTACACAGAGCTGTTAGACTCTATCTTGACACACACAAGATATCCAAGTATCAGTCCACGCCCAACGGACATGCAGAGGTCTGACCTTAATAGGTCGGTGACGTGACTGTCATCAAAGTGTGGAAGATATCTCATATATCCACAATGGTATCTCATGTCAAAAAATCATTATGTTACTCAAATCAAGAATATTCTTATTGACGTTGGTGTAGCATCCATTAAGAATCTTCGGTGAGTCATTCAGTATTTATCTGATATAAACACCTACATGTATATACGAGTCTCTAAGACTCATAGTTCATCGAGAATCTACCATTGGAATCCAAGATTCCAATATATGATATGTACCGGTCTCAACGGGTTTACTTACTGACCAAGTAATGTAAACCTTGACCTGGAACAGTTAAAGAAATGATAATGTTACGATACAACTCAATGTCAGTTGCGACGCTTTGCAACGATATTATAACTAATAATTCTAAGGTCAATTACGTCTTTACCATATATAAAGAGATGTTATATAATAGAAACTGTTTATTTTATTCATAATAAAATATTTACACAAGTATTTACAAGGAAATACATAAGAAATTGGCGCTCTGAGCACCAACCCTAACATGGTTTTACATTGATCGTAAATTTTTTTAGCTCTTATTTTGTGTTGTTTTTGGTTTTGGGAATGTAAGTGTTAGTGTCCTAGACATGCGCAAGGTCTCTAATACATGATTTAGTGTGTGAATGATCAAGAAAGTTACAGAAAAACTTACATTGATCGGATGTTAATTTCGAAACTTTTGTATGTTTGTTGGAATCTCCAAGCCTTATTTGAGTGAATCCAATACAAGGGTGAGTTTCCTTATCACCTTAGTTGACTCTTTAAGTGCTAGTTTGGATGAAATTTTGTTGCACAATTTCAAGTACAAGAAGAGGTAGGTTCGACCAAGGCAAGGGAGAGAAGAGAGAGTTTGTGTTTTGATTTCCAAAATCTAATTACAAAGTCAACTCTCAAAAGTTGAGTATATGCTTTAACAAAAGCAAAAGCAAAAGTGTTGGAGGGAAAATGGCATTAAATGACCAACCACTTCCATCACTCAAGTGACTAGTGATGTAAGTTGGTGGACCCCACCTCTTAAATTCAAAATTCAAGTGGCTTGCTCAACACACTTCGGGCTCGGGTTCGTTTAATCCGATTAAACGAATTTTCCGTTGCGACATAATTGTAGACAACAGAAATCGGCGACGTTGTTCCAGGCTCGCGGCCTGGTTGGGAGTACGGAGTAGCCCGCGAGGGACTAAACCGGAGAACTAAAAATGGAGTCGCCACCCGGTGTGAACCGGGAAAATGATTTAAGGCCGCACTCACCCCTCGTAAGGGAAGACCTCAAACCGTTGGGTTTGGAATGGTCCCTTACTTATGCCACTTGTAATGAAAGGATTTGTGCAATAATCTAACCAAGTCTACGCAACATATATTCCCAAGAGTATCTTACTCCTAAGTTTGCATACAACCTACACCTAAGTTCGCATGCATAGAAGTAAATCGATATAACGGCAAGCACACAATTCATAAACACATTAAATAGATAAATGCAGAAATATAAATAGATGATAATTTCCTAAGCGTAAATAATGAAATGATATGATTAATCATATAGTGCAAAAGAAATGATCAAAGAAGCAAACATGCATGAAATGTGACGAAAAGAAATCTGTGCACTGTATATGCGTTCGTGTAGCATTTGAAAATGCATTCGAACGATAAACAGAAGGTCCGCGTTCGTATAGCATTCGAAAATGCGTTCGAATGGGATAAGACTTGATGCATGGTAAAGCAAAATATGTGTGCGTTCGAGTAGCGTTCATAAACGCGTTCGAACGGAATGAGGCAGAATGCATACGTTCGTGTAGCGTTTGGAAACGCGTTCAAACGAGATTGCCAAAATGGCATCTGAAATGACACAAACATATACATGGATAAACAAATACACGATGTAGGACCTTGTATGCCCGATTGAACATATTTCACATTCAATCGAGTGTACTTCGTCCGGCGCGGCAAAATATCATGTTAAAGGTAGCCTTTAGGCATTTCCCTCGAATGGAGGACCTTTAACCCACCTTAGTTATCCCATGCGCATTAGATTACAATGTATGAATAAATAAATAAATAATATGGGACCTTGTATGCCCGATTAAACACATTTCCCATTCAACCGGATGTACTTCGTCCAGCGCGGCAAAACGTTGTGGCAAAGGTAGCCCTTAGGATTTTCATCCCTCAAGGTGGAGGACCTTTAATCCATCTTGATTTGCCCATGCACATTACACTATGATGCATGATTTAACAAGGAGATGGTATACAGAAAGCAAATAACGGAATAATAAAAGGCGCGGCGAAATGTCATGGTAAAAGTAGCCTTTTAGGCTTTTCTTCCCTCAAGTAGAGAACCTTTAGACCAACATAATAAGCCCATGCGCATTACATTACAATGCATACAAATAAATAAGACAATGATATGGGACTTCGTATGTCCGATTAAACATATCTCACATTCAATCAAACATACTTCGTTCGGCGCGGCAAAACTTCGTGGCAAAGGTAGCCCTTAGGCTTTTCATCCCTCAAAACGGAGGACCTTTAATCCAACTTGATTTGCCCATGCGCATTACATTATAATGCATAAATAAGTAACATGCGGAAAGTAAATGGCAGAATAAAAAAAAGCGAATAGTAGATGAACAAGATTAAATAAAGCGAAACACATGCTGTTTCCTCAAGTAGTACGTAGAGTTGTTTCCCAAGTACAGACCGTACTACCGTCCATTCGGATTCAGCTACGGAATTTACGTCTGGGTTTCCATCCAATATACCACAAGAGATGACACATATTCCATTCATCCAATAGCCAAATCATACATTAATCAACAATACCCATGCGAAGAAATATTGGAAAAATAAAAGAAATAAGCGGAAATAAAAAAAAGGTGCCCTCAGGTCTAACCTTTTATGTCGCCTCTTGGAAGTGCGTTACACGGCCGTCGGAAGGGCTAACACTCCGAAACTCTCCCGGATCACTGATTTTCTGTTTTCCTTCGTCGCTTCACTGTTTTGGGTCCCTGTTTCCTCTGTTTTACTGCTGTTTTCTGGTTGTATTTTTCGGTCATTTGGGATTTTTTTTGGACTGTTGTTTTGCAGTATTTGGGGTCTCTTAAGGTGCATTTTTTGGTCACTGTTTTTGTGGTAATAAGGGACTATTTTTGCGTTTTTGAGGGTATTAGGGGTTGCGGTTTTCATTGTTTGGGCTGTTGTTTGGGTGTATATTTTCTGTGACTGTAGTGCAATTTCAGGGGTGATTTTCGGTGATGATACAGTGCAGTTTCAGGGGTGATTTTCAGTGATGTTGCAGTGTAATTTCAGGGGTGATTTGCGGCAATGGACTGGGCAGTTTGTGGAAGGCTTATGGTGTGTGGTTGGTCAGAGGGTGCGTGAGTGGAGTTGAGAGGCTGAGGGGGGCTTAGCTTTGGTTGGTTTTATGTGATTTAATGAGAGAGCTGCGTGGTCAATAAGGTTTATTTGGTGTTTGAGCTGAGTGGGGAGAGAGATGAGAGAGAAGAAGCTTTTGTTCTTTTTGTTGTTGGTGCTGTGAGAGTCTAGGGTTTTTGTGAGGAGTGAGAGACGTGAGGATGCTAGGGATTTCAAGGTTGGTTTTAGCTTCTTTTTATAGGCAAAGGCTAGGGTTTTCCTTGCAAGGGAAGGAAAGAGATCATGCAATCAATGGTGATATCTCCTAATTAGCATATCACAAGGAAAATATCTATTTAATTTAGGGAGGTGATTTGTTTAAATTTGATTTGATTTCTTTTAATTAGGAATATGATTTATCTTGATTTTAGCATGTGTTTAATGTGTTATTTGTTATTTTGGATGTGTTTTATTGGGCTTGGGCGTGTGCTAGAGGATGTTTGGGCGTGTGGTTGGTCTTTTTGGTGGGCTTGGTATGTGGCTTGGTGATATGTGGGCTTGGTGTGTGGCTTGTGGGGGTTTAGGTCAAGGATGAGTTTCAAAATAGAGGTCCAACGAGCAAACCCGAAGCTAAGAAAACGAATAAAATCCAACAAGGTATTGATTTCCAACTTTTCCCTTCCGACGTCCGTTTCCCGCGACTTCCGTAACTTAAAAGGTAGTTCCTCTAAATGAGGCTCATCATCGGGACTTATATGCAAGAATGCAGAGCCTACAGTAATTAAATCTAATTTAATTAAATAATAATGCCTAGCCAAATTATTACGAAAGTCGCTTGCGAATTAATTCCAAATTAATTCGTTTGCCCGAATTAAAATCCAATCTTAATTCTGCTTTGAAATCAGATTTCAATTAATATATCCAATATATTATTTAATTGATTAATTCCAAATTAATCGCGTTCTCTCTTCGATTTGAATTTTATCTCAGATAAATTCTTGCCGCAATTAATCCCAAATTAATTTTCTCTCTCTTATAATTAATCCTAGATTAATTATGTTCGAGTCAAATGTCATCGATGAATCTTTGGGAAGCGACCCAAGAGATCCCTGGATATGTTGGCAGTAAATCCGATTATCGGACTATCTGAACACGTGAGTACCCGGTACCACGTTCTTACCGATTTATAAGACATGGTTGGCTTCTAGCAAAGTACCGTGCCTACCCAATTCTCCAGAAATATTCAACAAAGAATATATAATATATATCAGACATAGTATACAATGTATTGCATATTATGATCCAGTATCGGATGTCACATGCTAGGCCTGGGGCTGGAATTGTGTATGCCCCGTACGAAGCATATATTGGATCACTAGCAACTAGTCTCATTAATCGGATAATCATGACCTAGTCATACTATCCCGACAGCTGCAGCATAAGAGAGTACTAGTTCTGTATCCCTACGTGATCATCTTCTCCATATGACTGAAAAGATATTTCCATCTTGACATCACACCCAATACACTACGATTCTCAGTAAACCCAGAAGATGTTTGACAGTTATGACCCATAGCGTCACTATTTGTACAGATCATGGTGTTGTTGTACAAATTAACTATGTGACAAAGGAAATTGCTCTCTTATCATTTGTGATTAGATCACCAAGATGTATAAATGATAGGAGGTCTTTATGATTAGTACCTGGATTGAGATGATATGAGACAGTATTAATCCACGAAGGTTTAATCATTAAATATCCCTAGTCAGAGTATTATTGAGATTGGACATCGATAATACGCAAAAGACTAGTATTACACTTGTGCGCGTTGTGAGGGCATAACGACATAGTTCTCATATATTTGGGTATAGGATACTCATGCAAGTGTAGTAGGAGGTTGTGTTTTACCGATGGTACGGGAAACAGCTTCGCTATGAATAGAACCATCGGAATTCCATTGGTAGTATGACTATGTGTCTATGGAAGTCCGAAATCAGGGTAGGTGTATTTGGTCTTAACCTGAGACTTGCACCGCTAATACTTGCGACAATCAATATACTTTGGTTTGAGGTCGTCCAGGGCTTTAACAGGTTCTGTGTACGCCTATGCTGGGTATATTGAGAATCGTAGTGTGTTGGGTGTGATGTCAAGATGGAAGTATCGATCCAGTCATAGTATAGATGATGGTCACGTAGGATACGAAACTGGTTCTCTTATGTACTGCAGTCATCAGGATAAAATGACTAGGCCATGTTTATCCGATTATAGAGACTAGTTACCAGAGATCCGATATGTGCTTCGTACGGGGCAGACACAATTCCAGCCCCAGGCCTAACATGTGACATCCAATACTGGATCGAAATACGCAATACTACGTGTACTACGCCTGATATAGATCACATATTCCTGTAAGGATATTTCTGGAGAATTGGGTAGGCATGGCGCTTTGCTAGAAGCCAACCTTGTCTTGTAAATCGGTAAAAATGTAGTACTATGTACTTACGTGTTCGGATAGTCCGACGACCGGATTTACTGCCAATATATCCGGGGATCTCATGGGTCGCTTCCCGAAGATTCACCGATGACATATGACTCGCACTTTATTAATCTAGGATTAATTAGTTGAGAGAGAAAATTAATCTGGGATAAAATATTATAAAAGAGAGAAAGCGATTAATTTGGAATTAATCGATAAAATAATATATTCGATATATTATACGAAATTGGATTTCGACGCGGAATTAAAATTAGATTTAATTCGAGCGAACAAGTTAATTTAGAATTAATTCGTTAGCGACGTGAATAGTGATTTCGCTAGGCATAATCATTTAATTGCGTCGCAACGGAAAATTCGTTAATTTGGAATTAGCGAACCCGAGCCCGGGAGTGTTGCGAGCGCATTCGCATTTCGAATTCTAGTGCGGCACGCAAGTCACATCAAGCGTCAAATCGCTAGTCGCATCAAGCGTCAAATCATTAGTCACTTTGAGTGATGTGACAACTTGTCACTCGATTGATTGATGTGTATAGTAGATGGGAGTTGTTGGTAAAGCTTTTTGAAAGCTTGAAAGACATTTACCATTTGTTTTTAATATTTGGTATTTGACTTTTATTATTTTGGTATTAGATACACAAAATCCATACCAACCAAGATAACACATTTTTCTCTCTTTCTTCTTCCCTCTCTCTCTCTCGCCCAAG
This sequence comes from Zanthoxylum bungeanum, assembly GCA_019454045.1. NCBI lineage: Eukaryota > Viridiplantae > Streptophyta > Magnoliopsida > Sapindales > Rutaceae > Zanthoxylum > Zanthoxylum bungeanum. The sequence continues at coordinate 198,025 of SKCR01047269.1, forward strand.
GGGCAGAATTCTCCCTTCAACTTACTGGTTTTACCGTGAAAATGAAGAAGAAGCAAATAGTGATTTTTGTGGCAAAAATCAAGAGTGCTATCACACTATAGAGTCTTGCGAAGGTGATTGGGAACCGCACCCGTGAGCATGGAATCACGTCTTGAAAGCTTGGAGCTTGGAGGATAATCCATGGCAGAACTTTTGGAGACCAAATTCAGCTCACTGCCGAATGCACCTTGGAGGAGGACTTGAAGTTTTTGTGTTCGTCGCATCGCCTCAACCGATCATTGTGAGTATTCTGCACCTCCTTGAATGTATTCACATGTTGTTTCTATGCTTGATTCGATCCTCGGGACTTAGAGATTTCCCAACAATGGTATCAAAGCGAGTAAAAGCATGAAACTTGATTTAGGGTTAAAATTGGGTAAAATGTATTTGAGCATGATTTGATGAAATTGGATGATTGAGTATGCTTGAATGTAGTTTAATTGAAGTTTGATTGGATCAATTACATGAAAACTTGTTTGGAACAATTTTCCCCAAAATGTGAGGCTTGGCCGAATACACTACTTGCCCTAATGTCTTGGAATTTTTGATTTTTGATTCATTGGATGAGTTGGAATCATGTTGGGAATATTGATTTAATGTTGAATTGGATTTAATTGGATTGAAACCAAATCGGACATAAAATTACCCACATTGCCGAGACTATATGCATGTTAATTGGGTTTGATTTTTGACAATTTGTGTTGGACACTAATTGTTGTTGATAAGAATAATTAATTAGGCTAATTGATGTTTTGGAAATATTGATTTGGGTGATTAATTATGGAATTACACTTTGATTAATTAAATATGAAATTTGGAATTTTTATGATTTAATTAATTGGGCTTAAATTGGATTTGGGCTTGTAATATTGTAATTGGGTCTATTGGGCTTGGTTGTACCAAGATTGGTTTAGGCAAATTGGTTGGATCCAATTGGGCCCAAAACCGAATCCATAAAGTCCAATTATGACTAATGGACCTTTAACTTTAATTGGGCCTAATGGGCCTAAATTGATTTCTAGGCTTATGGGGTTATTCCTTGATTGGGCTTTGGTTATTGGGTTTGACCCAAGTTGACCAAAAGTCCATGCCTTATGAAATTAATTAACAGCCCATTGGACTTTAATTAAATTAACATTGGATGTTAATCGGTCTTTGAGACCCGTAACGATTAAATTTGGAATTTAAGTCGTAAATGTTCGTTAATAAAGTGTAATATATTTAATTTGGAATTAAATAGCGAATTAGTATTAAATGCAAATTGAATTGGATTTAATTTTATAGTTTAATATAATTCAAGAATTCGTACTTTGAGTACTTATTCGCAAAATGAGTTTGACTCGCACAAAATCAAATTGTTGTTTGAACATTGGATGGTCATTAATTATCAGATTAATTAATTGGATTAGATTGATTGATAACATGCTTGTGTGAATACATGGTTGCGATGCATGAATAATGTATATCGGATGGATATTAGATGGGTGGGGCAATTTTGGAAATTGTTGTAATAAATTTAGAATTTATTAATTGGACCTGCGTGTCCAGCCTATTACCTCCTTTCTCATTGTATTTCTCTTCTCACCTATTCCCCTCAATGTAAATGAGGTTTCTTTAGAAGTGTTATGTAACGGGTAGAAGCAATACTTGTGCTAGCATGAGAGTGGAAAGTGAGAGATTTGTTATAGGAACAATGTGTTAAGTATTCATCCGTATATCATTATTATTTATTTTTAAGCGCCTTATTATGTGTTTAGAATGCATGTTTAAGGGTGCATGATGATGAGACCATAACAAAGATAATAAATTGGTTGCCAATTTGCACGCGAAAAACCCTCACAAAATATTAAGCATTTTTCCTTCCATTGAGTGATTCTTACTCAAGATCTAAGACTGGCATTGGTTTGTTGGCCAAAGTCAAGACCTTTGTCCGTCGAGGATGTGTTTGAATCCTGAAGGCTTTGTTCTATATCGGTGTCTTGTCCAAGTTGTGGTTTGTTGGCCAAAGTCAAGACCACTTCTTGTCCATCGACATTGATTACGAAGCTTTCCATGGTCAATGGGTCACGCTTAACTGGGATCACTAAGTTTGTTGTGCCAAAGCCAAGGCTTAGTTGATTCAGAGGAAAAAGGTTAGGTAATATATTGGATATATTGGCATATATAAGATATATGTTTCGGACTTGGATGTCCCCCTACTGGATCTAGGAATTGGATGAGATCCAATTGATCTTAGAGATATACCTAGTTAAGTATCATACAATTTGTTGGCCAAAGTCAAGATTGTGTGACATTTAACGGGATCCTAGCCCACTAGGAAACACGGTTTCCCGAGTACTCAACAGAGGGTTAGAGGCTCGCCAAAAAAATAGTTGGAGGCAAGTATTAAATTTGCAATATTCGTTTAATAACTTGCCATACGCGTTCATATCAAATTATTCGTCAAATATATTAGTTGGACTAATATTTAATAGTTGTTTTAATAAACAATTGGACTGTATTCAAACTAATTCATTATAGTTGATTATATAATTGGATTATAGTAATCAATATATTTGAATTAACCAATTCAATTAATAGTTGATTTTATAATTGGATTATAGTAATCAATATAATTGAATTTAACCAGTTGAATTATAGTTGATTATATAGTTGGACTATAGTAATCATTATAATAAATAGTACCTAAAATCGTTGATTAAATAGTTGGACTATTATAATCAAGATATTTGAAAGATTAGTTTTTAAAACATAATCCTGGGTGAAAATGTATTTAAACAACTTTATTTTTCAAATTGGGAATAAAATTTCAGGATGGTCCTGGAAACTAATAAGTTACTTTATTTGATAAAATAACATATTAGGCCTAAGCCCGGAGTTAAGCAAATAGTAGAGCATGGTCTTTGGAAGATTCATGTGATGATAACTTTAGTGCTTAATCCATTAAGCTTGCCAAATAGATTCCTTAATTTCTTAATCAGAACTAAGGATTAGATCCTTAAAGTATAATGATGAAATTGAAGGATCTTCATAGATCTATCTTAGATCCTAGAAGTACTAAATTTTAATAGTAAACTCTTGGAGAGTTAATGGCTATACTCAATGAGTCAAAGCCAAAGTTTGCAATAAGGCAAGAAGCGCAAGGCGCGTCTTACTTCAACATTCCGGAAGGCCAAGGCTTGGCCAAAGGCTTCTGGGTGTGGAAAGGGGCAAAGGCAAAGTCATTAGAATCTTTTGGGAAGATAATGGACATATCCTAAAATGTCTGCCTAAATTGTGACAAACGGGATCGCGGAAGCGTGACTGCCGTTTGGACAAGGCAGACATGAAGGAATTGAAGACGGGCAAGGCTCTGACTTCAAATAAGTTTGTCATATATATGTTCACTACTAGTATTAAAATTGGATTTTCTATACTTAGTGTGATACATAAATAGGTACTGATGTGCAGAATCTGCTATGAGCAGGATACTGACTTCAGATGAGATTAATCTGCGAATTGAGGACGGGACGAAAGTCGCTGTTTTAACCGTAGATACCTAAGTTTAGGAACTACCCTTTGGGTGTATACTTAAAATTAGGAAACTGTTACAATGTAACTAGTTTGACTAGATATATTATCTCTATATCAAGGTTTAACCCGTTGCGGGTATACCTTTATATTCTAGAACACTAAAGTGTTTTATTATATAAGGATGATATTGAGATAAACACATTAGATGTGAATAACAATATTTATATTTTGAATATAAATAAATCTCAAACATATAATAGCTTAAACTGAATTAATCAGTTGAGACTTATTGTGGCATTGTTGTCTGGGACACAATTAAACAAGACTCGTATATCCACACTTTTGAAGAGTGGGTACTATGACTAATTTGATTCCAATCAAATAAAGTCTACGAATCTAGTTTATTGGGCAAAGTGCCAATAACACATTTAATTGGTAAAAGTGTAAATGCCACCTATCTGTTAGCCCTAGTTCATAGTGAAGCAACTGGGCCCATGTCTAGCTAGGCTAGAAGTGGATATGAATATTTCGTGACCTACACGGATGTGGCATCACGTTATGGTTATATGTGTTTCTTTTGAAACACAAATCGGAAACTTTTAGAGTTTCGACACGAAATAGACAAACAGATCGGCTAAAGTATAAAACCATCATGGTTAGATCATGATGAAAATACTTAAGCGATAAGTTTCTCATATACTTGAAAGAGTATAGTATTCTTTCAATGAGGACTCCTCCCGGAACACGTCAGTTTGACGGTGTGTCTGAACAGAGAAACCGAATTTTGTTGGACATGATAAGGTTACTCATGAGTCGCTCTAAGCTACAGTTTCCTTCAATGGATACGCATTAACAGTGCAGAACTTATTTAGAATAAGGTTCCATAAAAATCTATTTGATAGACTTCATATTAGATATGAACAGGAAATAAACTAGGTTTTCTCATTCCTGTAGATTTGGGATGCTAGACATATGTTTGGATGAAACCAAACTAAAACCCAAATAGGATAAGTGCCTAATTTATAGGTTATCCTACGGAAACCAAAGTATAGTAGTTATACAACTCACAAGAGAACAATGTAATTGTTGCTCACCATGCGGTTTTCCTAAGAGGAATACTTATATGCAGTGGTAAGTGGGAGGATAGTAAAACTCGATGAAAATCAGAGTAATACTATTCCAGGCACCGATTCCTTAATGGAACACAAATATTTCATCAATGATGAAACTATACCAATAATCTTCGAATACACAAGAACCGCGTAAGTTGGAGAGAGTCAGAAAACAACCTGGGGTATGGGTTTCTGATCTCACCTCATAAAGATGTCAATCTTATTGAGGAATAAGAACTGACTACGTATGAGGAAGTGATACAAGGTATCGACTCCCAATAATGGTAAAGTGCCATGATGTTCGAAATGGATTCCATGTATATCAACTTAGTTTGGATACTAGTTGATGTACCACAAGGCATTGTGCCTATTGGTACTATATAAGTCTTCAAGGAAGATATACATGGAAGGCAACATACCAACGTACTAAGCTAGGCTTGTAGCAAAAAGGTATCGTTATCAACATTGTGTCGATTACGACGAAACCTTTTACCTGTTGCTATTGCTATATCCATTTGGACGATGCTTGCTGATGCTGCATATTTCATTTATGAAATATGACAGCTGAATGCCAAAACCGCTTTCCTTAACGGAAACCTTTTGGAGGATGTTTTCAACATTCTGACGGTTTTTTCGTACCAAAACTAGCAAACAAGGTTTGCAGGTTATTCGATCCATGTATGGATTGAAGCAAGCATTGAGTTCTTGGAATAATCGTGTTTGATGTAATCATAATGGTGTATGATTTAATTCAAAATGAAAATGATTCTTGTGTATATAAGGAGGTTAGTGGGAGCGCACTGAAAATGAATGTCTTAGGTAATGATAATACTTCATTTCTTGGAAATTATATTCCCATAATACAATCGGTGAAAGCTTGGCTTTCGAAAAATTCTCCGTAGAATTCTTGGGAGAAATAACCTTTATTCTAGGAATAAAGATCTACTGGGATAGATTTAAAGTTGTTAATAGTCTCCGAGAACTCGTACATTGAAATAAATGTACACGACCCGGTGTCTCATATGCTTTGAGCATATGGATTCACAATCTGGTCAATCCAAGTGATAGTCACTGGATTGATGTTAAGAACATCCTTTAGTATCTTAGAGGAACTAAGGATGTTGTCTTATACTATGGAGAATGAGAACTTGAAGTGACTGGGATCACTGCTGCAAGTTTCCTAACCGATAAAAAACGACTATAAGTCGTAATAAAGGTACTATAAAGTTTGAATAACGGAACAGTGAGCTGGAGATCTTCCAAGCAAGATACTGTTACCGTATAAACAATAAAAGTGGATTATATTGCTGCAGCTGAGGCAGCAATAGAAGCCATTTGGGTCAATAATAAATCTAATTAGATTAGATATAGTTCTGTTAGCAGCTGAGCTAGGCTACAGCGCAGGCTAAAGAATTAATGGTCTCATCAACGATCCAGATATATACTTCGACTATTTATCTGATTCGTTCGGATCATACATCGTGGCGATGTGATGATCGAATAAATCGCATCAGATGATAATCATGTAAATCCGCTGACGAAAGCCTTTCCTCAGTAGTTTGAGCGAACCGTACATAGTTCGGGTGTAGGACACTCGAGTGACTGGCTATAGGCCAAGTGGGAGATTGTTGGACAGTTATGACCCATAACGTCACTATTTGTACATATCATGGTGTTGTTGTACAAATTAACTATGTGACAAAGGAAATTGCTCTCTTATCATTTGTGATTAGATCACCAAGATGTATAAATGATAGGAGGTCCTTATGATTAGTACCTGGATTGAGATGATATGAGACAGTATCAATCCACGAAGGTTTAATCATTAAATATCCCTAGTCAGAGTATTATCGAGATTGGACATCGATAATGCGCAAAAGACTAGTATTACACTTGTGCGCGTTGTGAGGGCATAACGGCATAGTTCTCATATATTTAGGTATAGGATACTCATGCAAGTGTAGTAGGAGGTTGTGTTTTACCGATGGTACGGGAAACAGCTTCGCTCTTGATAGACCCCTCGGAATTCCATTGGTATTATGACTATGTGTCTATGGAATTCCGAAATCAGGGTAGGTGTATTTGGTCTTAACCTGAGACTTGCACCGCTAATACTTGCGAAAATCAATATACTTTGGTTTTAGGTCGTCCAGGGCTTTAACAGGTTCTGTGTACGCCTCTGCTGGGTATATTGAGAATCGTAGTGTGTTGGGTGTGATGTCATGATGGAAGTATCACTCCAGTCATAGTGGAGATGATGGTCACGTAGGATACGGAACTGGTTCTCTTATGTACTGCATTCATCAGGATAAAATGACTAGGCCATGTTTATCCGATTATAGATACTAGTTACCAGAGATCCGATATGTGCTTTGTATGGGGTAGACACAATTCCAGCCCCAAGCCTAGCATGTGACATCCGATACTGGATCGAAATACGCAATACTACGTATATTACGCCTGATATAGATCAAATATTCCTGTAAGGATATTTCTGGAGAATTGGGTAGGCATGGCGTTTTGCTAGAAGCCAATCTTGTCTTATAAATCGGTAAAGACGTAGTACTATGTACTTAAGTGTTCGGATAGTCCGACGACCAGATTACTGCCAACATATCCGGGGATCTCATGGGTCGCTTCCCGAAGATTCACCGATGATGTATGACTTGCACTTTATTAATATGGGATTAATTAGTTGAGAGAGAAAATTAATCTGGGATTAATTACGGATATATTTTATCTGGGATAAAATATTATAAAAGAGAGAAAGCGATTAATTTGGAATTAATCGATAAAAAAATATATTCGATATATTATACGAAATTGGATTTCGAAGCGGAATTAAAATTAGATTTTAATTCGGTCGAACGAGTTAATTTAGAATTAATTCGTTAGCGATGTGAATAGTGATTTCGCTAGGCATAATCATTTATTGCGTCGCAACGGAAAATTCATTAATTTGGAATTAGCGAACCCGAGCCCGGGAGTGTTTGCGAGCGCATTCGTATTTTAAATTCGAGTGCGGCACGCAAGTCACATCAACTGTCAAATCGCTAGTCGCATCAAGCGTCAAATCATTAGTCACTTTGAGTGATGTGACAACTTGTCACTTGATTGATTGATGTGAATAGTAGATGGGAGTTGTTGGTAAAGCTTTTTGAAAGCTTGAAAGACATTTACCATTTGTTTTTAATATTTGGTATTTGACTTTTATTATTTTTGTATTAGATACACAAAATACATACCAACCAAGATAACACATTTTTCTCTCTTTCTTATTCCCTCTCTCTCTCGCCCAAGGGGTAGAATTCTCCCTTCAATTTACTGGTTTTACTGTGAAAATGAAGGAGAAGCAAAGAGTAATTTTTGTGGCAAAAATCAAGAGTGCTAGCACATTATAGAGTCTTGCGAATGTGATAGGGAACCGCACCCGTGAGCATGGAATCACATCACGAAAGCTTGGAGCTTGGAAGATGATCCATGGCAGAACTTTTGGAGACCAAATTCAGCTCACTGCCGAATGCACCTTGGAAGAGGACTTGAAGTTTTTGTGTTCGTCGCATCGCCTCAACCGATCATTGTGAGTATTCCGCACCTCCTTGAATGTATTCACATGTTGTTTCTATGCTTGATTCGATCCTCGGGACTTAGAGATTTCCCAACAAAAGAGGTGTATACAAAACCTGTTAAAGCCTCGGATGACCAAAACCAAAACGTACTGATTGTCGCAAGTATTAGCGATGCAAGTCTCAGGTTAAGACCAAATACACCTACCCTGATACGGATTCCCATAGACACATAGTCATACTACCAATGGGATTTCGAGGGGTCTATCTAGAGCGAAGCTGTTCCCGGTCCAACAGCTAACAAAACCTCCTATCACACTTGCATAAGTATCATATACTTAAATATATGTGAACTATGCCCTTAAGCTTACATATCGCGCACAAGTGTAATACTAGTCTATTCCGCATTATCGATGTCCAGTCTCGATAACACTACGACTAGGGATATTTAATGATTAAACCGTTCGTGGATTAATACTGTCTCATATCTTATTAATCCGGAACTAATCATAAGGACTTTTATCATTTATATATCAAAGTAATCTAATTACAAAATGATAAAATATCAATTTCCTTTGTCACATAGTCAATTTGTAAAAAAACCACAATATCTTTTACAAATAGTGATGTTATGGGTCATAATTGTCCAACAATCTCCCACTTGGCTCTTAGCCAATCACTCAAGTATCTAACACCTGAACTATGCACATGTCGCTCAAACTTCTGCTGAGTAATAGCTTTCGTCAGCGGATCTGTAATATTGTCATCTGAAGCGATCTTTTCGATCTTCACATTGCCACGATGTATGATCTCACGTATCGGATGGAAATGTTGAAGTACAAGCTTGGATCATTGATGAGACCGCGGTTCCTTAGCCTGCGCTATAGCCCCGTTATTGTCACAATACAAAGGAACGGGCTCTGCTGCTAACGGAACTACTCCTAATCCAATTAGGAATTTACGAATCCAAACTTCTTATTTTGCTGCCTCAGCTGCAGCAATATATTCCACTTCTGTTATCGAATCAGCAACAGTCTCTTGTTGGAAGATTTCTAGCTCACTGCTTCGTTGTTCAAACAAAATATATACCTAAATTGCGACTTAGAGTCGTCTTTATCGGTTTGGAAACTTGCATCGGTGAACCCAGTCACCTCAAGTTCTCCATCTCCATATATTAATAAAGCATCCTTAATTCGTCTAAGATACTTAAGAATATATCCTGGATCGGCCAGATAGCGACTGCACATGCTCAAAGCATACGAGACATCATGTCGCGTACATATCATGGCATACATGATCGATCCGACTACAGAAGCGAACATGATATGAATCATGTTATCTCTCTCATCTTGAGTTTTAGGACACATGTCCTTAGATAGAGAGTGTTGGATAATTATGACCCATAGAATCACTATTTGTAAAAGACATTGTGGTTTTTATACAAATTAACTATGTGACAAAGGAAATTGATATTTTATCATTTTGTAATTAGATTACTTGAATATATAAATGATAAAAGTCCTTATGATTAGTTCCGGATAATAAGATATGAGACAATATCAATCCACTAAAGGTTTAATCATTAAATATCCCTAGTCGTAGTATTATCGAGACTGGACATCGATAATGTGGAATAGGCTATTATTACACTTGTGCGTTATGGAAGCGTAACGACATCGCTAATACTGGGCCAAGTTGGTTTAGGATAATTGGATTGGATCCAAATTGGGCCTAAAACCATTCCATAAAGTCCAAATATAATAATTATGCCTTTAAATATTTAATTGGGCCTAATGGGCCAAAATTAATTTTATGGCAAAGGGTGATTCCTTATTGGGTTTTGGTTACCAAAGTCCATGTCTTAAGAAATTAATTAACAGCCCATTGGACTTTAATTAAATTAACATTGAATGTTAATTGGGCCTTTAAGACCCATTTAGACTGGATTTTGAATCTAAGTCTAAAAGACACAATATAAGTGTAATTATTTAATTTGGAATTAAATTAGAATTAATATTGAATACGAATTAAATTGGATTTAATATTGTAGTTCGATATAATTCAAGAATACGCACTTTGAGTACTTATTCTTAAACGAGTTGGACTCGCGCAAATCAAATCGTTGTTTGAACATTGGATGATCATTAATTCAAAGATTAATTAATTCGATTAGATTGATTGAATAACATGCTTTGTGTGAATACATGGATGTATTGTATGAATAATGTATATCAGATGGATATTAGATGGGTAAGGGCAATTTTGGAAATTGTTGTAATAAATTTATAATTTATTAAATTGGACCTACGTGTCCAGCCTTATATCTCTTGACTCTTCATACTTCTCTTCTCACCAATTCCCCTCAATGTAAATGAGCTTTCTTTATTGTATTATATAATTGGGTAGAAGTAAGTATAGTGCTTGCCGGGGAGAGGAAATGCAGAGATTTATTGTAGGAACAATTTGTTGAATATACATCCGCAAATCATTATTATTTATTTCGCGCCTTATTATGCTTTTAGAATACATGCTTAAGGGTGTATGATGAGACCTAATCAAAGATAATAAATTGGTTGCCAATTTACGCGAAAAACCCTCAAACAAATATTAAGCAATTTCCTTCCATTGAGTGGTTCTCTCTCAAGATCCAAGATTGGCATTGGTTTGTTGCCCAAAGTCAAGATCAATGTCAATCGCGGATGTGTTTGAACCACGAAAGCTTTGTTCCATATCACATGTCTTGGGCAAGTTGTGACTTGTTGGCGAAAGTCAAGGTCACTTCTTGTTCATCGACGTGGATTACGAAGCTTTCCCAAAGTCAAGGTTGTGTGTTATTTAACGGGATCCTAGCCCACTAGGAAACTAGGTTCCCCGAGTACTCAACAGAGGGTTAGAGGCTCGCTGAAAAATAGTGGGAGGCCAGTGTTGAATTTTCAATTTAAGCGGGACCCATTGACAGTGGGAAAGCTTCGTAATCCACGTCGATGAACAAGAAGTGACCATGACTTTCGCCAACAAGTCACAACTTGCCCAAGACATGCGATATGGAACAAAGCTTTCGTGGTTCAAACACATCCGCGATGGACATTGATCTTGACTTTGGGCAACAAACCAATGCCAATCTTGGATCTTGAGAGAGAACCACTCAACGGAAGGAAATCGCTTAATATTTGTTTGAGGGTTTTTCGCGTAAATTGGCAACCAATTTATTATCTTTGATTAGGTCTCATCATACACCCTTAAGCATGCATTCTAAAAGCATAATAAGGGGCGAAATAAATAATAATGATATGCGGACGGATATTTTGTAGGGGTTTTAAAGGCTAAATCCGGTAACGCAGCGAAAACGGTGGAAAATCAAATTTTCCGATTTCAAAACTTTTTCTCAGATTAATTAAATAAACATATTTATTTAATTACCCAATAATCAAATTATGAAATAAAATTCAATAAATCAAATTTAAGTAAATTTACCGAATTGCTCTTACACTTGGTATTTTGTTCATTTTAGTCCGAAATTTTTCAAATCAATTTTGGATGATTCTAAATCATTTCTAAGATGAACTTAGCATGTTCAAAACATCAAAACACCAAGAACAACAAAAATCCCAATTTTTCTCATTTTGGCCGAGAGCCTCCATTAGGGGGGGTTTGTGCATTTTGTGATTTCATACTTCAAAACACATCATGATGTAATCCAATCAACATGAAATTTTATATGCATCATATACACATCCTTATACACAACATAAATGAAAATCCCCAAATTTGGATAAGGTCTTAAATCCTAATTTTTCAATTTCTTCAAATTGGACAAATTAGACCAAATTGGTTAAATCAATTACTTTAATCATCTTTCTTCCATCCAACCAAAGTCTAAACACAATGAAACAACTCAATATCAAATCTAGGTCATTTAAGAGTGGGTCAAAAACTCTAGATTAGCAACAAAGTTTCCAAAACCATAAAAGAATACTTATAACTACACTAGTCACAAGCTTCCTCCATTATACATGCTCAACACTTTCACCAAACATTTATCCATCAAAAACACAAAGAATAAAGAATAGAAAAACTCAAGAACATCACAAGATGTTACCTACAACAAGAGGAACAAATTACTCTCTAATGGAAGGTTGGAAATGCTTACTATTTTCCAAGTTTTTCCTTGATTTTCTTTTCTTTTCTCTCTACCTTTCTTTGTCTTCTTTAATGGAGTTTAGGTTAGAAAGTGTATTAGGTTAGAAATTGTTGGTTACTATAATTAGTCCCAAGGAAAGATTAAGCTTATGAAATACCACAAAATGAATATATATAATAAACTTGAAGCATGGCGGAATCATACTTACAAAGCTTTTGTGATGAAAAGATGAACAAATGTTGAAGCTCCAAGATCCTTGAAGTTTCGGCCAAGAGGAGAAAAGAGTTGAAAGCTCCAAGCTTTGTGTATTCCAAGCTCCAAGGTGGTTTCCCTATCACCTCCTTTGATTCCTTGCTTGTGCTAGCAAAAATGGAGAATGAGAAAACAATTTTCTGCCTTGTTGGTGCAGCTCACGGCGTGAGCAGAGAGGAAGAGAGGAGAGTGTTTCACTTTAGATTTTGTTTCCTTGCATGCCAAAAAACGTGAATTACCAAGGAAAATGAAAAGTGAAGTGATATCTAATACCAAAAGAATTTTTTAATGCAAAAATCCTTCCAAAACCGTGCATGGCTTTCCCTCCAAAATGAATCCATCATTTGCTATCATTACCATACTTTGAGATTAGAGACAATGCATCATCCTCAAAGGTGACTAGATACATTCACTATCTATTCGTATTAAGTAATGAGATATCGCGATGTGATTTGCGGATATCACTCGATTCAAAATACGAATGTGTCCGCAAGCACTTTCGGGCTCGGTTTCGTTAATTCCAAATTAACGAATTTCCGTCGCGACATGAATTAAATAATTACGCCTTGCGAAATTACTATATTCATGTTCGTAAATGAAATTAATTAATTCGTTTGCCCGAATTAAAATCCGATTTTAATTCCGCGTCGAAATCTAATTTCGTTTAATAATATATCGAATATATTATTTTATCGATTAATTCCAGATTAATCGATCTCTCTCTCTCTCCTAATAAGGCATTTTATCCAAGATAAAGTTTCTCCGTTATTAATCCAAGATTAATAAAGTTCGAATCAAACATCATAGGTGAATCTTCAGGAAGCGACCCAAGAGATCTCCGGATATGTTGGCAGTAAATACGGTCGTTGGATAATCCAAACACGTACGTACCTCGTACTACGTTTTTACCGATTTACAAGACAAGGTTGGCTTCTAGCAAAGCGCCATGCCTACCCAATTCTCCAGAAATATTCTTACTGGAATATTAGATCTATATCAAGCGTAGTATACCGTAGTATTGCGTACATCGATCCAGTATCGGACGATCACATGTTAGGCCTGGGGCTGGAAATGTGTCTGCCCCGTACGAAACATATATCGGACATCAAGCAACTAGTCTCTTTAAATCGGGCAATACTGACCTAGTCATATTGTCCCGACGGTTGCAACCTTTTATAGAGCACTAGTTCTGTATCCTGCGTGATCATCAACTCCATATGTCTGAAGTGACACTTCCATCTTGACATCACACCCAGTGCACTACGATTCCTGATAAACCCAGAAGAGGTGAACACAGAACCAGTTAAGGTCCCCCAACCACCAAAACCAAAGTTTACCTATTGTCGCAAGTACTAGCGATGCAAGTCTCAGGTTAAGACCATATACACCTACCCTGATGCGGCCTCCCATAGACACGCAGACATACTACCAATGGGATTCCGCGGGGTCTATCCAGAGCGAAGCTGTTTTCCGTACCATCGGTAAAACACAACCTCCTATCGCACTTGCATAAGTATCCTATACTTAAATATATGAGAACTATGCCGTTGTGCCCTCACAACATGCACAAGTGCAATACTAGTCTATTCCGCATTATCGATGTCCGATCTCGATAATACTCCGACTAGGGATATTTAATGATTTAAACCTTTATGTATTGATACTGTCTCATATCATCTCAATACGGAATTAATCATATGGACTTTCGCCATTTATATATCAAAGTAAATAAATTACAAAACGGCAAAAGGCAATTTCATTATCACATAGTTAATTTTGTACAATAATACAATATCATTTACAAAACAGTGACGCTATGGGTCATAATGTCTAACAATCTCCCACTTGGCCTATAGCCAGTCACTCAAGCATCTAATACCTGAACTATGTATATGTCGTTCAAACACTTGCGGATAAACAGCTTTCGTCAGCGGATCTGCAATGTTGTTATCTGATGCGACCTTCTCGACTTTTACATCGCCACGATGTATAATCTCCCGAATCAGATGGTAACGCCGAAGAACATGCTTGGATCGTTGATGAGACCTTGGTTCCTTAGCTTGTGCTATAGCCCCGTTATTGTCACAATACAATGGAACGGGCTCAGCTGCTAACGGAACTACTCCTAATCCAATTAGGAACTTTCGGATCCAAACTGCCTCCTTTGCTGCTTCCGATGCAGCAATATACTCCGCTTCTGTCGTTGAATCGGCAACAGTATCTTGCTTGGAAGATTTCCAGCTCACTGCTCCGTTATTCAAACAAAAAATGTACCCGGATTGCGACTTGAAGTCGTCCTTGTCGGTTTGGAAACTTGCATCGGCATACCCAGATACCACAAGTTCTCCTTCTCCGTAAATTAAGAAAGCATCCTTAGTTCGTCTAAGATACTTAAGGATATTCTTAACTGCCATCCAGTGACCTTCACCTGGATCGGCCTGATAGCGACTGCACATGCTCAAAGCATATGACACATCAGGTCGTGTACATATCATGGCATACATGATCGATCCGACTGCCGAGGCGAACGGTATCCGACTCATGTTATCTCTCTCTTCTTGAGTCTTAGGACACATGTCCTTAGATAGAGAGGTACCGCGTAATATTGGCATCAATCCCTTCTTGGATTGATCCATGCTGAATCGCTTCAACACTTTGTCAATATATGTACTCTGGGAGAGTCCAAGCAGCTTTCTAGATCTATCCCGGTAGATCTTTATTCCCAGAATAAAGGCTGCTTCTCCCAGATCTTTCATGGAGAATTTTAATGAAAGCCAAGCTTTCACCGACGTTAGCATGGGAATGTCATTGCCTATAAGCAATACATCGTCGACATAAAGGACAATAAAAGTCAGTGCTCTCCCACTAACCTTCTTGTATACACAAGGGTCATCTTCGTTTTGCACGAAATTATATTCTTTTATGATTTCATCAAAACGCTGATTCCATGACCGTGATGCTTGCTTCAATCCATAAATGGATCGATTTAACTTACAAACCTTGTTTGCAAGTCTAGGTACGATAAAACCGTCAGGCTGTTGCATATAAACATCCTCCAAAAGGTTTCCGTTAAGGAAAGCGGTTTTAACGTCCATCTGCCATATCTCGTAATCGAAATATGCAGCTATTGCAAGCATTATCCGAATGGATTTAATCATGGCAACGGGTGAGAAGGTTTCGTCATAATCAACACCATATTGTTGACGATACCCCTTTGCTACAAGCCTAGCTTTGTATGTTTGCACGTTGCCATCCATGTCGGTCTTCTTCTTGAAGATCCATCTGCATCCAATAGGTTTTACACCTTCTGGTGCATCAACCAGTGTCCAAACTTGGTTGGCATACATGGAATCCATCTCAGACTTCATGGCTTCTTGCCATAAAGCGGAATCAATATCTTGTATTGCTTCCTCATACGTAGACGGTTCATTATCCTCAATAAGATTAATATCTACATGAGGCGAGATCAGGTACCCATACCTCTCAGGTACTGTCCTGACTCTCTCCGACCTACGCGGTCCTTGTGTATATGAAGGTTGTGGTACAGACTCATCCCGGATGGTCTGTTCATGTTCCGTCGTTGATTCATTGCCAGGAACAGTATCACCATGATTTTCATCGAGCTCCACTTTCCTCCCACTTACCACTGCATCTAAGAATTCCTTTTCAAGGAAAAATGCATGTAGAGCAACAAAACTTTGTTCTCTTGCGGGTGATAGAAGTAATATCCTTTGGTTTCCTTAGGATATCCTACGAAAAGGCATTTATCTGATTTGGGTTCTAATTTGGTACCTTCCAAACGTTTAACATATGCCCAGCAACCCCAAATCTTCAGGAAAGAGAAACCCGGTTTCCTTCCTGTCCATATCTCGTATGGAGTCTGTTCAACAGACTTTGACGGAACCTTATTCAAAATAAGTATTGCATGCTTAAGCGTATCAGAAGGATATTGGTAGCTCAGTGCGACTCATCATTGACCTTACCATGTCTAACAAGGTAGAACCGTTCAGACAACAGAAGGAGCAGGGATGAACAGATGATGGCAAGTAGTAACACAAAGCAGCAATGTCTTTCAAGTAATCTTGAAACTCATAACTTAAGTATTCGCCACCACGGTCCGACCGTAATGTCTTAATACTCTTGCCTGTTTGTTTTTCAACTTCGTGTCGAAACTCTTTGAATTTCTCAAAGGTTTCCGACTTGTGCATCATTAGATACACATAACCGTAACGTGATGCATCATCCGTAAAGGTTACGAAGTATCGATATCCACCTCTAGCCTGGCTAGACATGGGCCCACATACGTCACTATGAACGAGGGCTAACAGTTCTGTGGCACGTTCACCTTTACCGCTAAAAGGTGATTTAGGCATTTTGCCTAAAAGACAAGATTCGCAGACATCATATGAATTAGGATCAAATCCGTCCAAGTACCCACTCTTCGAAAGTGTGGATATGCGAGTCTTGTTAATGTGTCCTAGACGACAATGCCACATGTAAGCTTCATCTTTTAGATTACTCCTTTTGAGCCTTTTGTTTGTCATTTTGTGTTTAGGAGATTCATTTACATTCAAAATATAAAGACCATTATTTGCAACAACAGTGCAAATTTCTGCATCATTTTTATATAAATAACACCCAGTGTTTCTAAATACAAAAGTGTACCCATGCTGGGTTAACAAAGATACATATATAATATTCCTAGTTAAACTAGGTATATAATAACAGTTCAAAAGTTTAAGTACATGCCCTGAGGGCAGTTCCAAAACAAAAGTCCCTACAGCCAAAACAGCAACTGGTGTTCCGTTTCCGACTCGTAGGTCAACCTCCCCTGAAGCCAGCATCCTGCTATTCTGCAGATCCTGCAAATCAGTACAAATATGAGCAGCACAACCAGAATCAAAAATCCAATTTTTAAGACTAGAAGTAGTCATATTTATTTCAATAACAAACATACCAGAGGCTGGTGCCTTGCCTGCCTTGATATCCTCCTTGTGTCCCTTGCCCATTCGGCAGTCACGTTTCCAGTGACCCTTCTTGCCGCAGTTGAGGCAGACATCTTGAGATTTGTTCCTTGGCTTCCCAGAAGCTTTTGTCGACTTGCCTTTACCCTTGTTCTTATGTTTCCTCTTCCTCACCCCTCCAGTTGCCTTAAGCCCAGCCTTTGGCCCCTGAGAGGTCGATGCATAGTGCGCCTCGCGCTTGCCCCCTTTTAGGAGTTCTTTTTCAGACTCCTTCAAGACGGATAACAGCTCTCCAAGAGAGTCATCCGTGTCCATCAACTTATAGTTGATTATAATTTGTTTCCAAGTATCGGGAAGCGATTGTAAGATCAAATCCACAGTCAGCTCAGCCTCCAAGACTATTCCCATATTGGCCAACTCATCAATATCGGCGATCATTTGAGCCCCGTGGGCCTCAACTGATGCGCCTTCAGTATTCGGGCGCGGAAGAGTTTCTTCACCAACTCATACCTTTCCATCCGCTTGTTGGAGCGGTGGAGATCTCGAAGTCTAGCCATCATATTATAAGGATCCAAGTCCCTATTCTGGCGACGAAAGTGTTGAGTCATAGAAGCTAACATAATAGCCTGAGCTGTGTCACAATCATTGCTGTGAGTTTTCCATAACTCCAGCTCAAGTGGGTCAGTGGGCTTAGGCGGGAGAGGTGTTTGTATAGTATACAGCATCCTCTCAGCCCCAAGGACTATCCTCAGGTTCATTTCCCAATCAGCGAAGTTTGTCCCCTTAAAGACATTGTCACCCATGATGATGTCTCGGACATTTACCTTGCTAGCCATCTCAACTACGATAGTCCAACTATCTAGTTAACGATAAAATGGGTACAGTCAAACTGTTACAAAAAAATAACAATGTATTAGTCCAACTAATTATAATAAATAGACGAAATAATTTTGAAGAACGCGTAAGGCAAAGTATCTGAATGAAATTGCAAATTCACATACTAGCCTCCCACTATTTTCATCAAGTCTCTAACCCTCTGTTGAGAACTCGGGAAATCCTATTTCCTAGTGGGCTAGGATCCCGTTAAATAACACACAACCTTGACTTTGGCCAACAAGCTGTATGCTATTTAACTAGGTAGATCTCACAGATCAATTGGATCCAATCCAATTCCTAGATCCGGTTAGGTGGACATCCAAGTCCTAAACATATTGCGTATGCCAATGTATCTAATACATTTTCTAACCATATCCTCCGAATCATCTAGGCCTTGGCTTTGGCACAACAAACCTAATGATTCCAGTTAAGCGGGACCCATTGACAAGGATAGTTTCGTAATCAATGTCGTTGGACAAGAAGTGATCTTGACTTTGGCCAACCAAATCACAACTTGGACAAGACACCGATGTGGAACAAAACTCTCATGATTCAAGTACATCCTAATTGACAAGGTCTTGACTTTGGCCAACAAACCAATGCCAATCGGATCTTGAACAAGAATCATTCAATGGAAGGATAATCGCTTAATATAGATTGAGGGATTTTTGCGTAATTGGCAACCAATTTATTATCTTTGTTAGGTCTCATCAACATACACCCTTAAGCATGCTTCTAAAACATCATAAAGCGCGTAAAGTAAATTAATAGTGATATACGGATGGATATAAAACACAACTTGTTCCTAGAACAAATCACTCCATTTCCTCTCCCCGCTAGCACTATTCTACTACTACCCAATTACATAATACAATAAGAGAAACCTCATTTGCATTGAGGGGAATTAGGTGAGAAGAGAATACAAAGAGATAAAAGAGATAAGGCTGGACACGCAGGTCCAATTTATAAATTCTAAATTTACAATAATTTCTAAAATTACCCTTTCCCTTCTAATATCCATCCGATATACACTATTCATTCATCACATACATATATATTCAAACAAGACATGCTTTTACAACCAATCTAATCCAATTAATTAGTCTTTGTTAAATGATCATCCAATGTTCAAACAACGGTTTTGATTTTGCGCGAGTCCAACTCGTTTGAGAATAAGTACATAAGGTACGAATTTACGAATTATATCGAACTACTTATTAAATCTAATTTAATTCGTATTCAATACTAATTCAATTATTTAATTCCAAATTAAATGTTTACACTTTTAATGTGCTTTAAAGACTTAGATTCTAAATCTAATCTAATTGGGTCTCAAAGCCCAACTAACATCCAATGTTTGTTTAATTAAAGTCCGATGGGCTTTCAATTGATTTATTAAGGCTTGGGCTTTGGTCAATGTGGGTCAAACCCAATTACCAAGCCCAAATAAGGAATCACCCTTAAATGCCACAAAACCAATTTCAAGCCCATAAGGCCCAATTAAACTTTAAAGCCCATTATACTACATTTGGACTTAATGGAGTGATTTAGGCCCAAATTGGATCCAATCCTTTTGGCCCAAATCTACTTGGCCCAACCAAGCCCATTATGCCCAAATATAATATTACAAGCCCAATTTAACAATTAAGCCCATTAATTTAAATTTCAATATTCCAAATTTTAAAATTCAATTAATTAAAGTGTAAAACCAAGATTAATACATTAAACCAAATATTTCAAAATACCAATTTAATTTATTAATCATCTATTGTTCAAAACATATGTCCAACATTAATTTGAACAAAAATCAAGTCCATTTTCATGTCCATTAGTATTCGGCCAAGTGAGATTTTTGTGTCGATTTGTTTTTCAATCCGATTGAATCACTAATCTACGTCCCGTATACGTTTTAAGTCATCCAATGATCTTGTACACAAAAATTCCAACACATCCAATGTTCATACCCATTCGGCCAAGGTTACATTTTTGGGGAAAATCATCCAATGCATTTTTCTCAAAATTGATTCCATATAATATCATTCTATATACATGTAAGCATACTCATTCATCAAATTTCACAAGAACATGCTTCAATCAATTTTACCCAAATTTTAACCTAATATATTTCATGCTTAAACATAGCTCAATGATACCATTGTTGGTTACTATAATTAGTCCCAAGGAAAGATTAAGCTTATGAAATACAACAAAATGAATATATATAATAAACTTGAAGCATGGCGGAATCATACTTACAAAGCTTTTGTGATGAAAAGATGAACAAAGGTTGAAGCTCCAAGATCCTTGAAGTTTCGGCCAAGAGGAGAAAAGAGTTGAAAGCTCCAAGCTTTGTGTATTCCAAGCTCCAAGGTGGTTTCCCTATCACCTCCTTTGATTCCTTGCTTGTGCTAGCAAAAATGGAGAATGAGAAAACAATTTTCTGCCTTGTTGGTGCAGCTCACGGCGTGAGCAAGAGAGAGGAAGAGAGGAGAGTGTTTCACTTTAGATTTTGTTTCCTTTGCATGCCAAAAAACGTGAATACCAAGGAAAATGAAAAGTGAAGTGATATCTAATACCAAAAGAATTTTTTAATGCAAAAATCCTTCCAAAACCGTGCATGGCTTTCCCTCCAAAATGAATCCATCATTTGCTATCATTACCATACTTTGAGATTAGAGACAATGCATCATCCCTCAAAGGTGACTAGATACATTCACTATCTATTCGTATTAAGTAATGAGATATCGCGATGTGATTTGCGGATATCACTCGATTCAAAATACGAATGTGTCCGCAAGCACTTTCGGGCTCGGTTTCGTTAATTCCAAATTAACGAATTTCCGTCGCGACGTGAATTAAATAATTACGCCTTGCGAAATTACTATTCAGTTCGCTAATGAATTAATTCTAAATTAATTCGTTTGCCCGAATTAAAATCCGATTTTAATTCCGCGTCGAAATCTAATTTCGTTTAATAATATATCGAATATATTATTTTATCGATTAATTCCAGATTAATCGATCTCTCTCTCTCTCCTAATAAGGCATTTTATCCAAGATAAAGTTTCTCCGTTATTAATCCAAGATTAATAAAGTTCGAATCAAACATCATAGGTGAATCTTCAGGAAGCGACCCAAGAGATCTCCGGATATGTTGGCAGTAAATACGGTCGTTGGATAATCCAAACACGTACGTACCTCGTACTACGTTTTTACCGATTTACAAGACAAGGTTGGCTTCTAGCAAAGCGCCATGCCTACCCAATTCTCCAGAAATATTCTTACTGGAATATTAGATCTATATCAAGCGTAGTATACCGTAGTATTGCGTACATCGATCCAGTATCGGACGATCACATGTTAGGCCTGGGGCTGGAAATGTGTCTGCCCCGTACGAAACATATATCGGACATCAAGCAACTAGTCTCTTTAAATCGGGCAATACTGACCTAGTCATATTGTCCCGACGGTTGCAACCTTTTATAGAGCACTAGTTCTGTATCCTGCGTGATCATCAACTCCATATGTCTGAAGTGACACTTCCATCTTGACATCACACCCAGTGCACTACGATTCCTGATAAACCCAGAAGAGGTGAACACAGAACCAGTTAAGGTCCCCCAACCACCAAAACCAAAGTTTACCTATTGTCGCAAGTACTAGCGATGCAAGTCTCAGGTTAAGACCATATACACCTACCCTGATGCGGCCTCCCATAGACACGCAGACATACTACCAATGGGATTCCGCGGGGTCTATCCAGAGCGAAGCTGTTTTCCGTACCATCGGTAAAACACAACCTCCTATCGCACTTGCATAAGTATCCTATACTTAAATATATGAGAACTATGCCGTTGTGCCCTCACAACATGCACAAGTGCAATACTAGTCTATTCCGCATTATCGATGTCCGATCTCGATAATACTCCGACTAGGGATATTTAATGATTTAAACCTTTATGTATTGATACTGTCTCATATCATCACAATACGGAATTAATCATATGGACTTTCGCCATTTATATATCAAAGTAAATAAATTACAAAACGGCAAAAGGCAATTTCATTATCACATAGTTAATTTTGTACAATAATACAATATCATTTACAAAACAGTGACGCTATGGGTCATAATGTCTAACAGAAATGAAATGAAATGAAAATAATATATACTTGTTGACTAGAAGCCCTTGGCCGAACATGTCACAAGTATATACAAGATTTTTCATTTCAATTTCATTTGACAAAAATTTGATCAACTTGATTAAATATCTAATAACACTTTATAGATATTTTAATTAAGTCAAAAAAGGCAACTAAATCATTAATCCAAATCCAAATGTTAAGATATTTATATTTAATTAATTAATCATTTAACAATTAAATAATTAATTAATTAAATAAATACAAATATATTAAATATATATATAATATTTACATTAAATATCAAATATATATATATATATTTTCATTTAGGATATTAGTCAAATATCTCAATTTGACAATTAATTCATGTGTATTTAAATTAATCAAGTATTAAATGTACATATACAATAATTAAGAAAATGACTATCGGGTCCCTTTAGCATGTATCTAGCGTTTGACCTTTAAACGACTTTATAAATAATCAATATTATTTATAAATGTTGCTCTAGTGCTCTACGAGTATGTTTCATTATTGAGACTCTCTAGATTCAGGTATATCCGTCACGAAATCCAATTTCGTGTCCATCATTTATCCACCCGTAAATTTTGACGATCACGGATAATCTCGCTGAATCATACAGGTCGAGGTCATGGCAAATGTATAATTTCTCCGTCACAAGTATCCGGATATATCCCAGAGATATAGATGTAAACGTCAAATCTCTATGGGGATTATCCAGTCGACTATTCTATTAGCAATCTCAAAAAGAATGTTTAAAACTAGCTTCTAAACTTTACCACGGGCCCATGGTTTTATCTGATTGCTAATCATATGGACTATCTATGCTATGGTACACAGAACTGACGGATCCTATCTTGATACACATAGGACACTCTGAGGATCTATCTACACCCAACGAACAGGCGGAGGTCTGATCTAAATAGATCGGTGACGTGACTACCATCTAAGTGTAGAAGATGTCTCATGTGCCCACAATGGCATCTCAAGTCTAAGAATCACAAGTGCTACTCAACCCGAGAAGATTCTTATTGACGTTGGTGTACCATCCATTAAGAATCTTCGGTGAGTCGTTCAATGTTTATCCGCTATAAACACCCACACGTCTATACTAGTCTCCAAGACTAATGGTTCATTGAGAAACCATTGGAATCATATATTCCAGTATATGACATGTACCGGTCTCAAGGGTTTACTGTACTGACCAAGTAGTGTAAACCTTGACCAGGAACTGTCTGAGAATGACAACGTCATGATACTACTCAATGTCAGTTGCGACGTTTTTGCAACAGTACCATGACTAATCATCCTAAGGTCATTACGTCTTTACCATATAAAAAGATACATTATATTATAGAAACTACATATATTATTCATAATAATAATGTTTTACAGAAGTATTCATAAAGAAATACAACCGGGAATTGGTGCTCTGAGGACCAACCCCAACAAAATCTCCAACTTGCTCTAGTGCCAATATCGATTGTATCAATACCCATTGACTCCACGTGTTTATGAAACAGCTTCAGAGGTATGGCCTTCGTCAGTGGGTCTGCTACATTATCTTCACTCGGTACCTTGCACACGACAATATCCCCTCGCGACACAATCTCTCGGATGATGTGGTACTTGCGTTCCACATGCTTTGACTTCTGATGCGCCCTCGGTTCCTTTGCTTGCGCAATGGCTCCAGTATTATCACAGTATAACAGAATCGCATTCTTGATACTTGGGAAAACTCCCAATTATGTGATAAAGTTCTTTATCAACACAGCCTCTTTTGCAGCTTCAGAAGCTGCAATATATTCCGCCTCAGTGGTGGAATCTGCTGTTGATCCATGTTTGGAACTCTTCTAACAAACTGCACCTCCGTTAAGGGTAAATACGAATCCAGATGTAGACTTTCTATCACCAGGATCCGATTGGAAATCAGAATCCGTATACCCGTTAATAGACCTGGCCGCCGGTTCGGTTCCGGTTCGGAACCGAACCAAACCGGCCGGTTCTCGGTTCCACAAGTGTGGAACCGGAACCGAAAACCGAACCGGTCGGTTTCGGTTCGGTTTACGGTTCCCCTTCTGATTTTTTTTTTTAATAATAAATTTTAAAAAATAGAAAAAATTCTATAATCGTAATGTTTTTTCATACTATCACATCATTTTTATAGAATCTTTTTTTTATAAAATTCTTTTAACATATAATCCTTTTTATAGCCAACTCTTGGCTAGTGCTTTCTTTATATAAGCGATGTGGGATATTTGTTACTTGGCTATTGTGTCCCACATCGCTTATATAAAGAAGTCAATAACCAAGAGTTGGTTATAAAAAGAATGTGGAAATTCATGTTTTAGTATTGCAATTTTAAACCTCATTAAGTCATTATTATTAATTAAAAAAATTGAGATTTACTTGTGGAACCTTACGGTTCCAAGAAAATATTTTTTTTTTTTTTACTTCCGGTTGGAACCGTTGGAACCGCTGGAACCGAACGGTTCCAGCGGTTCCAACCGGTTCGGTCAGGGTAAGAACCCTAACCGAACCGGTCAGGTTTCGGTTCGATTCCGGAACCGGTACCGGTTCCGGTTCCAACCGGTTTGGTTCCGGTTCGGAACCGGAACCTTGGCCGGGTCTACCCATTAACTTGCAGTTCGTTTCCTCCATAAATTATTAACTTATCCTTAGTACCTTTAAGATACTTGAGGATATGTTTAATGGCCATCCAATGGTCATTACCTGGATTGGACTGATACCGACTAGTTATGCTAACAGCGAAACTGATATCAGGCCTCGTACATAACATGGTATACATTATGCTATCCAAACACGAAGCATAAGGTTGGTTAGACATTCTAACCTTCTCATCTTCTGTTTGTGGACACATCTTCTTTGAAAGATGAATCTCATGTCTGAACGGTATGTTTGCTGTCTAACAGTTACCAAAACTATACCGTTCTAAGATCTTATCTATGTACGTTGATTGGGATAACCCAATCAGCCTCATTTGTCTATCTCTATAGAGTTTTATCCCTAAAACATAGGAAGCTTCTCCCAGGTCCTTCATGGAGAAATTCTTACAGAGGTACGCTTTTACGCTTTGTAACATACCTAAATCATTCCCAATGATTAGGATGTCATCAACATATAGGACTAAAAATACGACCATGCTCCCACTGGCCTTCTGATACACACAGGATTCTTCTGAATTCTTGAGAAAACCAGACGATCTAATAATCTCGTTGAATCGAAGATTCCAACTTCGTGAAGCTTGTTTAAGTCCATAAATGGACTTCTTAAGCTTACATACCATGCCCGAGTTTTCGCTGGACGCAAAACCTTCCGGCTGTTCCATATAGATTTCTTCATCAAGAAATCCATTTAGAAAAGCTGTTTTGACATCCATTTGCCAAATCTCATAGTCATGATACGCAGCTATAGAAAGCAAAATCTGAATAGACTTAAGCATTGCTACTAGCGAAAAAGTTTCATCGTAGTCGACGCCAGGTCGCTGCGTGTAACCTTTTGCTACCAGTCGGGCCTTGTAAGTTTCAACCTTACCGTCAGACCCGCGCTTCCTCTTGTAAACCCATTTACAACTGATAGGAACAATTCCTTCGGGAAGCGGAACCAAGTCCTAAACTTTATTCTCATGCATTGAGTCTATCTCGGATTTCATGGCACTTTTCCATTTCACGGAGTCGATGTCCAACATCGATTCTCTATAGGTGAAAGGATCTGTCTCTTCAACTAAGAGAACATCCAGACTTTTTTCTTGTATCAAATAAAAGCGTTCAGGAGGTCTAAATACCATTTCCGACCTACGGAGTGTGTGTGTTGAAGGTCCTTCATCTACTTGAACTTCAGGTTCCTCCGTTGGTTTTTCGTTTTCAGGTTGGACTTCATCAAACTCAACTTGTCTATGATTACCACCTTCTGACAAAAATTCTACTTCTAGAAATTTTGCGAAGCGAGCTACGAACACATTTCGATGTTCGGTATCATATAACAGATATCCTTTCGTATTTGAATGATATCCAACAAACCTAAACTTTTGCCCTCGAGGCGAAAGCTTATCTTGCTGAGTCACCCTGACATAGGCAGGACAACCCCAAACCTTAATATAATTAAGATTTGGTCTCCTACCGAACCATATCTGATACGGAGTCGTAGGAACAACTTTTGAAGGAATCTTGTTCAAAAGATGTGCAGCTGTTAAAAGAGAGTAGCCCCATAAATAATAGGGCAAATCTGTGAAACTCAACATTGATCGGACCATATCCAATAAAGTCCGATTTCTCCTCTCAGACACTCCATTGTGCTGTGGAGTACCTGGAGGAGTATATTGAGCGAGAATCCCATTCTCCTTCATATAATCTATGAACTCACCACTCATATATTCGCCGCCTTCAAAGGCATTTAATATATTGTCCAGTTTGTTTTTCTATTTCATTTCAGAACTCTTTGAACTTTTCAAAGGTTTCCGATTTATGTCGCATCAAATAGACATAACCGTACCGTGACAGATCATCGGTAAAGGTAACGAAGTACGAATAACCACTGTGAGCAGTTTGACTTAGTGGACCACATACATCAGAATGTACGAGTTCCAGTAAGTTAGTGGCGCGATGTCCAACACCAAAAAATGGGGCTTTGGTCATCTTACCCTGAATACAGGATTGACAAGTTGGATATGATTCAATGGTAAGATCTGGTATCAAATCATTCCTAACCAATTGGGTAAGGCGTTTAACGCCAATGTGACCAAGCCGCATATGCCAAAGTTCAGTATCATTAATTACAGGTAAACTACGTTTATTAACTCCAGTATTTAAAATATCTTTTGAAGTTTGCAATATATAATGACCATGCTAGTTTGGACAACAAAGGAACTGAATATTATTTCTATCATATAAATATAAAGAACTGTTCTTAATATTAATACAAAAGCCTTATGTATCCAATACAAAAAGTGATATAATATTAGCTACACATCCTGATACAAAATGGCATTCATTTAACAAAAGTGTCCCATTCGGTAATGAGATCTCACATACTCCCACTGCAACTGCATCCAAAGATTCTCCACTCCTGAATCGAAACTGCATCTCTCCGGGCTTCAGCCTCCTACTTTCCTTCAGCACCTACAACGAATTGCAAATGTGAATGGGACAAGCAGAATCTAAAATCCAGTTTGATGTAACGGCTTCACAAGCCAAACATAAATCAATAACTGGAAAAATAAATGTACCTGATGTAGATGCTCTATCTCTCCTCAGCTGGGCGATGTAATCAGGACAGTTCTTTTTCCAATGCCCGACTTTGCCGCAGTGGTGGAATTTGTCTTCAGAAGCCCTTTTGGGCTTAGCAATCTTTGCCTGTTGTTGAGGACCAAAAGCCTCCTTCTTTTTCCCTTTCTTCTTCTTTCCCTTTGACCATGTCTGGGAAGAAGCAGAGAGAGATGTAGATCTAGGAGGGCGAGTCGGTACTCCCTTCTTAAAGTCATCTTCTGCCGTGAGTAACATCCTATGTAGCTCTTGGTAGGTACAAACAGTCCCATTCATGTTGAAATACATCACGAACTGGCGATATGAAGCTGGAAGTGAACCAAGAATGACACTCCTACCGAGAATGTCATTCAAGATGAGATTATGTTGCCTCAATTGATCGATCAAATCGATCATCTGAAGAACATGTGGGCTAACATCTTGCCCTCATCCAGACGCGCATGGAACAGTTTCATTGCGACTTTGTGAACAATCACTTGTTCTTGGTTCTCAAACGATTGTCTCAATCGCGTCATCATACTATACGAATCTAGCATACCACAGTATTGTTTCTTGAGTTTCAGAGACAGTGAACTAAGGATGTATGATTTAACTCTTAAATCATCATCCTTCCAAGTTTCAAAAACTTGGCGTTCCTCCTCCGTAGCGCCCGCACCCACAGCAAGGGGCAACAGACCCTCAAGAATATATCCCAGCTTTTCGGAATCGAGGACAATCCTCAAATCCAATTCCCAGTCAGCGAAGTTCTCAGAGCCTTTAAGTTTGTTCGCATCAAGCATACGCGCAAACTGATTTGTGGATTGTGCCGCCATCGCAAATCTATCATATAGATCACGAAAAACGGTTAGCATAAATTAAGTAGTTTCATATAATATCAAAAACATAAACTAGATCATGGATTTTTAATCTAAAATGCCCCTCCCACTAAATCATGCAATACTGTAATCCCCA
This sequence comes from Zanthoxylum bungeanum, assembly GCA_019454045.1. Classification (NCBI taxonomy): domain Eukaryota; kingdom Viridiplantae; phylum Streptophyta; class Magnoliopsida; order Sapindales; family Rutaceae; genus Zanthoxylum; species Zanthoxylum bungeanum. The sequence goes on from SKCR01047269.1 coordinate 226,886, forward strand.
AACAGAATACAAAGATTTAATAATTAAATTAAATACAAATAGTGAAAAGTGGATCCCGTGAATATATTTCAGCTCACAGCAGAGGCATAGTCTCGCCTACGTATATTCATCAAGTAGACAACTCTTTTGTCAATCATTCACTAATGACTCATGGGTTTCCGGTCCTGGTCGTTTCTCGTTGTCGCTGCGAAGGCAGGCCCACAAGGAGACGTACCAAGGTTAAACTCATCAATGATAAACTCAAGTTACTTATGTAATCCTGACAGCTAGGGCACGTTTAGAATTCCGCTTTCGCTTGAATTTATCTAGTATCAGATATACATCGGGTATAAATAAATCTCTATCGACTACACCCTCACAGCAGAGGCACGGTCTCGGATGTAGTCATGGAGAAATATTTATAAACCGTATTGACAAGACGGACCACATAACATGCATCAAATACATAATTACATTTAAACCTTATTAATTTGGGATTTTCCGCTAAGTGTCATACACCCTAAATCTAACCAATTTAGAATCTAATCAGCATGTATAAAGTCAAGAAAACATGATTAAACATTGATTTAATAAAGGCTAATCATTTTAGGGGGCCTAGAATCAAACTCGCTCTGATACCATTTTGTAGGGGTTTTAGGGGCTAAATCCGGTAACGCAGCGGAAACGGTGGAAAATCAAATTTTCCGATTTCAAAACATTTTCTCGGATTAATTAAATAAACATATTTATTTAATTACCCAATAATCAAATTATGAAATAAAATTCAATAAATCAAATTTAAGTGAATTTACCGAATTGCCCTTACACTTGGTATTTTGTTCATTTTAGTCCGAAATTGTTCAAATCAATTTTGGATGATTCTAAATAATTTCTAAAATGAACTTAGCATGTTCAAAACATCAAAACACCAAGAACAACAAAAATCCCAATTTTTCTCATTTTGGCCGAGAGCCTCCATTAGGGGGGTTTGTGCATTTTGTGATTTCATGCTTCAAAACACATCAAGATGTAATCCAATCAAAATGAAACTTTATATGCATCATATAAACATCCTTATACACAACATAAATGAAAAGCCCCAAATTTGGATGAGGTCTTAAACCCTAATATTTCAATTTCTTCAAATTAGACAAATTAGACCAAATTGGTTAAATCAATTACTTTAATCATCTTTCTTCCATCCAACCAAAGTCTCAACACAATGAAAGAACTCAAGATCAAATCTAGGTCATTTAAGAGTGGGTCAACAACTCTAGATTAGCAACAAAGTTTCCAAAACCATAAAAGAATACTTATAACTACACTAGTCACAAGCTTCCTCCATTATACATGCTCAACACTTTCACCAAACATTTATCCATCAAAAACAAAAATAATAAAGAATATAAAAACTCAAGAACATCACAAGATGTTACCCACAACAAGAGGAACAAATTACTCTCTAATGGAAGGTTGGAAATGCTTACTATTTTCCAAGCTTTTCCTTGATTTTCTTTTCTTTTCTCTCTAACCTTTCTTTGTCTTCTTTAATGGAGTTTAGGTTAGAAAGTGTATTAGGTTAGAAATGAAATGAAATGAAAACAACATATACTTGTTGACTAGAAGCCCTTAGCCGAACATGTCACAAGCATATACAAGATTTTTCATTTCAATTTCATTTGACAAAAATTTGATCAACTTGATTTAAATATCTAATAACACTTTTTAGATATTTTAATTACGTCAACAAAGGAAACTAAATCATTTAATCCAAATATCCAAATGTTAAGATATTTATATTTTAATTAATTTAATCATTTAAGAATTAATTAATTAATTAAATACAAATATATTAAATATATATATAATATTTACATTAAATATCAAATATATATATTCATTTAGGATATTAGTCAAGTATCTCAATTTGACTATTAATTAATGTGTATTTAAATTAATCAAGTATTAAATGTAAATACACAATAATTATGCAAATGACTATCAGGTCCCTTTAGCATGTATCTAGCATTTGACCTTTAAACGACTTTATAAATAATCAATATTATTTATAAATGTTGCTCTAGTGCTCTACGAGTATGTTTCATTATTGAGACTCTCTAGATTCAGGTATATCCGTCACGAAATCCAATTTCGTGTCCATAATTTATCCACCCGTAAATTATGACGATCACGGATAATCTCGCTGAATCATACAGGTCGAGGTCATGGCAAATGTATAATTTCTCCGTCACAGGTATCCGGATATATCCCAGAGATATAGATGTAAACGTCAAATCTCTATGAGGATTATCCAGTCGACTATTCTATTAGCAATCTCAAAAAGAATGTTTAGAACTAGCTTCTAAACTTTACCACGGGCCCATGATTTTATCTGATTGCTAATCATATGGACTACCTATGCTCTGGTACACAGAACTGACAGATCTTATCTTGATACACATAGGACACCCTGAGGATCTATCTACACCCAACGAACATGCGGTGGTCTGATCTAAATAGATCGGTGACGTGACTGCCATCTAAGTGTAGAAGATGTCTCATGTGCCCACAACGGCATCTCAAGTCTAAGAATCACAAGTGCTACTCAACCCGAGAAGATTCTTATTGACGTTGGTGTACCATCCATTAAGAATCTTCGGTGAGTCGTTCAGTGTTTATCCGTTATAAACACCCACACGTCTATACTAGTCTCTAAGACTAATGGTTCATTGAGAAACCATTGGAATCATATATTCCAGTATATGACATGTACCGGTCTCAACGGGTTTACTATACTGACCAAGTAGTGTAAACCTTGACCAGGAACTGTCTGAGAATGACAACGTCATGATACTACTCAATGTCAGTTGTGACGTTTTTGCAACAGTACCATGACTAATCATCCTAAGGTCATTACGTCTTTACCATATAAAAAGATACATTATATTATAGAAGCTGCATATATTATTCATAATAATAATGTTTTACAGAAGTATTCATAAAGAAATACAACCGGGAATTGGCGCTCTGAGCACCAACCCCAACATATTTAACAAATTGTTCCTATAACAAATCTCTCCATTTCCTCTCCCCGGCTAGCACTATTCTAACTTCTACCCAATTACATAATACATTAAAGAAACCTCTTTAACATTGAGGGTAATTAGTGAGAAGAGAAATACAAAGAGTCAAGAGATAAAAGACTGGACACGTAGGTCCAATTTACTAAATTCTAAATTTATTACAACAATTTCCAAAATTGCCCTCACCCTTGTAATATTCATTCGATATACATTATTCATACAATACATCCATGTATTCACACAAAACATGTTATTCAATCAATCTAATCCAATTAATTAATCTTTGAATTAATGATCCTCCAATGTTCAAACAATGATTTGATTTGCGCGAGTCCAACTCATTTAAGAATAAGTACTCAAAGTGCGTATTCTTGAATTATATCGAACTACAATTTTAAATCCGATTTAATTTTTATTCAATACTAATTCGAATTTAATTCCAAATTAAATAATTACACTTATTTTTGTGCCTTTTAGACTTAGATTCTAAATCCAATCTTAATGGGTCTCAAAGGCCCAATTAACATCCAATGTCAATTTAATTAAAGTCCAATGGGCTTTTAATTAATTCTTAAGGCATGGACTTTGGCCAACAAAGCCCAATTAAGGAATCACCCTATTTGCCATAAAATTAATTTTGGCCCATTAGGCCCAATTAAATATTTAAAGGCCCAATTATTATACTTGGACTTTATAGAATGGTTTTAGGCCCAATTTGGATCCAATCCAATTGTCCTAAACCAACTTGGCCCAACCAAGCCCATTAAGCCCAAATACAACAATATTAGCCCAATTCAAAATTAAATGCTTATTATAATTAATACAAAATTCCAAATCTAAAATTAATTTTAATTAAAATGTATTAGCCATAATTAATTAGTTAAATTAATATTTCCAAAACACCAATTTATCTAATTAATCATGCTTTAACATATTCAATTCATGTCCAACACAAATTGAAGCAAAATCAATCTAAATCATGCTTCTTCACTCACGGAAATATGCACAATTTTATATCCAATTTTGATTTCAATCTAATTAAATCAACAATCAATAGACTCATCATGCTTTAAACACATCCAATGGTCTAAAATCAAAAATCACCATGATATACAGTAGGGTCAAGTTTCGGCTTTAGCAAGGTAATTGGGGAAAATTTATCCAATCAATTTTTTTCAAATATTAAGATGCATAAATCTAATTCATCATCATCCAAGCTCAACCAAATTAAAGTATATAAACCCTAAATTCATTTCATGCTTAGAAAAGGCTCTGATACCATTGTTGGGTTCTTAGAACATGCCAAGGATCTTCTAAGTCATGATTCGTGTGAATACTAAAAGAAGTTACGGAAAAACATACATTGCTCGGTTGGATGGATGTATGAAGTTCAAAACTTTTTGTGTTGTTGAAGAGCTCCAAGCTTCTCCTAGTGTTCCAAACTCTTGGTATTAGTTTCCCTAACACCTTGGTTGACTCATTTGTAGTGCTAGCTTGAAGAAATTTTGAAGCAAAATTTCAATAGAGGGAGAAGCATTCACGACAATGAGAGGAATTGGGAGAGATTGTGTGTTGTTTTTGATTTTGTGTTTTTGTATATGATTTTCTAAAAATCAAATTCCATTTACCAAATCAAATTTGGTATATGTCTTTCACAAATCAAGCTTGTGTGTTTTACAAGCAACCAACTAACTACCAACTTCTATCAACCAAAAGTTAATAAAGTTGACTAGCGATTTGGTGGGCCCTATTTTAAAATTTAAAATTCGAGTGGGCCCGCTTAACACACTTCGGGCTCGGGTTCATTTAATTCCGAATTAACAAATTTTCCATTGCGACATAATTAAATCCAATTTAATTAAATAATTATGCCTTGCAAAATTATTATCAAAGTCGCTAACGAATTAATTCTAAATTAATTCATTCGCCTGAATTAAAATCCAATTTTAATTCCGCGTTGAAATCTAATTTCAATTAATATATCGAATATATTATTTAATCGATTAATTTCAAATTAATCGTTCTCTCTCTTCTTTACGAATTTTATCCTAGATAAATTCTTGCCGTAATTAATCCTAGATTAATTTCCTCTCTCTCATAATTAATCCCAGATTAATTATACTCGAGTCAAACGTCATCGGTGAATCTTTGGGAAGAGACCCATGAGATCCATGGATATATTGGCAGTAAATCTGGTCGTCGGACTATCCGAACACGTGCGTACCCAGTACCACGTTCTTACCGATTTACAAGACATGGTTGGCTTCTAGCAAAGCATCGTGCCTACCCAATTCTCCATGAATATATTCTTTTAAGGAATACATAATCTATAACAGGCATAGTATACTAAGTATTGCGTATTGCGATCCAGTATCTGAAGTCACATGCTAGGCCTGGGGCTGGAATTGTGTATGCCCCGTACGAAACATATATCGGATCACTAGCAACTAGTCTCTTTAATTGGATAATCATGACCTTGTCATATTATCCTGATAGTTGTAACATATTAGAGTACCAGTTCTGTATCCCTGTGTGATCATCATCTCCATATGACTGAAGTGACACTTCCATCTTGACATCACACCCAATACACTACGATTCTCAATAAACCCAGAAGAGGCGTACACAGAACCTGTTAAAGCCCCGGACGACCAAAACTAAAGCGTATTGATTGTCGCAAGTATTAGCGATGCAAGTCTCAGGTTAAGACCAAATACACCTACCCTGATTCGGATTCCCATAGACACATAGTTATACTACCAATGGGATTCCGAGGGGTCTATCCAGAGCGAAGCTGTTTCCGTACCATCGATAAACAGAACCTCCTATTACACTTGAATGAGTATCTAATATCCAAATATATGAGAACTATGCCGTTACGCTTCCATAACGCGCACAAGTGTAACACTAGTCTATTCCGCATTATCGATGTGTGGAGGAGAATAAAGCAATCTTGTATTACTAACTCCAATATGGAGGCTGAGTATGTAGCAGCTTATGAAACAACTAAGGAAACAATATGACTCCGGAAATTCTTGGGAGATCTGGAAGTTGTTCCAGATATGGATAAACCACTTACACTTTATTACGATAATAGTGGTGCAGTGGCGAATTCCAAAGAACCAAGAAACCACAAGAGGGGGAAGTATATAGAGAGAAAATATAATCTTATTAGGGAGATGGTGTAAAGAGGAGACGTTTCTGTCACGAAGATTAGCCTGATTTGTTTACAAAGACCTTATCGGCTAAAGTGTTTGAAGGTCACTTAGATGGTCTAGGATTACGTGACATATTCTATTCACTCTAGTGCAAGTGGGAGATTGTTAGGATATATTCCCTAGAGCTTCATGTAATGTAAATAGAATTATATTTTATGAAATTAAAAGATGCATTATCCATTTATCAAAGTGTTTATTTTATATCGCATATTATAAATTATCTTGTTTACCCTGGATTACTCATGTGCCTTCAGACTTAGTGTATGAGTGTCATACACAAGAGGATTTAAGTCTAAAATTAGTAATCTAAAATAGTCCATAGAGAGCAAACAAAACAGGTACTTTGTTTGTGGTCCTTTCTATAATTATATGGCAACCTTAATTCAGGATCGTCCATGTGGTGACATGAGAATGGAGGCACCTTATATGATATAATCATATAGGAATGGACCCAGATAGAAATGAGTTTCTTATAATATCCGTTAAATAAAGAAATTCATTTCAATCTACTAGATGGTCATATATGGATTGATCTGAATCCTGAGTATACTGCGAACTCCTATATGACAGGCTATGTCCTTTGATTTACAAAGGTGAGGTTGGTGTAACAATCCCGACCAATAGCTACGTACTTTGGGGACATGGTTTGGTGTGTAGCTTGGGACATTCTACATAGATATGGAGTTCACTCCTTCTTGCGGGAAGTAAATGAGTATCTTTCTTAAGGGTTGATTCGGTGCTTGAATGATTAAAGCGCTCAAGTGTTTCTATTACAAATAGAAAGATTAACATTCATTGGTTATGAATAAATCTTTCATTTGAGAATCAATGGTACTTAAGGTAAAAATAATTTGATGGGTATAACAGACATTATGACCTGGCTCTAATTATGAGATACTCGTGAAGGGTGAATCCATATGTAATGACTATATCGATGGACACCGACGTAGTTCAGCTTATATTATCTATCTACGGTAACGAGAGTGCAACTTCACGATTTTAGTGGAATAACCTGAAGTTATTAATCCTGAATATTTTAGTTTAATTAATATTACATGATTATTGGAGCTCGGAACCGTAGGTCTATTTGGTCCATGTGCTAGCTCGATATACTGTAGCAAATTAAATATAATTGAATAGTCCAATTATATACTCACATATATATGATATTATTAATATGGTTAATAATATTTTTTTTCACACTTGAAACTATATGGTTTTTATCATAAATGATTATATGATAATTATATATATTTTTTAATTTTTTATATAATTTAATAAAGATTTTAAATCATGAATTTCCAAAAATATATTTTGGAAAATCTTGATTTGGAATAATGGTCACATCTTTTTATTTTGGCAACTCAATATTGTCATTATGATGACAATTAAAATAATTTGATGTTACAATTTTTTTTTTGTTACAATTTTACGGCTGGCCGAAATTCATTAGAATGAGGGGAAAGATTCTTTTTTGTTTTATTTGGTAAAATAAAACCTAAATATAAGAGGATAAATGTGTTATCCTTTTATCATAATTTCATATTTTCAAACCCTAGCCACCATTGTTCATCATTTTCTCTCAAAAGTTGAAAGAAAAGAAAAAGAACAAAAATAAAAATTCTGGTGTGATAATTTTTTTTTATCTCTAAGGTGTTTAGAGATTAGTTTGTGAGTCTAGCCCACACTAGTTTTGTTGGTTGCGAGAAATAGTACGGAAAGCCATTTGGAATCGGAACAAGAAACTCCCTTCTTTCTTCTATACACTCTCACATGGCAGTGAGCAGAAAAATTTGTTCATTGTCACCACTCATAAGGTGTTTTGGGACTCGATTTGTTTTGTTTATTGTCTAGTAAAATTAGGGAACATTAAGGGGTGCTCCAAGAGTGTTGTGGGGCATGTTTTGGTGGAAAAACCTGACCTGAAATATTGTTGTAGTTAATGTAAATAAAGGACTAATTTGGGCGTGAGCTGGGTGTATTTTTGGGTGAAAAATAGTTTAGATCTGAGCTGATGTTCGGGGGCTATTCCGGGGATGAAATATTGTACAAAACATGAGTAAAACATCAGCCTTGGAGTTGGTAATATTCGGCTAAAGAAAATGAAGGACATAAAAAATTTTCAAGGCCGATCCCGGGTGCCTAAATCGTTTCCGCTACACTAGGAAATTGGTTCATACTGATGTAGTTGGTTTTTGGAGTGCCAATCCGAATTGTATATTTTATTATTGATTAATAAAATAACTACATTTTTCATTTCATACCTTATTAATGATACTGTCATTATGCGTATTAGATTGATGTATAGATATGCTAAGAATGACATCGACCTTAGAATAGTCTTGACAATAGGTGTAAACTATTCATAAAGTAAATATTCCTAGTCGTTGGTTTTGAATACGGTCCAATTCCTATAACCTAGAAGACTAGCACATGTCATATATTGGAATTGGAGTTCCAATGATTTAACCCAATGTACCATGAGTTTTGGAAACTCATATAGACATGTGGGTATTCGTTGAAGCGAATACTGAATGACTCACAGACGATTCCTAATAGTTGGAAGTACACACCACCATCAATAGGAATTTCCTCGAGTCGAGTATCATATGTAATCCTTTGACTATAAGATAACATTGATTTTGTGTTAGATCCTCCACACTTTGATGCCATTTATGTCGTAAACCTTTCATGGTCTGGCCTCTAGATGTTCGTTGGGTGTGGACCGATGCACTCAGTAATCAAGTGTGAAGCAATATATGATCCGTCGGCCTGTATGTGTACCATAAGGGGTTTAGGTATCCATGTTAGTAAAGTTACGATTCTTAAATCTTTGGCCAAAGTCGATCACCTAGGGTGGATCGCATCAGTTATGAAGAATCGTGGACATGTCGACATGAGATGTGCGCCTTGGAAACTTGACGGTATATTCTATGTTTCCTAAGCACAACTCGATAGCCTACGACGAAAGGATTGTTAAACATATGTGATGACCTCGACTTATATAGTTCAGAAAGGTCGTTCGTGTTCTTCGCGAATTCAGAGGTGGCCGGATTATGTACATATTAGCTAGGCTTATATGACGAACTTGTCTGAACTTAGAGAGTCCCAATATGAAGTGTACTCATTGAGCATTTGGTAGCCGATTATTTTTGATAAAAGATATTATTCGATATTATAATTATCAACTAAGATAATCAAGTGTTATTGGATAACATTGATTATTTACTTTGACCTAATTGGATTAATTCAATAATTACACAAGGGCTTAATTGTAAAATCATAATTATCTCTACCATTTTAGGATATTATGGTAATTTTAAGTATGTAATAATAGGTGGTTTTGGCTTGATTTAATTGGATTAAATCAAGGTGGCAAACATTTAACTAATCCATTTCCTAATCCTTGGCTTGATTTAATTGGATTAAATTAAAGTGGGAGACAATGGAGATTAGTCACACCAAATTATACATATTTGGACAAATTAGATTAAGCCCACTTAAAAGTTGATTACAACTTTTATTAATTAAAAATTGCCTAAGTTTTTCTATAAATAGCAAGCTTTATGAAGGTTTTAATTACAAGTTAAAATACAAGCAAATTCTTAGAGAGATTAGCCTAAGTTAGAGAAGTGTTTAGAGAAGCTTGTAAGGTCTCTACAACATTTCATCTACGAGAAATCAAGATTAGATCTTGAAGTGAAGCTTGCTAGCATTGGAAACAAGATTGGATCTTGGAGTCAAGCTTACACACCTTGGAGGTTCTCCAACAATTTCAATAAAAGAGAAGTAGATTGGATCTTGCATCAAGCTTACTAGGTAATGTTTGATCTTCTCCTAAGCTATGTTTATTTGTGTATTAGATGCATGATCACATAGCTTAATATTGAATAAGGCTAATCAATTGTGTTATGATATTTTAGAAGTATAAACACAACATGTTTATAATTTAGGTCAAAGATGTTCATGTTGGACATGGAACAATTAATTAGAGTTTGGAACTCTATATTAAAGCTTAAAGCTATGGCTACCATTCTAGAAACACTTGACCACCTTTGGGTGACCTAGAATTGTTCACGAGACATTTCTTATTGAGATTCTAAATTGGTTTGTGTATTGGATTCAAAATTTATGCAAATGCGTATTTAGAATAAATTTATGTTTTTGTAAAAATATTTGATATTTTGAAAAAACTTGATTTTTATTCTATAACATGTGTCAATGTTGGTTTTGAAATTAAAAATTAATTTTGGGTGTTTTTGAAATGCTTAGGGAAGACCGGAAAGAATTAGGGTCAAAGACCCTAATTCCTTCAGATCTCTGGAATGTGAGTTGAAGGAAATGAAAACCATTGAAAACAAAAAAAATAAAAAATAAATTAGGCCGCTGGCGCACAGAGTGCGCGCGCGAATGCGCTGTGCGCTGGAATTTTATTTTCACTCGTTCTAGAGCTTCCGGACTCCGATTCAGTCCCGATTTTTTCCTATACACTCGTAAACGAATATACTATTTCATTAAATATTTTAAAATTACACCCATACTTGATATCAATGGATTAGACCCATTTCCCCTGCCCGGGGCACCGATCCGACCATAGGGGTTCCACATCTGCCCCAACACCTACAACTGTCAATTTTGGCTATTTCCGAGTCGGCTAGCTGTTTCTTGACTAGTCTAATTTGTTTTCTAACCCAACAGGCTACTATAATTGCTGCATCACAAAGTGTTAGCATGATGCATGTATGCATGCAATGCATGAGATGCACGGTCTGCTCAAACATCGACATATGCCATTTCAATCTTATTCCTCCTACAAATGTGATAAGTCCATATCTGCCCTAGGTTTGGCTTAGTTTATGCACCAACGGGGGTATATAAATCTGCTCTCTCTTATGCTAGAGGTAAACCTTGGCTACTTTGGTTTCGTTCCATCGTTAAAAAATAAAGACCGCCAATTTACATAATGACTAAACCTAATATAGGGATCATGCCATTGTCTAAAAGTGATGAAATTGACCCTTAGTACTCACAATTATTTTGGGTATAGGCTACAATTTATTAGAGATATCCAAACGGGCAAAAATAAAGTGTACATTTTTCCGGATAAAAGCCAATAAGGGTATCAGACTCATGTTTTGGCGCTCTTGGATCATAAATAAACTTCTTATGCCTAACAATTTCAAAAAATTTGGCCCAATCATCATGAAATACAAATTTGTCCCAGTTAAAAAGGCCCAACAAATTTTTCATCTCATGGAAAAAGGTTCAAATAACTTCAAATGACTGGGGGGTCCAAACACAAACATAAGGGGAGATTTTATAAGATAACACCTACGGGCTTTCATGTGGGCTTAAAAGGGTAAGGCTTAAGCTCTTATCAGTGAAGGGTTATCCACAAGTAGGTCTCTACACCAAAGGATTTAATCGACCAAATGAATGCATTTTTTTTACACCCAAGGATATAATTTGTCTATAATTGGGTCTCCCCACTCAAGGGTTCAATCGACTAAATAGACGGACTAATATTCAAGGATGCGTGCCAACAAATGATGGTTATCATCAAATACCAATCCACCACCATAAGTAAAAGCGATTTCTCGATATCTAATTCCATTTGGGTTTAAAAAAGGCATGCTAAAGATGAAGACATGGTTAACCTCAATCTTGCTGTAAATACTTCAAGGTATTTTTTTGAGGTCGATTCTCTATCCCAGTGGATTCTCTATCCATAGGAGCGAAGCCGGATTTACCGCTACGCCTATGAAGTCGGTTATCTATACTCTCTACGGGCTGTGTGCCCAATAATGTAGTGGTCGCCGACGTCATAGACATAGCGATAAACCTCGCTTCGCTCCTACACCTTGCTACTCCTCAGTTTCCTCCAAGCAATCTTTCACTAAAGTCATGCAGTTACTGTAAATTATCTAGGCATATGCTACTCAATTATCCAACACAGCATTGCATAATTTACCATAAGGTCAGACCTTGGCATTATGAAAAAGATTATCCCAATCGAAGATCATTTCATAATTTCTCTTTCAAGGGTTACCAATCTATCTTTGTTGTTGTTTCTAATAATTACCAATCTAATTATAACCTACTTAATGTTTTTTGTTATGTATGTTTTGTCCTTCTAGGCCTTATGAACATATAAATTAGATATTTGGGATAGGTTATGTTGTTTCTTGTGATATGGAATTGAACATAATGGTTACAGATTTTTTGGATCATATCTCTAATCGTCTACGTATATCTCGTCATATCACTTTATGGGAAGAAAAAATGTTTTATTCTATTTCAAAATTACAACATTCCTTCTTCACCCAATAAGCTTTTTACATATAGCACTATTAACTTATTTCCAGATGATGACTTAGATGAGCTTTCGATAGATGATTATGCTACAACTGCTCTCACTTTGTCTACGTCGCCTAAAGATTTTTTACTGACACCTCCAGTACTTTTGCGTTTCTTCAAGTAATCGTCCTTCACTTCATCATTCTATTAGGGTGACAGAACTTTCTAGATATTTTCATTATTTTTCCACTGCTCTCACCCTATATGGGCCTCAATTCTACTTCAAGGCTAGTTCTAACTTTGTTTGGCAGTAAACTTTGGCTGAGGAATTGTCAGCTCTTAAAAAATCTCAAATATAGGATTTCGTTGATCTTCCACAGACAAGTCTGTGATTAGGTTCAAATGGATCTATAAAATTTAGACCGAGTCAGATAGGTCTATTGAAAGGTATAAGGCTTATCTTGTTGTAAAGAGATTTTCTCAAAAATATGGGATTGATTATGAAGAGATCATTGCCTAATTGCTCGCCTTATTTCAGTCCGCAGCTTATTAGTTGTTGCAGCCTCTAACCAGTGGACATTATTTCAAATGGATGTGAAGAATTCATTTATCAATGGTGACATATCCCAATAATTTGACATGTAACCTTCACTTGACTACTCTCATCCTCCTCACAAAGTGTGTAAGCTTTATCGTGCATTATATGGTCTTAAACAAGCTTCTCGTACATGGTTTGAGAAGTTCAACATCATTTTTTATCAACTTAGGTTCACATCAAGTGCTTATGGTTCGACTCTTTTTATTCGACAGACAGATTAGGGTTGTATCATTCTACTTCTGTATGTGGATATATGATTATCACTAGGGATAATATGGATGATATTTCTTCTCTTAAGACATCTCTTCAACATCAATTTGAGATGAAAGATTTTGTTCATCTCAATTACTTTCTTGGCCTTGAGGTACTCTCTGATCAAACTAGTTATTATCTATCTCAGGCTAAGTATGCCTCTAATTAACTTGCTCGGGCAGGATTGGCCAACAACAACGTCACCTCTACTCTTCTTGATCCTAAGATTAAGCTTACAATGAAAAATGGTACTCCCCTTCATGGTGTTATTATTTACCAATAGTTGGTTGACAACTTGATCTATTTAACAGTTATCTGGCCTGATATTGCATATGTCAGCACCACACTCTACTCACTATAAACATGTTATTCATCTACTCTGCTACATCAAAGGCACTATATTTCATGATCTTTATTTTTCATCTCATTCTTCTCTTAACTTTCGTTCCTACTTTGATGCTAGTTGGGGATAACCCCACTGGTCGGCGTTCTATGACAATTCTCTATATTTTCTTCGATGATTCTCTTATTTCTTTGTGTAGTAAGAAATAATTTGTGGTTTCTCGCTCTAATACTGAATCTGAATACCGTTTCGTTACTAATGTTACCTAAGAAATCATTCATATTCGTTGACTCCTTATGGCATGGGAGTTCCACATTCTAGTGATACACTTCTGTATTTGTTGTCAATATAGTGTCATTAAACATCAATTAACATGCAAACAACCAAATCAAACCATAAAATCGGATCTAATATGCATAAACCCTAGAAACCTTAAAACTTGACAATTAAGAAAAACCTGGTAAATGCAATGACGAATCCAAGTCGAGATCTCTCTCTGTCCTTAAGAACTTATTGGCCCCGTCACAGGTGCTTCACGGATTCGCAATTGACCAATGTTCTCCCAGGATAACTTGGTTCCTTCTTGTCCAAGGTGCACTCCTTGACAAGTGTTTGAACTAGAGAAATGGTGGAACTCTCTCTCTCAAAAACCAAACAACAAAAACGAAATATCTCTTCCAAATTTGGATTTTCTTTCTGTCTTTTTTGTATTGGATATATTGCCTCTTTTATAAGGCATGGAAGGGTGCCAATAGGGCACCCTTTGGGGTGAGGTGTAACCTTCTAAAGGGTTGTACCCCTCACAAGTACCCAATGCAACAAAATGACAGAATTACCCTTAATGAATATTTTAGAAGAATTTCCAACAATCATCCACAATTATTCAAATATTCATGGAAACACTTGAGAGAGTTACATGAACTAAAGCTGCATCGAAATAGGTAGCTTTCGCCTTGAACCTTTCCTAGTGAGTGACAATCGGATTTACTTGGCAAACCAGTGACCTATAGTCTTGAACTGTTCTGCCGTTACTGTAAACCAAGACAACTGCCAACACACAGCTTTAATTCGACCATTTTTCCATTCTACGGTTGTGTTCATTTCGGCCCTGAACAACGGTCCCGGATTCATCAAGCACTTTAGGGTAACCCGCCTTTAAAAGTTCCCATGGAAGCGGCCTCACTTCTTACTTGAAATAGATGATCTACTATGAAGAGGTAATCTGTCTTTACCCCCATTAGGACTCATCTCCTAATATAGTGATCATTAAAATCCTCAGCTTATCCTAACCAATGACAGACAGCACTCAGCGTCATTATCGGAATGGGAAAGAGTACGAAACTCTTCAGTGCTTTTTTGAATTGCACAAAGTTTCTGTTGTCCCTTTTGAACCTAGATCTTGGGATCTCCAGTCAGCTAGGTTGGGTTTCCACAGTGGCAATTCTTAGATTATAGGCTTCAAGCCCATTCCCCTCGATGACTTCTCAACTTGCTCTCGAGGTAAACCTTTAGTTAGTGGATCCACTAGGTTTTCCTTCGACTTAACATAATCGATCATTATTATGCCACTAGAGAGCAGTTGACGTATGGTATTATATCTCCGACGTATATGTCGAGACTTACCATTATACATTGTATTTTAGGCTCTCCCAATAGTCGATTGCCTGTCACAATGTATGCTTATCGCTGGCACTGGTTTGGGCCAACTAGGAATATCCTCCAGGAAGTTTCTAAGACATTCTGTTTCTTTCGCTGTTTTGTCTAACGCTATGAACTCTGATTCCATAGTAGACCGGGCAATACATGTTTGCCTCGAGGATTTCCATGACACGGCTGCATTACCAAGTGTGAAAACAAATCCACGTGTAGATTTGGAATCCACCGTATCAGATATCCAGTTAGCATCGCTGTATCCCTCTAGTACAGCTGGATATCTCTCGTAATACAGCCCATATTTTGAAGTTTCTCTCAGATACCTCAAAACTCTTACTATGGCTTTCCAGTGGTTATGTCCTGGATTGCTCATATATATGCTAAGTCGGTTCACAACTTGAGCGATATCAGGTCGTGTGCAATTCGTGAGATACATCAGACTTCCGATGATTCTCGAGTACTCTAATTGCGATACGCTTGAACCAGTATTCTTTGATAGATGAAGAGTTGGGTCCACAAGGGTTCTAGCCACATTTAGATCCCATTTGATATATTTATCAAGTATCTTCTCAATATAATGAGTCTGAGATAATATATATACGTCTGATGTCCTAGAAATCTTAATTCCTAGGATCACATCAGCTACTCCCAAATCTGCTGGATAACACATTTTTGGTAGACCGAATCATTTCATGATTACTACCAATTATCAGCATATCGTCTACAAAGAGACACACAATGACATATCCTTTTTGAGTTGATTTGGTGTACACACACTTATCACACTCATTGGTTTTGAACCCACTTGACAACATTTCTTTGTCAAATTTCTCATGCCATTGTTTAGGTGCTTGTTTTAATCCGTATAAGGATTTTACAAGTTTGCACACCTTCTGTTCTTGTCCAGGAACACTAAACCCTTCTGGTTGTTTCATGTAAATCTTTTCATCCAATTCACCATTCAAGAATGCCATTTTTACATCCATTTGATGTATTTCAAGACCAAATATAGCTGTTATGGCTATGAGCATTCTTATCGATGTGATACGAGTCACTGGTGGATATGTGTCAAAGTAATCAAGGCCTTCTTTTTGTCTATAACCTTTTATGACAAGTCTCGCCTTGTACTTATCTATTGATCCATCCGTTTTCATCTTCCTTTTGAATATCCATTTGTAGCCCAAAGGCTTACAACCTGGTGGAAGATCAACCAACTCCCAAGAATGGTTCTGTAGGATTGAATCAATCTCACTGTTAATAGCCTCTTTCCAAAGAGGTGCCTCCGGAGAAGCCATAGCTTCTTTATAGCTTTGAGGCTCATTTTCTAACAAGTATGTCAGAAAATCGGGACCAAACGACTTAGACGTTATAGCTCTTTTGCTACGTCTAGGCTCGATTGTCTCAGCATTTTCACGTTGATTTGATTCTTGGTCAACCTGATCACTGTCCTTGACAGTGTCAACTATTCTTTTGAGAGACTCTTTTGTCTGTCTTTCCTTGCAAGGAAACGTCTCTTCAAAAAATGTCGCATTCCTTGACTCAATTATCATGTTCGGATTGATGTCAGGAATCTCCGACTTGTGTACCAAGAATCGATACGCACTACTGTTGCGAGCATATCCAATGAATTTACAATCAACAGTTTTGGGTCCTATTCTAACATTCTTAGGTTTAGGAACCATTACTTTGGCAAGACACCCCCACACTTTTAGGTATTTGTAGGAAGGTACGAAACCTTTCCACAACTCATATGGTGTCTTGTCCAACCTTCTGTGAGGAAGTTTGTTAAGAACATAGTTCGCGGAAAGCAAGGCTTCCCCCCACAAGTTCTGGGGTAGTCCCGAACTCGTCAACATGGCGTTCATCATTTCCTTCAACGTTCGGTTTTTGCGCTCCGCAATTCCGTTCTGTTGAGGAGAATAAGGAGCAGTGGTTTCGTGAATAATTCTGTGCACATAACAATATTCACCGAATGGTGAAACATATTCACCACCTCTATCACTCATGATTCTTTTGATTTTCTTGCCAAGTTGATTTTCAACTTCGCTCTTATAGTGTACAAAGCTCTCAATAGCTTCTACTTTGCTTCTCAGCAAGTACACATAGCAGAATCTTGTGCTGTCATCGATAAAAGTGACAAAGTACTTTTTACCGCCTCTTGTTTGCACAATGTTCATGTCACATACGTCAGTGTGTACAAGTTCAAAGGGTTCAGAACTGCGTTCAATAGAATGAAATGATGTTCGATGCATTTTTGCTTCAACGCATGCCTCACACTTATGTTGGCTATCAATTGCAATTTTAGGTATAAGGTCCATGTTAATTAATTTACGCATGGTATCATAATTAACATGTCCTAACCTCCCATGCCATACATTTTGTGACTCAATAATATAAGCAGAAGTACTAGCTTTATTATTCGCACGATTAACAGTCATTACATTTAGTTTGAAAATGCCATCAGTTAGGTAACATTTTCCTACATACATATCATTCTTTGTCATTACAAACTTATCAGAAACAAATACTAGCTTAAAACCAGCCTTACTAAGAAGAGAACCCGAGACCAAGTTCTTCCGAATATCCGGAACGTGCAGTACATTTCTTAATGTTAGCTCATTTCCTGATTTCATCTTCAGAACCACTGTGCCTTGTCCAGCCACCTGAGAGGTAGACGAGTTTCCCATTGTCAGATGATCACCGCCATCGACCTTCTGGTACATGGAAAACATCTTGCTATCTGCACAGATATGACGAGTAGCCCCAGTATCTACACACCATTCCCTCGGATTCCCAACTATGTTGGCTTCGGTTACCACTGCTGATAGTTCCATCTCTGAGATATCATCAGGTAGCTGCTCACCCTCAGTGACATGGGCCTCATTTTTCTTTTTCTTACCCTTGTCCTGAGACTTCTTGTTTCTGCAGTCCTTTGACATATGACCGATCTTTCCACAGTTGTAGCATTTCCCCTTGAACTTCTTGTTCGAAGAATCAGTTCCACTGTTCTTTCTTTTCTTGCTACCCTTCACACCCTCAATGATGTTGGCCTTAGACTCCATAGTCTTGTAGCTGGCATTCTCGGACATCCTGTTATCCTCCTCGATTCTCAATCGAACACTAAGGTCTTCAAGGCTCATCTGCTTCTTTTTGTGTTTCAGATAGCTCCTGAAGTCCTTCCATGATGGAGGCAACTTTTCAATTATGGCGGCAACTTGAAACATCTCACAGAGTTTCATACCCTCATCCAGTATTTCATGAATGATTAACTGCAGTTCACCCAATTGAGACATCACCGTCCTTGAATCTACCATCTTGTAGTCCAGGAACCTACCCACAATAAATTTCTTTTGTCCGGCATCCTCGATTTTATACTTCTTCTCGAGAGATTCCCAGAGAATCTTCGCAGAAGTCATGCCTTGGTACACATTGTACAGGGTATTGTCAAGACCACCCAAAAGGTAGTTCTTGCATAAGAAGTCTCCAAACATCGAAGTCTCCAGATATCCAAGTTTGTTCTCGCTCTTCTTGGCCATTTCAGATTCACCCTCCACATGACCCGAAGGATCTTTGAGGAATTTAGCCAACTGGAGAGTTGTCAGGTAGAACAACATTTTGCTCTGCCACTACTTGAAATTTGCCCCACCAAATTTCTCCGGCTTTTCTCCATGAGAGACCGGTACCGTGATATTTTTGCTAGCCATTTGTAACAGGAAAATCCAATAGGGGTCAATTAGTCTACAAAAGACAAATTGCACAACGATCAACGAATGATCTTGTTCAAAGTGATGTACTAGGTAACCACTTGTTGTTCTATTGGACGGTGGATCCAATAAACACAAGTCATTGAATTTAAACTAAAGATTCTTTAGAAAAATGAATAAACGAATATCGCCTTTTTGACAGAATATTCTTTAAACACTTTTCCAACAGGATCTTTTAGCAATTCAAACCCAGAACTACACTTTATACAATAGACAATATACAATATGTGTAAATGTGCGTAGGTGTCAATAAGATTGGATGGAATTTCTTGTGTATAATTATACTTTAAATTCTCAACCAAGTATGCAACACACAATCAATTTCAACTTTATCACTATGTGTATTCTTGTGATAATTGAACAACCTAATAATAACTTAAATCTATACTACCAAGATTAATGTGTTACAATATATGATTTACTAAGTTAATATTAATTTTAGTTTGCAGTTTATAATAATTACAGGACTATTTCGTTAGTGTCACGTTCGTATATTCGTTCGAACGAGACTGGCAGTGTGGGTGCATTCGTGTTGCGTTTGACAACGCGTTCGAACGATGTGTTTCCAGAGAGTTCACGTTCGAGTATCGTTTGATAACGCGTTCGAACGAAATGATTCCAGAGAGTTCACGTTCGTATAGCGTTCGAGAACGCGTTCGAACGGAATGATTCCAGAGAGTTCACGTTCGTATAGCGTTCGAGAACGCGTTCGAACATAATGATTCCAGAGAGTTTGCGTTCGAGTTGCGTTTAGGACGCGTTCTAACGTTCTTAGGCAGAAGGCTTGCATTCGAGTTGCGTTTGAAGACGCGTCGAACGTTCTTACGAATTTTCAGATTTTTGCCTTCGCGTGCGTCGAGCGTTCGAACGCCCTACGGGTTTTTCATGCACAGTTCGTATTTTCCCAGAAAGTTTTCTACCCTAGCATGCAAATTATTATCTAACAACACTAGAATCCAATAAGTTCTTAAGATTGTTGTCAATATAGTGTCATTAAACATCAATTAACATGCAAACAACCAAATCAAACCAGAAAATCGGATCTAATATGCATAAACCCTAGAAACCTTAAAACTTGACAATTAAGAAAAACCTGGTAAATGCCATGACGAATCCAAGTCGAGATCTCTCTCTGTCCTTAAGAACTTATTGGCCCCGTCACAGGTGCTTCACGGATTCGCAATTGACCAATGTTCTCCCAGGATAACTTGGTTCCTTCTTGTCCAAGATGCACTCCTTGACAAGTGTTTGAACTAGAGAAATGGTAGAACTCTCTCTCTCAAAAACCAAACAACAAAAACGAAATGTCTCTTCCAAATTCGGATTTTAGGGTGCCAATAGGGCACCCTTTGAGGTGGGGTGCAACCTTCTAAAGGATTGTACCCCTCACAAGCACCCAATGCAACAAAATAACATAATTACCCTATGAATATTTTAGAAGAATTTCCAACAGTATTGTGATAACAAAAGTATCATTTGCATTGTCTACCATTTAAATAGAGTGTTGAATGGTAAGACTGAACTGGGAAAGACGACCGACTAACAATCTGCAGAGACAAACCCAGCTACTAATTTATCGTTAATATCGTAAATATACCAAGTTACAGATGGGATATGCAATTACGTTGAACCGTCATACTCATCAGATCCGTATCTTTCAGCTGCTTCAGTGTATGCAATATCAGGCTGCTTAATTTGCTTATATATATGCTAAAAGCTGTCCTCCGTGCAGTTAAGGTTGAGGGTTTCTTTCATCCAATATGCAGGGACCCCATTGACGAAAATGGTTTTTCACAGAAAAGGACGCTCCTTTCCACGTGTGTTTGTATTTTCACTTTACAGCCAAGCAAGGAGCCTGGTTTCTCATTTTTGGAATTTAGTTTCAGTTTTGGAATTTCTTTGAAATTTGAGTGCTTTTGCATTGTGATCTTGTAACATTAATTTGGTCCTTTTGCCTTGACCCACCAAGAAAAAGTTGTGTAAAAGAGAATACGGACACTGTTTTTTATAAGGATGGAATTAGACTAATGTACGTACATGCATGTGAGCTAGATTCTCTTTTAATTTTAGTCCATAGAACTTTTAATGTAATTTATAAAATACACATGATAGAGTGGCTCGCATGTCCCTTTCTTTTTGCACTCTTTTGGGGTAATGGCCAGAAATGTAGCCAAATTTTGCATCTCAAAGCTGTAGTAAAATGCAGATACTAGTTGGTTAATGACTTTAAAGTTTAAACTAAGTGGTAAGTTCTCTTGTCATGCAACAAGAAACATTTTTTAATGAAAATTATCGGTTAACTATGAATTAATATTATATCATAATATAAGCAATATTGATTAATCTTATTTATTTTTAAAATATGTCAATGCCTGCATTACGGGATCATTCGTAACTTAATCACCAAATGAAAAGCAAAAACAATATACTATATGCTTGCAATATATATAAATTGATTATAAGAACCACAATTATACACAAGAGTCCATATAGAGCAAAAAGCCAATGCATATACGTACATAACGAATTTAGTCATGTGCTGATTATTTTATAATCTTCTATTACCAGTACATTTTATATATAGCAATAGACAATTAGATTTATTTAATATAAATTTTTATTTATTAAATATCAATCCTCCCCCTACTGATTGGATAAAGCTTAATATTGATGCCTCAGTCAATAAAAATCACAATGACTTGGGGCTAGGAGTTGTTCTTAAAAGCTCATGAGATAACGAACTCTTGGCAATAGTAGTTAAGAAGACAAAGTTCTATGGTGATGTCATTTTTGTGATATTCAGCCTCTAGATCGATATTCAGAATGGATTGTCACCTTGATAGTTGAAAAAGATTCTATGAAAATTGTGTGTTTTTTTTTTTTGGAATATCGGGGAAATCCCACGTCATCCATACTGGGTCATTGGATCTCGATATAGATACATGGATAAATCGGTGTTGTTATAAACTCTTACAAATGTGCTATCCAGGACTTGAATCCGAAACATTGAAAATAAGATTTCAAGCTCAAACTATTGGACTGCGCCCTAGGGACTTATGAAAGTTGCTTTATTCATCTCAAAATGTGTAGAAAGTATATCTGAACTTTTCTGGGTAATTGCTGAGATGAAGGAGCTAATAGAGAATATGCAACACGTGAAAGTGAATTATGTTTCCAGATTAGATTATATAATGATGTTGCGCATTCACTGGTAAAAGTGATGTTAAATTTTATTAATCCTGTTATACGGTTGGGGGAATAACGAGAAAACATTCAAATGTTATTCGCTTGTTAAATTATTGAAAATAATACTTTCTTCTCAAAAAAGGGGAAAAAAAAAGGGCTGGTCCTCGCACTATGTCCAGTCCATTAAGAAATATAATTATGACCCCTTTTTAATTCTCACAGATTAGATTAGATAATGACTAATTAACCCCTCAATCTCTTTTCACATTCAAACCGTTTCTTTTTGACTTTCCAATTCATTGGAACATTAATTAAAAGAATATAGTTGAACAGTTGAATTTGTTTGTGACTTTTGGAGGGAAAACAAAACAAAATCACAAAATTCTCATAAAAGCTTTTCTATTTAAATCTTTACTTTTTAACTTCGCATGCCACAATTTATATTTTTTTCCTAATAAAAAATTACATGGGACGGCTGTGAACCATAGGTAATTTTTTAGTTTAACTTAATAACTTATACATATTTTTGGTATTAAAATAATACAATGAAGACAAAACAAAAAACAACAAAATTTTTGCGATGGCATCCGTTGAGTTTCATAAAACAAGCTGCAATAGTTTCTAATTTCTGGAACCTTTGCATTAAATGTTACAAAAATATATTTGTACAGAGTGGGGCATGGTTAATATTTAAAGTACAGTGAATGTTAATTATGGGAATAATGTTTTAAGACTGCCACAGAAGTGTCTCTTTGTGCTGTTTTAGAAACCAATAATTGTTTGAGGCTTATTAAAAATCTTTTTAGATTCTGTCTTGAAGATTTTTTTTTGTACTGGGCTAGTCTGTTTAGTTTTGTGTCTGAGAACATAACACGGCACAGTGGGTCTGCTGATTCGTTCAAGGAAACTTAAAAATGGTGGATCTTGTGGTGTCTGTGAGCTGAGGCAAGTTGGATCAGGTACTTTTAATTTTATATTTGTTTTGTTTGTTTTCTGATTTGGGTTCTTTGTCGTTTGATGTTTTTTTGAGGTTTTGGCATCTGGGTACTTGCGTTTTTGATGATTAGTATTATGGGTTTTGTGTAAATTAGGATTTTTTTTTGCTCAGTTTTAGCCTTCTTTTCGGCCTGTAATGGCTTATTTGTGTGAGATATGTAACGTTGGCTTGATTTGTGTAAGATAGTTTTTAAGTTCCATAGAGATCTGTGAAGCTAATGTCTTATAAAAACTTTCTCTCGTTCTGTTGTTGTTTAATGAGCTGATTGTGCCCATTTCTGGCTTTTGAATGTGCTCATTTATGGTGCATTATAATTAAGTTTATATGGGCTTATCTTTCTGCAATTTAAGTTTTGGCAAGTTCTAAGACTGTAAAAAAAAAAAAAAAAAAAAAAAAAAAGCTCTTAGACTGTAAATGATATGGAAATGCCTGTCCGATGATATATGCCCATATCTAAATTCTGCATTAGGGTTTCTTGAACTATTCAAGATAGCATTTTCCTCCATTCTCTCCAGAAAAATAGATTATTTTAGTTATTGATTTAGCTATTATGAAATGTTTTTTCTCTCAAATACTCTTAATTGTCTGTCATTTCCTCCACTAATGATACTTGCTATAACTATGTTTTTGGTTTATGGAAATTACCTCATTCAGGCTGTATGGTTTGCCCCTGGCTGCTTAGGTTGTCTACTTTTTAGCTTCTACTTTTGGTGAGTTGCAAATTTATGAATTAGAAGACTTGAACCACCTGATCAAATATATTTGTTAAAAACCAAAGAGATATATTTGAAATCTTATGCACTTGGTTGGCTGGTTCCACCAAATTAACAAGAGGAACTGAATGCATGTGCTCATAATTTTAAATTTTTTTAAATTTTTTTTTTTTTTTGGTGATGTTACTCCACATTTTGCCCTTGTATCAGGCTAGCACCAGAACTCTTGTGTAGCATCTCGTTCCCTTGTTACATTTCACTAATGATGCTCGGATGGAGGCATTTTGCTGCATTTTAATGCCTGTAAAAGAATGTGCCACAAGCTTATGTAGTAAATCTAATGACTCTGTTTTATCAGCTTTAGCAGGAATTTCAAATCAGCTATTGGTATCAAATTCAATTTTTGTGTGTGGGGAAGCTTTGGTAGTGTAAGCTACACATTGGAGTAAATTGCACAGTATTGAAGGCATAGGTTGAAGTTTCTTGGACAGATGATTTCTGTAAAATGGCTTGGAACTGTGTGTTTTTTTGCAATTGGCTTTTTTATCAATGTGTTGGGTAATTTACTGAACTTATTCTGGACCCTTGTTTTATTTTACTAACTGTCTCTGCAAAGCATGTTATTATTAATCTGCCTATTGGATTATCCTTGTGCTTTTAAAACTTTAAATCCAACTTAGTCGAACCTTGCAACTTGTTAGGTTATGAATCTCAACAATTAAAAGGGAAATAAGCTTAAAGGACTACTCATTTGTTTTTAAATTCCACCAAAAATACTCTCTTTTAAGTTTTTGTCAGCATACTATTGTAGCCAAAAGCAAAAGGAGATCATTCGGGTACATATGGGATCCTTATGTTTTAAGGTTATTACTAGAAAAGATGTGAAAGTGATTGCCTGCATCTTCGCAATAATAATACGTTTATGTTTTAAGGTTATTACTAGAAAATATGTGAAAGTGATTGCCTGCATCTTCGCAATAATAATACGTGCTTCTAAACATGGGGGTTGCATCATTATAAATAAGGGCCTTTTGAATATGGTAGGTAACTTCAAGATCAAGAGTAAATCATTATCTTTCTTAACAGTTGTTTCTTTATTGAATTTGTAGGTGCATATATTGGCGTAAACATAGGCACTGATGTTTCCAACATGCCATCAGCTTCAGATATCGTCAGCATACTTAAAGCCAATCAAATTACTCATGTACGCCTTTATGATGCTGACAGTCACATGCTCAAAGCCCTTTCAAACAGTGGAATTGATGTAATGGTTGGCATCTTGAATGAGGAAGTCTTGGGTATTGGAGAATCTCCATCGGCGGCAGCAGCCTGGATTAATAAAAATATTGCTGCTTACATGCCTTCAACTAATATTACAGCCATTGCGGTTGGCAGTCAGGTTCTTGCTTCATTCCCTAATGCTGGCTCAGTTTTGGTGTCAGCCATGAATAATCTTCATAAAGCTCTAGTTGCTGCCGATCTAAATTTCCAAGTCAAAATTTCAACCCCCAACTCCATGGATATAATCCCAAAGCCATTCCCCCCTTCCACCGCCACTTTTAATTCTGCATGGAACTCTACAATTTACCAGATTCTGCAGTTTTTGAAGAATACTAAGTCTTTTTACATGTTAAATGCCTATCCTTATTATGGTTACACTAATGGAAATGGAATTTTTCCAATTGATTATGCACTTTTCCGACGAATGCCCTCCGTCAAGCAAATTGTTGACCCGAACACTCTTTTTCACTACAACAGCATGTTTGATGCTATGGTGGATGCGACCTATTATTCCATAGAAGCTCTCAACATTTCAGGAATCCCAGTCGTTGTCACAGAATCTGGCTGGCCTTGGCTTGGCGGGGCCAACGAAACTGATGCCACTTTGGAAAA
Organism: Zanthoxylum bungeanum; assembly: GCA_019454045.1. NCBI lineage: Eukaryota > Viridiplantae > Streptophyta > Magnoliopsida > Sapindales > Rutaceae > Zanthoxylum > Zanthoxylum bungeanum. The sequence continues at coordinate 252,862 of SKCR01047269.1, forward strand.
TGCTGAGACCTACAATAACAATATGATCCGCAGAGTTTTGAATAATACTGGTCCACCTAGTCAGCCTGATATGCCCATTAACACATACGTTTATGAGTTGTTCAATGAAGACAAGAGACCTGGGCCCATTTCAGAAAAGAACTGGGGTGTGATTTTTACCAATGGGAGTTCTGTTTATTCCTTGAGTTTCAGTGGTTCGAGTCAAATTACAGGGAATGCTTCTGGTGTCTTCTGTGTGGCAAGAGATGATGTCGATTCTGATAAGTTGCAAAATGGGCTGAACTGGGCTTGTGGGCAAGGTCATGCCAACTGTTCTGCTATCCAACAAGGGCAGCCATGTTATCTTCCTAACAACATCAAGAGTCATGCTTCTTATGCTTATAATGATTATTACCAAAAGATGCATAGTGTTGGTGGAACATGCGACTTCGATGGCACTGCTATGACAACTACTAGTGATCCTAGTGAGTTCCTACTTATCTTTTATCAGAAGTTTGTCTATGTACTTGCATGTAATTTCTTTTAATATTTTCCAGATTTGATCCATTGCCAATAACTCTTACTTTTGCTTCAAACATTTTTACCGGCTGAACAAAATAGATTTTCTAGTAATTGTATGGATAGGAATCTCATTAAACTTCAAAAGCTGAAACAAAAAAGGTTTTTTGCATTTTTTTTAAAACTGTTTTACAAGAGAAACACACTCAGAGAACTGCAGGATTAAACCATTCATTGTTACTACCAGAACCGTATTGAGATGCAATGCTGGGTTGCAATTTTCCGATTTTGCTGATACCTTGCTGTTAAGTCCATCTTTAGTTGGCAAATTCTGTAACAAACCCATAGGTGTATAAGGGTCAGAACTATATCGATTTTCACTTGCAATAAATATGTAGTGGTTAAGTTGGATCTTGTTGCCAACATTTTCGATTAGTGACTACATCATAAATTTTTCAGTGTCTTTACTGTGCAAATTTTTATTTGTGCCGATACCCTGCAATAAATATGTCGGCCTTTCATTTCATTTCCTTCTGTTTTCTTCTTTTCTTACATTGGTTCTGATTTCTGTCCTCGGTTACTTTACTGTAGGTTACGGATCCTGTAAATATGCAGGAAGGTGAGAATCTGAATTTGTTTACAGTTAAACTGTCCTGAATTATATAAACCATAATAAATCTATTTATCTGTATATTTTGGGTAGCTCTAAACATGTTTTGTCTTAAAACAGTTCTAATTCAAGCACGAAGGGGGGGTTTCTGCCTCCTGTAGCGCCCGGACCTGTAAGCCCCTTTGCAGGGAGTACAAATCTGCCAGTTTCCAGAATTCATTTACTGATATCAGCAGCATTTCTTTCCCTAATGATCAAACCGCGTTGATAAGTAATAGCAGCAATGAGAATTGCAATAAACAATATCGAGCAAATGCAAAAGCTCAATGACAATTCACAATGCAGTGAAGTTGTAGGTAATGCATAAGCTTAAAACATTTTAATGGTGGGTTGTATTCTTGATGTATTTTTTCTTTCATTTTACCAATTTTGCTTTTCCTCAAAGGGTTTTCTTTTTTCATTTTTCTTTAGCATGTATTTTCAGTGTCATTGTCATGTATAATGCTGAATGTGGTTAGTAATAATTGCTTATACTCTCCTAGTAATTATCTCATTCATTTATTCATTTTCATCATCTCTAATGGATTTGTCTTGTTTCCTCGACTATTTTAAACCTTAATAGTCCTTGATGCACAAGATAATTAAGGATATATTTGAGATTGAGGTGTTTTGACTTTAATTTAAGTGCCAATATAAAAAATTATTAGTAATAATATTTTAATTAAAAATTATTTATGATCTCACATGGGAGAGGAAAATTAATTATTGAATGCTTTTTTTATATAATTTTGTGTGTTTGTCATTTTAATTAATTAAAGAGCATTGAACATGGCCTTAACTATGCTTTGGGCTTGGATATATATATATATATATATATTGCGTGTCATGAAGCGGAAGTTTGGGCGTCGAGACGTCCCAAAGTGTGAGAGCTGAACATCACGATGTAGAAGGGTGGGCGTCGCGACGCTCCTAAGTCTGATGCTCAGTGTCGCGACGCTAGAAGATCAGAGTAGCGACGCTGTCATAGGTAGTGAGCATTTTTCAACTTTAAACCAATACTAAATACTTCCAATTTTCTCATAATACTTCAATACATCTACAATCCAATTTTAGCATCATAACCATCATCAACACATGTTATATAACCAACATACATGTATTCTAAATTCATATATGCATTTATTTGAATCAAAACACAAACTAATTTAGAATCCCATTATGAAATGTCTCATGAACTATTCTAGTTCACCCAAAGGTGGTCAAGTGGTTCTAAAATGGTAGTCGTAGCTCTAAGCTTTAATCTAGAGTTTCAAACTCTTATTAATTGTTCTATATCCAACATGAACATATTTGATCTAATTACAAGCATATTGCGTTTATACTTTCAAAGCATTATAACATAATTTATTAGCCTTATTTCAACTTTAAGCGATGTAATCATGCATCCAATACATAATTCATCATTATATGTCTCACGAATGAAAACTCACTAATGAATAACATAGTTTAAGAGAAGTTCAAACTTACCTAGCAAACTTGATGCAAAGATCAAATCTCATTCTCTTTATTGAAATGGTTGGAGAATTTCCAAGGTTTGCAAGCTTGACTCCAAGATCCAATCTTGATTCCAATGCTAGCAAACTTCACTCCAATATTCAATCTTGATTTCACATAGATGAAATGTTGTAGAGATCTTCCAAAGCTTCTCTAAACACTTCTCTAACTTAGGCTAATTTCTCTAAAAATTACTTGTATTTAGCTTTCACAAGCTTGATTAAAACCTTTGCTCAAACTTGTTATTTATAGCAAAACTCAGGCAATTTTAATTAATAAAAGTTCTAATGAACTTTTATGTGGGCTTTATCTAATTTGTCCAAATATGTATAATTAGGTGTGACTAATCACCTTTGTCTACTACTTTGATTTAATCCAATTAAATCAAGCCAAATACACCTATAATTATATATTTACAATTACCAAAATATCCTCAAATGTTAGAGATATTTATGAAATTACGACAAAACCCTTTGTGTAAATTTTGGATTAATCAAATTAGGTCAAAGTAAATATTTAATGTTATCCAGTAACACTTAATTATCTTAGTTGATAATTATAATATCGAATAATATTTATTATCAAAAATTATCGGCTACCCAAGTGCTCAACAAGTACACTTCATATTGTGGGACTCTCTAAGTCCAGATACGTTCGTCATATAAGCCTAGCTAATATGTACACAATTCGGTCACCTCCGAATTCGCGAAGAACACGAACGACATTTCTGAACTATACAAGTCGAGGTCATCACATATGTTTATTAATCCCTCTGTTGTAGGCTATCCGCGTTGTGCTTAGGAAACATAGAATACATCGTCAAGTTTCTGAGGTGCACATATCTTGTCTACATGTCCATGATTCTTTACAACTAATGTGATCCATCACAGGTGATGGGCTTTGGCCAAAGTCTTAAGAATCGTAACTTACTCACATGGATACCTAAATCCCTTATAGTACACATACAGGTCGATATATCCTATCTTGATACGTACTTGATTAACGAGTTCATCGGTCCACACCCAAAGAACATCTAGAGGCCATACCATGAAAGGTTTCTGACATACATTACATCAATGTGTGGTGGATCTCATACAAAATCAATGTTATCCTATAGTCAAAGGATTGCATATGCTACTCGACTCGAGTGTTGGACAATTATGACCATAACATCACTATTTGTACAGATCATGGTGTTGTTGTACAAATTAACTATGTGACAAAGGAAATTGCCCATTTATCATTTGTAATTAGATTACCAAGATGTATAAATGATGAAAGGTCCATATGATTACTTTCGGATTGAGACGATATGAGACAATATCAATCCACGAAGGTTTAATCATTAAATATCCATAGTCAGAGTATTATCGAGATTGGACATCGATAATGCGTAAAATACTAGTATTACACTTGTGCGCGTTGTGGGAGCATAACGACATAGTTCTCATATATTTGGGTATATGATACTCATGCAAGTGTAATAGGAGGTTGTGTTTACCGATGGTACGGAAACAGCTTCGCTCTGGATAGACCCATCAGAATTCCATTGGTAGTATGACTATGTGTCTATGGAAGTCCGAATCAGAGTAGGTGTATTTGGTCTTAACCTGAGACTTGCACCGCTAATACTTGCGACAATCAATATACTTTGGTTTTGGTCGTCCAGGACTTTAACAGGTTCTGTGTACGCCCTTTCTGGGTATATTGAGAATCGTAGTGTATTGGGTGTGATGTCAAGACGAAAGTATCACTCCAGTCATAGTGGAGATGATGGTCATGTATGATACGGAACTGGTGATCTTATGTACTGCAGTCATCGGGATAATATGACTAGGTCATGATTATCCGATTATAGAGACTAGTTACCAGAGATCCGATATGTGCTTTGTACGGGGCAGACACAATTCCAGCCCCAGGCCTTGCACGTGACATCCGATACTGGATCGTAATACGCAATACTACGTATACTACGCCTGATATAGATTACATATTCCTTTAAGAATATTTATGGAGAATTGGGTAGGCACGGTGCTTTGGTAGAAGCCAACCATGTCTTGTAAATCGGTAAAAACGTAGTACTATGTACGTACGTGTTCGGATAGTCCGACGACCGGATTTACTGCCAACATATCCGGGGATCTCATGGGTCGCTTCCCGAAGATTCACCGATGACGTATGACTCGCACTTTAGTAATCTGGGATTAATTAAAAAAGAGAGAAAATTAATATAGGATTAATTACAGAAATATTTTATCTGAGATAAAATATTAATTAAAGAGAGAGAACGATTAATTTGGAATTAATCGATAAAATAATATATTCGATATATTAAACGAAATTGGATTTCGACGCGGAATTAAAATTAGATTTTAATTCGGGCGAACGAGATAAAATATTAAAAGTGTATTAGATATTTGTTTTTTGAAATCAATACCAACTAACACACAACACAATTTCTCTCTTCCTCTCCCTCACTCTCTCGGCCTAGGGCCAATTTTCTTTCTTCTTTCTCCTTCAATGCCGAGAGTTGGAAGAAGCCATGGAAGAATTTGCGGCAAATATTTCCGAGTGCTAGCACACATTAGGAGTCATCTGAATGTGATAGGGAAACCCACCCATGGGCATGGAATGCACAACAAGCTTGGAGCTTGGAGATTCAAAATTGGAGCACAAAATGGAGGCAAAAAACCGTGAGCTTCATGGAGGAAAAGCTTGAAGATTTTTGTTGTTCCTCGCATCGCAAAGCCGATCAATGTAAGTATGATTCCGCCATACTTCTTTTGAGTATTCACACATGTTTCTATGCTTGAATTGAACTTAGGACTAATCTAGAAACCCAACAATGGTATCTTGAGCCATTTTGAGCATGAAATTGAAATTAGGGTAAAATTGGGCAAAATTGATTTGAGCATGTTTGAGTGAAATTGATTGTTTGAGTATGCTTAAATTATGATAACATAGTGTTATGCATGGTCAATTTGATGAAAATTGGATTGGATCAAATTTTCCCCAAATTATTGGCTTGGCCGAATACTTGATGCCCTAAATGTCATGGTGATTTTTTGATTTTGATCATTGGATGAGTTGAAATCATTTGGGTAATGTTGATTTAGGATTTAATTGGATTGAAACCGAATCGGACAAAGAAATCCCTAATTGCCGTGACTTGTAAGCATGAAAATGATTGATTTTTGATTCAAATGTGTTGGACATGTTTTGATGATAATAAGCATAATTAATTGTGTAAATTGATGTTTTGGAAATATTAATTTGGTTAATTAATTATGGCATACACTTTAGGTTAATTAAATTATGAAATTTGGAATTTTGGTAATTTAATTAATTGGGCCAAATTTGGAATTGGGCTTGTAAAGTTGTAATTGGGCTTAATGGGCTTGGTTGGGCCAAGTTTGGTTTAGGCTAATTGGTTGGATCCAATTGGGCCCAAAACCATATCCATAAAGTCCAAATATGACTTAATGGGCCTTTAAAACTTTAATTGGGCCTAATGGGCCTAAATTGTTTTCTTGGCAAATAAGGGTGATTCCTTAAATGGGCTTTGATATTTGGGTTTGACCCATATTGACCAAAAGTCTATGCCTTATGAAATTAATTAAAAGCCCATTGGACTTTAATTAAATTGACATTGGATGTTAATTGGGCTTTGAGACCCGTAACGATTAGATTTGGAATCTAAGTCGTAAAGGCACATTAAAAAGTGTAATTATTTAATTTAGAATTAAATATAGAATTAGTATTAAATACAAATTAAATTGGATTTAATATTGTAGTTTAATATAATTCAAGAATTCGTACTTTGAGTATTTATTCGCAAAACGAGTTTGACTCGCGCAAAATCAAATCGTTGTTTGAACATTGGATGGTCATTAATTTCAGATTAATTAATTGGATTAGATTGATTGATAACATGCTTGTGTGAATACATGGATGCGATGTATGAATAATGTATATCAGATGGATATTAGATGGGTGAGGGCAATTTTGGAAATTGTTGTAATAAATTTAGAATTTATTAATTGGACCTGCGTGTCCAGCCTATTACCTCTTGACTCTTTGTATTTCTCTTCTCACCTGTTCCCCTCAATGTAAATGAGGTTTCTTTAGAAGTTTTATGTAATCAGGTAAAAGTAATACTTGTGCTAGCGGGAGAGAGGAAATTGAGAGATTTGTTCTAGGAACAATGTGTTTAAATATCCATCCGCACATCATTATTATTTTATTTATATGCGCCTTATTATGTTTTTAGAATGCATGTTTAAGGGTGTATGATGATGAGACCTAACAAAGATAATTAATTGGTTGCCAATTTACGCGAAAAAACCATCAACATATATTAAACGTTTTTCCTTCCATTGAGTGATTCTTACTCAAGATCCAAGATTGGCACTGGTTTGTTGGCCAAAGTCAAGACCTTTTTCCGTCGCGGATGTGTTTGAATCATGAAGGCTTTGTTCTATATCGGTGTCTTTTCCAAGTTGTGATTTGTTGGCCAAAGTCAAGATCACTTCTTGTCCATCGACATCAATTACGAAGCTTTCCATAGTCAATGGGTTCCGCTTAACTGGGATCACTAAGTTTGTTGTACCAAAGCCAAAGCTTAGTTGATTTAGAGGAAAAATGTTAGGGAATATATTGGATATATTGGCATATATAAGATATATGTTTCGGACTTGGATGTCCACCTACTGGATTTAGGAATTGGATGGGATCCAATTGATTCTAGAGATCTACCTAGTTAATTATCATACAATTTGTTGGCCAAAGTCAAGATTGTGTGTTATTTAACGGGATCCTAGCCCACTAGGAAACAAGGTTTCCTGAGTAATTCACAGAGGGTTAGAGGCTCGCCGAAAAATAGTGGGAGGCAAGTATTAAATTTGCAATATTCGTTTAGTTACTTGCCAATACGCGCTCATTTTAATTTTTCGTCAATAAATTAATATATTAGTTGGACTAATATTTAATCGTTGTTTTAATTAAACAGTTGGACTGTATTCAAACTATTTCAATTAATAGTTGATTTTATAATTGGATTATAGTAATCAATATAATTGAATTTAACCAATTGAATTATAGTTGATTATATAGTTAGACTATAGTAATCATTATAATAAATAGTACCTAAAATCGTTTATTTGATAGTTTGACTATTGGAATCAAGATAAATGAAAGATTAGTGTTTAAAACATAATCCTGGGTGAAAATATTTTAAACGTCTTTAATTTTCAGATTGGGAATAAAATCTCAGGATAGTCATGGGGACCGAGAAGTTACTTTATTTGATAGAGTGACGTCTCGAGCCTAAGCCCGGAATTGAGCAAATAATAGAACATGATATTTGGAATATTCATGTGATGATAACTCTAGTGCTTAATCCGTTATGCTTGCCGCAAAGACTCCTTAATTTCTTAGTCAGAACTAAGGATTAGATCCTTATAGTATGATATTGAAATTGAAGGATCTTCATAGATCTATCCTTAGATCTTAGAAGTGAAAATTGCAATAGAAAACTCTTGGAGAGTTAATGGCTATACTCAAGGAGACAAAGCCAGAGTTTGCAATAGGGAATAAGCACAAAACGCATCTTATTTCGACATCCCAGAAGGCCAAAGCTTGGCTAAAGGCTTTTGGAGTGTGAAAAAAAGGGCAAAGGCAAAGTCATTATAATCTTCTGGGAAGACATAGGACATATCCCAAGATGTCTGCCTAAATTGTGGCAAATAGGGTCACTGAAGCGTGACTGCCGTATGGACAAGGCAGATATGAAGGAAGTGAAGAGGGGCAAGGCTCCGACTTCAAATATGTTTGTCATCAACATGTTCACTACTAGTATTAAAATTGGATTTTAGATACTAAATGTCGTACATAAATATGCATTGATGTGCAGAATCTACTGGTAAGCAGGATACTGACTTCAGTTGAGATCGCTCTGTGAGTCGAAAACGGGACGACAGTCGCTATTTTAACCGTAGATACCTAAGTTTAGGGACTACACCTCGGGTGTGTACTTAAATTAGGAAACTGTTAGAATGTAACTAGTTTGACTAGAAACATTATCTCTATATCAGGGTTTAACCCGTTGCGGGTATACCTTTATATTCTAGAAAACTAAAGTGTTTTATTTTATAAAGATGATATTGAGATAAACACATTAGATGTGAATAACAGTATTTATATTTTGAATATAAAAGAATCTCAAACGTATAACATGAAAAACAAATAGCTCAAACTGAATTAATCAGTTGAGACTTATAAGTGGCATTGTTGTCAGGGACACAATTAAACAAGACTCGTATATCCACACTTTCGAAGAGTGGGTACTAAGACAAATTTGATTCTATTCAAATAATGTCTACGAATCTATTTTATTAGGCAAAGTGGCTAAAACACTTTTTACTTGGTAAAAGTGCAAGTGCCACTGATCTGTTAGCCCTCGTTCATAGTGACGTAAGTGGTCCCATATCTAGCTAGGCTATAAGTGGATATGAATGTTCATGACCTTTACGGATGTGGCATCGCGTTATGGTTATGTGTTTCTCTTGAAACACGAATCAGAAACTTTTGATGAATTCAAAGAGTTTCGACACGAAGTAGACAGACAGATCGGCTAAAGTATTAAACCATCACGGTTAGACTATGATGAAATAATTAAGCAATAAGTTTCTCAAATACTTGAAAGAGTATAGTATTCTTTCAATGAGGACTCCTCCCGGAACACGTCAATTTGACGGTGTGTCCAAACAGAGAAACCGAATTTTGTTAGACATGATAAGGTTAATCATGAGTCGCTATGAGCTACCATTTCCTTCAAAGGATACACATTAATCAGTGCAAAACTTATTTTGAATAAGGTTCCATAAAAATATGTTTGACAGATTTCATATTAGATATGAACAGGAAAGAAACAGGGTTTTCTCATTCCTGAAGATTTGGGAATGCTGGGCATATGTTTGGATGATACCAAACTAGAACCCAAATCGGATAAGTGCTTAAGTTATGGGTTATCCTAGGGAAACCTAAGTATAGTACTTATACAACTCACAAGAGAACAATTTAATTGTTGCTCTCCATGCGGTTTTCCTAAGAGGAATACCTATATGCAGTGGTAAGTGGGAGGAAAGTAAAACTCGATGAAAATCAGAGTAATACTGTTCCAGGCACCGATTTCTTAATTGGAACACAGATAGTTCATCAAGGATGAAACTATACCAATAATCTTCGAATACACAAGAACCGCGTAAGTCGGAGAGAGTCAGAAAACAACCTGGGGTATGGGTTTCTGATCTCACCTCATAAAGATGTCAATCTTATTGAGGAATACGAACTGACTACGTTTGAGGAAGTGATACAGGGTATCGACTCCCTATTATGGCAAAGTGCCATGATGTCCGAAATGGATTCCATGTATACCAACCAAGTTTGGATAATGGTTGTTGTACCGAAAGGCATTGTGCCTATTGGTACTATATTAGTCTTCAAGGAAGACATACATGGAAGGCAACATACCAACGTACTAAGCTAGGCTTGTAGCGAAAAGGTATCGTTATCAACATTATGTCGATTACAACGAAACCGTTTAATCGTTGCCATGGTTAAATCCATTTGGATAATACTTGCTAATGCTGCATGTTTCATTTATGAAATATGACAGCTGAATGCCAAAACCACTTTCCTTAAACGGAAACCTTTTGGAGGATATTTACAACATCCTGATAGTTTTGTCGTACAAAAACGAGCAAACAAGGTTTGCAAGTTATTCGATCCATTTATGGATTGAAGCAAGCATTGTGTTCTTGGAATTATCGTTTTGATGTAATCATAATGGTATATGATTTAATTTAAAACGAAAATGATTCTTGTGTATATAAGGAGGTTAGTGGGAGCGCACTGACAGTGAATGTCCTATATAAAATGATGATATATCATTTCTTGGAAATGAAAATCCCATGAAACAATCGGTGAAAGCTTGGCTTTCAAGAAAATTCTCCGTAGAATTCTTTGGAGAGACAACCTTTATTCTAGGAATAAAGATCTACTGTGATAGATCTAAAATTTTTTGGGACTCTCCGAGAACTCGTACATTGAAATAAATGTACGCGACCTGGTGTCTCATATGATTTGAGCATATGGAGTCACAATCAGGCCAATCCAAGTGATAGTCACTGGATTGATGTTAAGAACATCCTTTAGTTTCTTAGATGAACTAAGGATGCTGTCTTATACTATGGAGAAGGAGAACTTGAAGTGACTGGGATCACTGCTGCAAGTTTCCAAATTGATAAAACAACTACAAGTCATAACAAAGGTACTATACAGTTTGAATAACGGAACAGTGAGCTGGAAATCTTCCAAGCAAGATACTGTTACCAAATAAATCACAAAAGTGGATTATTGTTGTAGCTGAGGCTGCAATAGAAGCCTTCTGGATTGATAATAATCTAATTAGATTAGATATAGTTCTGTTAGCAGCTGAGTTATGCTACAACACAGGCTAAAGAATTAATGGTCTCATCAATGATCCAGATATATACTTCAAATATTCATCTGATTCGTTCGGATCATACATCGTGGCGATGTGATGATCGAATAAATCGCATCAGATGATAACCTTGCAAATCCGCTGATGAAAGCATTTCCTCAGCAGAAGTTTGAGCGAACCGTACATAGTTCGGGTGTAGGACACTTGAGTGATTGGCTATAGGCCAAGTGGGAGATTGTTGGACAATTATGACCTATAGCATCACTATTTGTACAGATTATGGTGTAAATTAACTATGTGACAAAGGAAATTGCCCTTTTATCATTTGTAATTATATTACCAAGATGTATAAATGATGAAAGGTCCATAGGATTAGTTCCGGATTGAGATGATATGAGACAGTATCAATCCACAAAGGTTTAATCATTAAATATCCCTAGTCAGAGTATTATTGAGATTGGACATCGATAATGCGTAAAAGACTAGTATTACACTTGTGCGTATTGTGGGAGCATAACGACATAGTTATCATATATTTGGGTATAGGATACTCATGCAAGTGTAATAGGAGGTTGTGTTTACCGATGGTACGGAAACAGCTTCGCTCTGGATAGACCCCTCGGAATTCCATTGGTAGTATGACTATGTGTCTACGGAAGTCCGAATCAGGGTAGGTGTATTTGGTCTTAACCTGAGACTTGCACCGTTAATACTTGCGAAAATCAATATACTTTGGTTTTGGTCGTCCAGGGCTTTAATAGGTTCTTTGTACGCCTCTTCTGGGTATATTGAGAATCGTAGTGTATTGGGTATGATGTCAAGAAGGAAGTATCACTCCAGTCATAGTGGAGATGATGGTCACGTAGGATACGGAACTGGTGCTCTTATGTACTGCAGTCATCGGGATAATATGACTAGGTCATTATTATCCGATTATAGAGACTAGTTACCAGATATCTGATATGTGTTTCATACGGGGCAAACATAATTCCAGCCCCAGGCCTTGCACGTGACATCCGATACTGGATCATAATACGCAATACTACGTATACTACGCCTGATATAGATTACATATTCCTTTAAGAATATTTATGGAGAATTGGGTAGGCACGGTGCTTTGGTAGAAGCCAACCATGTCTTGTAAATCGGTAAAAACGTAATACTAGGTACATACGTGTTCGGATAGTCCGACGATCGGATTTACTACCAACATATCCGGGATCTCATGGGTCGCTTCCCGAAGATTCACCGATGACGTATGACTCGCACTTTATTAATCTGAGATTAATTAAAAGAGAGAGAAAATTAATCTAGGATTAATTACGGAAATATTTTATCTGGGATAAAATATTAATTAAAGAGAGAGAACGATTAATTTGGAATTAATCGATAAAATAATATATTCGATATATTAAACGAAATTGGATTTCGACGCGGAATTAAAATTAGATTTTAATTCGGGCGAACGAGTTAATTTAGAATTAATTCGTTAGCGACGTGAATAGTAATTTTACTAGGCATAATTATTTAATTAAATTTGATTTAATTACGTCGCAACGGAAAATTCGTTAATTCTGAATTAGCGAACCCGAGCCCGGGAGTGTTTGCGGGACCACTCGCATTTCGAATCGAGTGGGCCCACAAGTCACATCAAGCGTCAAATCACTAGTCAATCAAGTGATGGAAGTCACATCACTTTGAGTGAAGTGATGCTTGTCATCATTGATTGATGTGAATAGTTGATGGGAGTAGTTGGAAGGCTTAAATGCCTTTTATATTTTTGGAAAGTGTATTAGATATTTGTTTTCTGAAATCAATACCAACTAACACAAAACACAATTTCTCTCTTCCTCTCCCTCACTCTCTCGGCCTAGGGCCAATTTTCTTCCTCCTTTCTCCTTCAATGCCGAGAGTTGGAAGAAGCCATGGAAGAATTTGCGGCAAATATTTCGAGTGCTAGCACACATTAGGAGTCATCCGAAGGTGATAGGGAAACCCACCCATGGGCATGGAATGCACAACAAGCTTGGAGCTTGGAGATTCAAAATTGGAGCACAAAATGGAGGCCAAAAACCGTGAGCTTCATGGAGGAAAAGCTTGAAGATTTTTGTTGTTCCTCGCATCGCAAAGCCGATCAATGTAAGTATGATTCCGCCATACTTCTTTTGAGTATTCACACATGTTTCTATGCTTGAATTGATCTTGGGACTAATCTAGAAACCCAACATCGAGAAGATTCTTATTGACGGTAGTGTGTACATCCAAAATTAGGAATCACATGTGAGTCATTCAGTATTTGTTTCAATGAATACCCACATGTCTATACGAGCTTCCAAATCTCATGGTACATCGTGTTAAACCATTAGAACCCCAATTCCAATATACGACATGTGCTAGTCTTCTAGTTGATAGGAATTCGGCGTATTCCAAAACCAACGACTATGAATATTTATTTTAAGAGTAGTTTATAATAGTCATATTATCCCAATGTCGGACCACATTATTACTACATGACTATTCTAAGGTCGATGCCATTCTTAGCATATTTATACATCAATCTAATATGCATAATGACATTACTATTAATAAGATTTGAAATAAAAATATAGTTATTTTATTAATAAATAATAAAATATACAGTACATTATTCGGATTGGCGCTCCAAGCACCAACTCCATAAACTCTCACTTGCTTAGTGCAAATTCGGATGGTACCATAGTCCCATCTCCTCCACATATTTTTCGAATAATTTAGGAGGTAAGGCCTTAGTAAGCGGGTCTGCTATGTTGTCTAATCCTTGAACGTACCACTATGTCTTTACATTCAATAATCTCCCTAATCACATGATATTTCCTTTACACGTGTTTAGACTTAGAATGCACCCTCGGCTCCTTCTATTATCACACTACAATGAGATCAAATCCGTAATACTAGGCATAATGTCAAGTTCCATGATAAAATTTCTATTCCAAACAGCTTCTTTAGCAGCTTCTGAAGCCACTATAAATTCCGCCTCAGTGGTGGAATCAGTTGTTGAGCCTTACTTTGATCATCGCCAACTGACCGCACCACCATTAAGGGTAAATATGTATTCACATGTAGACTTTCTATCATCTGAATATCCCTGGAAGTCAGAGTCTGTATAACCCTTAACTTGTAGCTCATTTTCTCCATATATCGGAAATTTATCCTTAGTACCTTTAAGATATTTATGGATACCCTTAAGATATTTCAGGATATATTTCACGGTTTTCCAATGATCATTACTTGGATCAGATAGATATCGGCTAGTCACACTCACGTCGAAACTGATGTCAGGTCTCATACATGGCAAAACATACATAATGCTTCCAATACAAGAAGCATATGACAAGTTAGATATTCTAACTCTATCTTTCTCAGTTTGAGGTTCCATTTTCTTTGAAAGATGTATGTTGTATCGTAAATGTACATTTGCTGCCTTGCAATTGGTAAAACCGTACCTTTCTAACATCTTATCTATGTACGTCAATTGCGACAACCCTATAAGCTTCCTAACTCTATCCCGGTAGAGCCTTATACCTAGGATAGGAAGCTTCACCCATGTCTTTCATGGAGAAGTTCTTGCAAAGATAGGCTTTCACACATTGCATCGATCCTATATCATTTCCAATGATAAGGATGTCATCTACATATAAAACTAGGAAAACTATCATGCTCCCACTCACTTTCTTATAAACACATGGTTCTTCCTCGTTCTTGATGAATCTAGATATTCTAATTATCTCATCAAAATGACTATTTCAGCTTCGGGATGCCTGTTTATGTCCATAAATAGAATTCTGGAGCTTATAAACCAGGTTTGAAGTCCAACTGGATACGAAACCCTCTGGTTGTTCCATATAGATATCCTCCTCAAAGAATCCATTTAGAAAAACAGTTTTCACATCCATCTGCTATATCTCATAAAGAATCCTAATGAATTTTAGCATGGCTACTGGTGAAAATGTTTCCTCATAGTAAATCCCAGGACGTTGAGTGTAATATTTTGCTACCAATCGGGCTTTAAAGGTTTCCACCTTTCCATCGGGCCCTCGTTTCCTTTTGTAAACCCATTTACAACCAATAGGTTTAACTCCTTCAAGAAGTTCAACTAAGTCCCAAACTTGATGGTCATGCATATAATCCATCTCAGACTTCACGACTTCCTGTAATTTTCCCGAATTAATATCCAATATCGTTTCTTTATATGTAGTCGGATCTGTTTCCTCCAATAGGAGAACATCAAGGCTCACATCATATGTTAAAAATAATCTCTCAGGAGGTTTTGATATTCTATTCGGCTTATGTAGAACCTGTGTTATATCATTCACCTAGTTGGATATGTGGTTCCATCTCAGGTTCCTTACTGTTGGGATCAAACTCATCAAGTTCAATCTTTCTACAATTCCCATTATTTCTCAAAAATTCCTTTCAAGAAAAGTGGCAAAGCAAACAAAAAATACATTTCGTTGCTCAGAATCGTAGAATTTCTATCCCGAAGAGTTTTCAGGATATCCAACGAACCTATATTTATACCCATTGGGTGCTAGTTTATCCCGCTGTGCAACTCTAATGTATGCAGGACAACCCCAAATCTTTAAATATCTAAGACTTGGATTTCTACGGAACCATATCTGATACGGGATCATTGAAACAAATTTTGATGGAACCCTATTAAGTATATGGGTAGTGTTGGACAATTATGACCCATAACGTCACTATTTGTAAAAGACATTGTGGTTTTTGTACAAATTAACTATGTGACAATGGAAATTACTATTTTATCATTTTGTAATTAGATTACTTAAATATATAAATGATAAAAGTCCTTATGATTAGTTCCGAATTATAAGATATGAGACAATATCAATCCACGAAGGTTTAATCATTAAATATCATTAGTCGTAGTATTATCGAGACTGGACATCGATAATGCAGAATAGACTAGTATTGCACTTTTGCGTGTTATGGAAGCGTAACAGCATAGTTCTCATATATTTAAGTATTGGATACTTATGCAAATTTTATAGGAGGTTGTGTTTGCCGATGGTACGGAAATAGCTTCGCTCTGGATAGACCCCGCTGAATCCCATTGGTAGTATGACTATGTGTTTATAGGAATCCGCATCAGGGTAGGTGTATGTGGTCTTAACCTGAGACTTGCATCGCTAATACTTGAGACAATCAATACGCTTTGGTTTTGGTCGTCCGGGACTTTAACAGGTTCTGTGTACGCCTCTTCTGGGTTTATTGAGAATCATAGTGTATTGGGTGTGAGGTCAAGATGAAAGTATCACTTCAGTCATATGGAGATGATGATCACGCAAGGATACATAACTGGTTCTCTATTATGTTACAACTATCCGGATAATATGACAAGGTCATGATTATCCGATTATAGAGACTAGTTGCTTGTGATCCGATATATGCTTCGCACGGGGCATACACTATTTCAGCCACAGGCCTTGCATATGACATCAGATACTGGATCGCAATACGCAATACTACGTATACTACGCCTGACAAAGATTATATATTCCTTAAAGAATATTTCTGGAGAATTGGGTAGGCACGGTGCTTTGCTAGATGCCAACCATGTCTTATAAATCGGTAAGAATATGATACCGGGTACGCACGTGTTCGGATAGTCCGATGACCGGATTTACTGCCAACATATCCATGGATCTCATGGGTCGCTTCCCGAACATTCACCGATGACGCATGACTCGAACATAATTAATCTGGGATTAATTAGAAGAGAGAGAAAATTAATCTAGGATTAATTACAGCGAGAATTTATCTGGGATAAAATTCAATTAATAGAGAGAGAAGGATTAATTTGGAATTAATCGATTAAATAATATATTCGATATATTAAATGAGATTAGATTTCATAATGGAATTAAATTGGATTTTAATTCGGGCGAACGAATTAATTTAGAATTAATTCGGGCGAACGAATTAATTTAGAATTAATTCGCGAGCGACTTTAATAGTAATTTTGCTAGGCATAAATATTTAATTAAATTTGATTTAATTACGTCGCAACGGAAAATTTGTTAATTCGGAATTAACGAACCTGAGTCCGGAATGTGTTTGCAGGCCTACTCAGATTTTGAATCAATTGGGGCCCACCACTGGTCACATCACCTAGTCAACTTTATCAACTTTTGGTTGATGATTTTTGGTTAGCATGTTTCTTACACAAGCATTATTAAAGTTGATGTGTAAGTGACATATACCAACTTTGGATTTTGGTATTACTTTACATTGATTTTTGAAATCAAAAACACTTCACTCATTTTTCTCTTCTCTCACCATTGGGCGTGAAAAGCATTATCCCTCTCATTTCTTCTACTTTGCCGTGAGTTACAAAGACACAAGGGGAAATTTTTTTGCAAAATTTTCCTAGAGCTAGCACTTAAAGAATCATACAAAGGTGATAGGGAAACTTTTCCCATTGAGTTTGGAATCAAAATTCAAAGCTTGGAGCTACACCAATCATTCAAAGAGGAGCTTGAAGCAACTTCAAAGGAACAAAATTTTTGTTCTCAACACATCCACTCTACCGATCAAAGTGAGTATAATTTCCGCTACTTCTTTGCGTATTCACACATGTTTTATGCTTATTAGATCCTTGGAAATGTTCTTAGAGAACCCAACAGGAAGTAGTCAGTAAAATATAACCCCAAAGGTAATAAGGAAGATCTGTATAACTCATCATGGATCGCACTATATCCAATAAAGTATGATTTCTTCACTCAGACACACCATTGTGTTGAGGTGCTCCTGGTCGGCTATATTGGGTGAGAATTCCATTCTCTCTTAAATAACTTATGAATTCGTCACCCATGTATTCACTGTCTCGATCTGATTCGAAGGCACTTGATGAATTTACCGGTTTATTTTTCTACTTCGTTTCAGAATATTTTAAACTTGTCAAATGTTTTCGATTTATGTCTCATCAAATAGACATATTCATATCTAGACTTATCATTCGTGAAAGTCACGAAGTATGTTGAACCATCATGAGCGGCATGATTTAATGGACCACACACATCGCTGTGTATTAGTTCCAATAAATATTCATCACGGTGTCCAACACCAAGAAATTGGGCCTTTGTCATCTTCCCTTGGATACATGACTCACAAATCGGATAGGATCTAAGGTAATATTTTCATTCAAATCATCCTTAACCAATTTTGATAGACGTCTAACACCTATGTGGCCCAACCTCATATGCCATAATTCAATATTATTTAATTCAGATCTCCTACTTGTATTTTCCTCTACATTAAAGACATCTCTATATGTTTCTAAAACATAGTGACCGTTAGATAAAGAACATTCACATATCAAATTCTTATCTTTATCATATAAACATAAAGTTCATATCTTTATCATATTAACATAAGTGCAGTTGATAAGAGAGTAATATTTTTGTCCTAAAGTTTTATCAGAATTCACACCTTCTTGCAGCAATGGAATAATTTTTCATTTTTCTGATTTTTTCCTTGATTTTTCTCTATTTTTTATTTATATACAATATCTTCCATCTATGTAACGAGTGTTGGGTCGGTGGCTCCCAAACCAGTTGGTTTTAGGGCACCAGGTGTTAAGACACCCCTACGGACTTAATTACTCAAACTTCAGATATATTTTTGCAGCATCTTTGATCCATGTAACGAGCTTTGGGCCAGTGACTCCCAAACCAGTTGGTTTTAGGGCACTAGGTGTTAAAACACCCTTACAGACTTAATAACTCGGATCTCGGACGTTTTTTTTTTTTTTTTTTTTTTTTACTCCATCACTTTTTAAGATGCTTCCTCCAATTAAACTAGAGCACTGAATATTACAAACTTTTCAATTTTAGCTCATGTCCGTATGTTACTATATATGTTGATAATATCTGTCAATTGAGCATATGAAGATCCATTTTAGTCCGTTTTAAGGAGAATTCAAATATTAAATAATTCAAAATGAAATAAACAAAAATTAACTTGTTTCGAAATAGGTTTGAGATACGTCTCATGAGTGGAAACTCCTTACTCAGCTATCTCTTACCAATTTCACCTTTTTAGTCAAAATAAAAACACAAAAACGCAAAATATTTTTGTAATTTTTTAAAAATTTTCCAATTTTTTTTGTATTTTTCGAAAAATTTTGGACTAAAAATAAAAACAACACACAAACTAAAAACAAGGTACTGATCAACTAATTCCCTCCCCCAAACCTAAATGAGACATTGTCCCCAATATCTTAAACAGTAAAAGGAGAGTTAAGAAGGTTGTACCTGGTTAGCTGAAAATCTATAGGAAATTAAGGGTTAAGATCCAGATTAATCCGACGCCTCTTACCACGATCGTCCTCGGACCAATTTATCTTTGAAAGGATAGGGTCAACTTATGGTTCATAGGCTATGAGTTGGTCTATTAGATCCGGAGCAGTTATGGCAGTGAAGAGGAGTTCTTTCATAGGTTTTGACACGAACCCATTTCTGGCACGATCAGTTCCTCTCCGTTTGATGATCCAATAAGATTTGCCTCTGCCAAGGGTTTTGGGATGATTCCCAAAACATGACTGCCTCCTTCCTGTACAGCCTTTGAAACGATCCCCATAAGTCCAAGACTTCCTCCACCATATATTAAGTGCATATTCCTTGCAGCTAAGACTCGACCCAATTCCTGTGCTGCTTCTATGTATTGTGGCTTAGTACCAACACTACTACCACAAAACACGCAGATGTTTTCAACTCGTCTTCTTGAAGTGGCTTCCATTTTTTTTTTTTGTATTTCTTTTTCAACTCTGGATGCCTTCAAATGTGCAATGACGGGCTGAATTTATAGTACCTGAAAAAGGGTGAGTAATAATAGCACTAATATCTTCCAAAGGACGATTGTTAGCTAAACAACAAAAGAGATCGTGAAAGGTCAAAAAGTATGGATCCTGTCTACGAAAATAAAGATAATTACAATAGAAAAGCGAATCAAAGCAATAATCAAGGCAACAGAATTGTGTACGCAATACGCCACTCGCTAAGTATAAATTCATTAGGATGTGTCTCAAGATTTCATTCCTTATTCAGCCATCGCTAATGAATTGTTTCTCATCTTTGATTGCCAAACACAATTCCTTATGTCTAAAATGCTTCGTTTGTGCCTTTCCCTACAAAAATAACACACAAAATTAAAAAGTTCACACAAAATATAAAAACAAATTACAACAAATTGCATGGGTTGCCTCCCTGCTAGCGCTAAATTTTTCATCTTCAGCCAGACGTGACTGAAATTCATCTGTTAAGGAGGTTTCAATGTCGTTTTGGATGTCCGATTAAAGATAATCCCGTGAACGTTGCTTTTGAATGGTCTCTTCCAACGGAAAAGTGGCAAAAAGAGTTTTGTCTCATTCAGTGCTCGTGCCACCTTTTTACTCCCTGTTGTTCCAGTGATTCCTGCAAAGAAAGAAAGAAAATCAGGAGGTCTCGTATGATGCTTGACTTGGAATGGAAGTTCCATTCTGTCAAGCTTCTGGGCGATATCTTTGATTTGTACTCCCCAAAACAACGATGTTTCTCCTGAATGCTCTAGATCTTTATTAAGGTCAGACATTTGCTCCTCCATTTGCTCTGTTTCTTGCTCCACCTTTTCTTCACATATGTCTTTTAAAATTTCTGTATTCAGTTCTTCATCTATCATCTGTGAAATACATGCTTCAAAATTGTCAACCTGAGGATATAAAGAAATGTCAGATTTTAGGTCTTCATCCTCTGATATGACTGGAATGGATGGTTCAGATAGATCTTCTTCAAATATCATGGTAAATCATGCTCCAAGATCTTCATTTTGAGGATTGAAAGTTTGATCCTCCGTTGTTGGTGCAGTTGGTAGTATATTATGCATTATCGATGTCCAGTCTCGAAAATACTACAACTAGGTATATTTAATGATTAAACCGTTCGTGGATTAATACTATCTCATATCTTATTAATTCGATTTAACCATATGGACATTTTATCATTATTTTATATCCAAGTAATCCAATTACAATAATGATAAAATAGCAATTTCCTTTTGTCACATAGTTAATTTGTACAAAAATAGAATGTCTTTTATAAATAGTGATGCTATGGGTCATAATTTTCCAACACACACCACCATTAATAGGAATCTCCTTGAGTCGAGTAGCATATGTAATCTTTTGACTATAGGATAACATTGATTTTGTGTGAGATCCTCCACACTTTGATGCCATGTATGTCAGAAACGTTTCATGGTATGGCCTCTAGATGTTCATTAGGTGTGGACCGATGCACTCAGTAATCAAGTGCGAAGCAAGATAGGATCTATCGGCCTATATGTATACCATAAGGGGTTTAGGTATCCATGTAAGTAAAGTCACGATTATTAAAGACTTTGGCCAAAGCCGATCACCTAGGGTGGATCGCATCAGTTGTAAAGAATCGTGGACATGTCGACATGAGATGTGCGCCTTGGAAATTTGACAGTGTATTCTATGTTTCCTAAGCACAACTCGGATAGCCTACGACATAGAGATTGTTAAACATATGTGATGACCTTGACTTGTATAGTTCAGAAAGTTTGTTCGTGTTCTTCGTGAATTCAGAGGTGGCCAAATTGCGTACATATTAGCTAGGCTTATATGACAAACGTGTCTGAACTTAGAGAATCCCAATATGAAGTGTACTCGCTGAGCACTTGGGTAGCCGATTTATTTTGATAAAAGATAATATTCGATGTTATAATTATCAACTAAGATAATCAAGTGTTAATGAATAACATTGATTATTTACTTTGACCTAATTGGATTAATTCAATAATTACACAAGGGCTTAACTGTAAAATCATAATTATCTATACTATTTGAGGATATTATGGTAATTGTAAGTATGTAATATTAGGTGGTTTTGGCTTGATTTAATTAGATTAAATCAAAGTGGAAAAAATTTAACTAATCCATTTCCTAATCATTGGCTTGATTTAATTGGATTAAATCAAAGTGGGAGACAATGAAGCTTAGTCACACCTAATTATACATATTTGGACATATTGGATTAAGCCCACTTAAAAGTTGATTACAACTTTTATTAATTAAAAATTACCTAAGTTTTGCTATAAATAGTAAGCTTAGGGAATGTTTTAATTACAAGTACAAGAACAAAGTATAAGCATAAGCATAAGCAAAAGCTTGAGTAAGCTATACACAAGTAATTCTTGAGAGATTAGCCTAAGTTAGAGAAGTGGTTAGAGAAGCTTGTTAGGTCTCTAAAATATTTCATTTAGGAGAAATCAAGATTAGATCTTGAAATGAAGCTTGCTAGCATTGAAATCAAGGTTGGATCTTGAAGTCAAGCTTACACACTTTAGAGGTTCTCCAACAATTTCAACAAATGAAAAGTAGATGGGATCTTGCATCAAGCTTACTAGGTAATGTTTGATCTTCTCCTAAGCTATGCTCATTTGTGTATTAGATGCATGATCATATAGCTTAATGTTGAAATAAGGCTAATCAATTGTGTTAAGATACTTTAGAAGTATAAACACAACATGCTTTTGTATTAGGTCAAAAATGTTCATATTGGAAATGGAACAATTAATATTCTAGATTAAAGCATAGAGCTATGGCTACTATTCTAGATTCACTTGACCACCTTTAGGTGAACTAGAATTATTCATGAGACATTTCTAATTGGGATTCTAAAATGGTTCATGATTAGATTCGAACAAATACATATAAGTATTTAGAATACATGTATGCTAGTTGTAAAATATGTGTTGATGGCGGTTATGAAGTTAAAATTGGATTTTAAGTGTATTTGAAGTATTGGGAGAAAATTGGAAGTGTTTAGTAATATTTTGAAATAAAAAGTCACTAACTGTCTGAGCTGCGTCGCGACACAAACCATTTCACGTCACGACACAGAACTTCGTGTCGCGACTCTCAGACTCTCACGTCACGACGTGTCACCATTCACGTTTAGCATGCTCTCAGCATTTTGGGTGGCGTCGTGACTCCCAAGCACTTGCGTCGCGACTCCCAGACCTGATTCATACTAGGACTATCCTGAAGTTCTATTCCCAAATTGAAAATTAAAGTCGTTTAAATACATTTTTCACCCAGGATTATGTTTTAAACACTAATCTTTCAATTATCTTGATTGCCATAGTCCAACTATCCAATCAACGATTTTAGGTATTATTGATTATAATGATTACTATAGTCTAACTATATAATCAACTATAATTTAATAGGTTAAATTCAATTATATTGATTACTATAATCCAATTATAAAATCAACTATTAATTGAAATAGTTTGAATACAGTCCAACTGTTTAATTAAAACAACGATATTAGTCCAACTAATATTTTAATTATATTGACGAAAAATTCGAAATGAGCGCGTATGGCAAGTAACTAAACGAATATTGCAAATTTAATACTTGCCTCCCACTATTTTTTGGCGAGCCTCTAACCCTCTGTTGAGTACTCGGGAAACCTTGTTTCCTAGTGGGCTAGGATCCTGTTAAATAACACACAATCTTGACTTTGGCCAACAAATTGTATGATAATTAACTAGGTAGATCTCTAAGATCAATTGGATCCCATCCAATTCCTAGATCCAGTAGGTGGACATCCAAGTCCGAAATATATATCTTATATATGCCAATATATCCAATATATTGCCTAACCTTTTTCCTCTGAATCAACTAAGCCTTGGCTTTGGCACAACAAACTTAGTGATCACAGTTAAGCGGAACCCATTGACATTGGAAAGCTTCGTAATTATTATCGATGGACAAGAAGTGATCTTGACTTTGGCCAATAAATCACAACTTGGACAAGACACCAATATGGAACAAAGCCTTCATGATTCAAACAAATCCGGGACGGAAAAAGGTCTTGACTTTGGCCAATAAACCAGTGCCAGTCTGGATCTTGAGTAAGAATCACTCAATGGAAGGAAAACGCTTAATATGATGTTGAGGGTTTTTTCGTGTAATTGGCAACTAATTTATTATCTTTGTTAAGGTCTCATCATCATACACCCTTAAACATGCATTCTAAACACATAATAAGGCGCATATAAATAAATATAATAATAATAATATGCGGATGGATACTTAACACATTGTTCCTAGAACAAATCTCTCTCTTTCCTCTCTCCGCTAGCACAAGTATTACTTCTAAAGAACCCTCATTTACATTGAGGGGAATAGGTGAGAAGAGAAATACAAAGAGTAAGGAGGTAATAGGCTGGACACGCAGGTCTAATTTAATAAATTCTAAATTTATTACAACAATTTCCAAAATTACCATCACCCATCTAATATCCATCTGATATACATTATTCATACATCGCATCCATGTATTCACACAAGCATGTTATCAATCAATCTAATCCAATTAATTAATCTGAATATTAATGACCATCCAATGTTCAAACAACAATTTGATTTTGCGCGAGTCAAACTCGTTTTACGAATAAGTACTCAAAGTACGAATTCTTGAATTAAATTAAACTACAACATTAAATCCAATTTAATTTGCATTTAATACTAATTCTATATTTAATTCTAAATTAAATATTTACACTTTATTAACGAACTTTTACGACTTAGATTCCAAATCTAATCGTTACGGGTCTCAAAGCCCGATTAACATCCAATGTCAATTTAATTTAAAGTCCAATGGGCTTTTAATTAATTTCTAAGGCATGGACTTTTGGTCAATATGGGTCAAACCCAAATACCAAAGCCCATTTAAGGAATCACCCTTATTTGCCAAGAAACCAATTTTGGCCCAATTAATATTAAAGGTCCATTAAGTCATAATTGGACTTTATGGATATGGTTTTGGGCCCAATTGGATCCAACCAATTTAGCCTAAACCAAACTTGGCCCAACCAAGCCCATTAAGCCTAATTACAACTTTTAAGGCCCAATTCCAAAATAAGCCCAATTAATTTAATTTCAAAATTCCAAATTTTATAATTAAATTAACCAAAGTGTATGCCATAATTAATTAACCAAATTAAAATTTCCAAAATACCAATTAGCCTAATTAATTATGCTTATTATCATCAACTAATGTCCAACACAATTGAATAAAAAATCATTTCATTTTACATGCTTCTCATTCACGGCATTTAGGGTTTTTATTGTTCGATTCGGTTTTAATCCAATTAAATCCACAATCAACATTCCCCAATTGATTTCAACTCATCCAATGATCAAAATCAAAAAATACCATGACTTAGGGCAAGCTACTAGTTTCGGCCAAGCCAACTAATTAGGGAAAAATTGATCCAATCAATATTTCATGAAATTGATCATATACAACTTCAATACAACATCATTGAAGCATACTCAAACAATCAATTTTATCAAATCATGCTCAAATTGATTTTACCCAAATTTTACCCTAACCAAGTTTCATGCTCAAATGGATCTGATACCATTGTTGGGTTTCTATTAAGTCCCAAGGATCAATTCAAGCAATGAAACATATGTGTGAATACTCGTAAAAGCATGGGTGAATCATACTTACATTGATCGGATTGCGATGCGAGGAACAACAAAAAATTCTTCAAGCTTTGGCTCCTTGAACTCTCGGCTTTGGGCTCCATTTTGTCCTCCATTTTCGGCCATGGTGTCTATTGGACAGTTATGACCCATAGCGTCACTATTTGTACAGATCATGGTGTTGTTGCACAAATTAACTATGTGACAAAGGAAACTGCTCTCTTATCATTTGTGATTAGATCACCAAGATGTATAAATGATAGGAGGTCCTTATGATTTGTCCCTGGATTGAGATGATATGAGACAGTATCAATCCATGAAGGATAAATCATTAAATATCCCTAGTCAGAGTATTATCGAGATTGGACATCGATAATGCGTAAAAGACTAGTATTACACTTGTGCGCGTTGTGAGGGCATAACGACATAGTTCTCATATATTTGGGTATAAGATACTCATGCAAGTGTAGTATGAGGTTGTGTTTTACCGATGGTACGAAAAACAGCTTCGCTCTGGATAGACCCCTTAGAATTCCATTGGTAGTATAACTATGTGTCTATGGAAGTCTGAAATCAGGGTAGGTGTATTTGGTCTTAACTTGAGACTTGCACCGCTAATACTTGCGACAATCAATATGCTTTGGTTTTAGGTCGTCCAGGGCTTAACAGTATCTATGTACGCCTCAGCTGGGTATATTGAGAATCGTAGTGTGTTGGGTGTGATGTCGAGATGGAAGTATCACTCCAGTCATAGTGGAGATGATGGTCACGTAGGATACGGAACTGGTTCTCTTATATGCTCGAGCTATCGGGATAATATGACTAGGTCATGATTATCCGATTATAGAGACTAGTTACCAGAGATCCGATATTGCTTCGTACATGGCAGACACAATTCCAGCCCCAGGCCTAACATGTGACATCCGATACTGGATCGAAATACGCAATACTATGTATACTACGCCTGATATAGATCGCTTATTCCTGTAAGCATGTTTCTGGAGAATTGGGTAGGCATGGCGCTTTGCTAGAAGCCAACCTTGTCTTGTAAATCGGTACAAACATAGTACTAGGTACTTACGTGTTCGGATAGTTTGACGACCGAATTTACTGCCAACATATCCAGGGATCTCATGGGTCGCTTCCCGAAGATTCACCGATGACGTATGACTCGCACTTCATTAATCTGGGATTAATTAGTAGAGAGAGAAAATTAATCTGGGATTAATTACGGAGATATTTTATCTAGGATAAAATATCATTTAAAGAGAGATAGCGATTAATTTGGAATTAATCGATAAAATAATATATTCGATATATTATACGAAATTGGATTTCGACGCGGAATCAAAATTAGATTCTAATTCGGGCGAACGAGTTTATTTAGAATTAATTCGTTAGCGACGTGAATAGTGATTTTGCTAGGCATAATCATTTAATTACGTCGCAACGGAAAATTCGTTAATTTGGAATTAGCGAACCTGAACCCGAGCCCGAGAGTGTTTACGAGCGCATTCGCATTTCGAATTCGAGTGCGGCACGCAAGTCACATCAAGCGTCAAATCATTAGTCACATCAAGCGTCAAGTCACATGTCACTTTGAGTGATGTGACAATTTGATTGATTGATGGTGGTAGTTGGCAAACCTTTAATGGCTTGTACTTTTTGACTATTTGAAAATCAAAAATTGGTATATGTTTATTTGTTTTTGAAAACAAATATCTAATACACAACTTAATCTCTCTCATACTTCTTCTCTCCCACACGCCCAAAATGGGCTGCTTTTCTTCCTTCACTGTTTTTCCGTGAATGGCAAGGAGAAATAGGGCAATTTTTTGTGGCAAAAATTGCCAAGTGCTTGCACACATTTGGATTCACGCGAAGGTGATAGGGAACCGCACACGTGAGCTTGGAATCACCACCCATAAGCTTGGAGCTTGGACCGAATGGAGGAGCCCAAAATTAGTGGACTGCCGAGACCACCAGTAGCTCACTGCCGAGCCACTCTAGGAGGGAGCTTGAAGATATTTGTGTTCATCGCGTCGCTCAACCGCTCGATGTAAGTATTCCGCAACTTCGTTGATTGTATTCACATGTGTTTTTATGCTTGTTATTCGATCATTGGGATCGTAGAACTCCAACAGTGTCCTCCAAGCTCCAAGCTTTGGGTGGTGATTCCATGCTCATAAGTTAGTTCCCTATAACCTTAGGATGACCCTTCATGTGCTAGCATTGGAAAACTTGCCACAAATTTTCCATTTCACTTCATCTTGTTCTCGGCAAAATGAGAACCAAAAGAAAGAAATTGGCCCTAGGCCGTGAGATGCAAGAGAGAAGAGGGAGAGAAGAAGTGTTGTGATGGTTTTTCAAAATTGTGTATTTGTTTTCAAAAAAAAAAAATCAATTACAAAATCCCACTTTCCAAGAAAATGGTACAAGGCTTTAAAGCCATCAAACCACCACCATCAATCACAAGTGACAAGTTGTCACAACACTCAAAGTGATTAGACATCACATCAATCAAAGTGACTAATGATTTGATGCTAGATGTGACTTGTGGGCCGCACTTGAATTCCAAATGCGAGTGCGCCCGCAAACACTCCCGGGCTCGGGTTCGCTAATTTCGAATTAACAAATTTTCCGTTGCGACGTAATTAAATAATTATGCCTAGCAAAATTACTATTCATGTCGCTAACAAATTAATTCTAAATTAACTCGTTCGCCCGAATTAAATTTTAAATTTAATTCCGCATCAAAATCCAATTTCGTATAATATAACGAATATATTATTTTATCGATTAATTCCAAATTAATCGTTCTCTCTCTTTAAATAATATTTTATCATAGATAAAATATCTCCATAATTAATCCCAGATTAATATTATCTCTCTCATTAATTAATCCCAGATTAATAAAGTGCGAGTCATACGTCAACGGTGAATCTTCGGGAAGCGACCCATGAGATCCCTGGATATGTTAGCAGTAAATCCGGTCGTCGGACTATCCGAACACGTACGTACCTAGTACTACATTTTTATCGATTTACAAGACATGGTTGGCTTCTAGCAAAGCACCGTGCCTACCAAATTCTCCAGAAATATTCTTACTGGAATATGTGATCTATATCAGGCGTAGTATACGTAGTATTGTGTATTTCGATCTAGCATCGGATGTCACGTGCAAGGCCTGGGGCTGGAATTGTGTCTGCCCCGTACGAAGCACATATCGGATCTCTGGTAACTAGTCTCTATAATCGGATAAACATGACCTAGTCATAATATCCTGATAGCTGCAGCATATAAGAGAACCAGTTCCGTATCCTACGTGATCATCATCTCCACTATGACTGGAGTGATACTTCCATCTCGACATCACACCCAATACACTACGATTCTCAATATACCCAGAAGAGGCTTACACAGAATCTGTTAAAACCCTGGACGACCAAAACCAAAGTATATTGATTGTCGCAAGTATTAGCGGTGAAAATCTCAGGTTAAGACCAAATACAGCTACCCTGATTCGGACTTCCATAGACACATAGTCATACTACCAATGGAATTTCGAGGGGTCTATCCAGAGCGAAGCTGTTTCCGTACCATCGGTAAACACAACCTCCTATTACACTTGCATGAGTATCCTATACCCAAATATATGAGAACTATATCGTTATGCTCCCATAACACGCACAAGTGCAATACTAGTCTATTCCGCATTATCGATGTCCAGTCTCGATAATACTACGACTTGGGATATTTAATGATTAAACCTTCATGGATTGATACTGTCTCATATCTTATCAATCTGGAACTAATCATATGGACCTTTTATCATTTATACATCTTAGTAATCTAATTACAAATGATAAAAGAGCAATTTCCTTTGTCACATAGTTAATTTGTGCAACAACACCATGATCTGTACAAATAGTAATGCTATGGGTCATAACTGTCCAACACAACCAATAAGGTATTAATCAAATCATTATGCCCACAATATTCATAAGTGTAGTTGAAAAGAGAGTAATATTTTGTCCTAAAGTTATATCAGAGAATTCACACCTTTTTGGCAATGGATTGTTTCTGATTTTTTTATAACATCTTCAATCCTTATAGCGAGCTTTGGGCCAGTGACTCCCAAACCAGTTGGCTTTAGAGCACTAAGTGTTAAGACACCCCTACAGACTTAATTACTCGGATTTCAGATGTTAAAAGTTCTACCATTTGACGCGAAGAATCACTGTTTACTGAGACAAGACGTCCGGTTACTAAGTAGAAACTTTATTATTATTAACTCAGGCTTTTACTGTTTGACGCGAACAGTCACTGCTTACTTAGGCAAGATGTCCTGTTACTAAGTAAAAGCATGGTTAATTATTTATATACATAATTTTTTTTTATTATTCCATCGCTCTCAGGTGTTTCTTCCAAAAAACTAGAGCACTGAATATTATAAAATTTTCACTTACGACCCATGTCTGTATGTTACCATGTATGTTGATAATACCTATCAAATGAGCATATGAAGATCCAATTTAGTCAGTATTATGGAGAATTCATGAATTTAAATAATTCAATAGGAAATAAACAAAAATTAACTAGTTACGAATTATGTTAAGATACGTCTCAGGAGTGGAAACTCCTTACACAACTATCTCAAGCACAATTCCACATGGTTAGTCAAGTTTAAAACATAAAAAAAAAATTATTTTTTTCATTTTTTTTTTAAAAAAACAAGATACTAGTCAACTATTCTCCTCCCCTATACCTAATTGAGACATTGGCCCCAATGTCTGAAGAGTTTAGAAAACAATACTTGGTTAGTGTGGAATTCTAAAAAGAAAACTAAAGGTTAAGATCCAGATTTATCTGACGCTTCTTACACGATCATTATCAGACCAATTCAACTTGGAAATGATAGGGTCAATATTTGGTTCAAACGTTAAGAGTTGGTCAATTAAATTATTGGTTTTTCTGGCAGTGAAGATGATATCTTTTACGGGTTTTGAAAGGAACCCATTTCTTTTGGCAGCTTCAAGAAACACAAAAAGAAAGTCAAAAAAATCCATCAACATTAAATAGTCCAATTGGTTTCTGGTGTATGTTCAACTTCGCCCAAGATATCACTGTGAAAATTTCCTCCATCGTGCCTAAGCCACTTGGAAAAACAATAAAAGCATCAACACAATTAATTATTTCAAAAAGTCGTTCAGACATATCTGATACAATGCATTCCTCTCCGTTTGATTGTCCGATAAGATTTGCGTCCGCCAAAGGTTTTGCGATGATTCCCAAAACTTGACTACCTCCTTCTTGTACAGCCTTTGAAATGTATCCCATCAGTCAGAGATTGCCACCGCTATATACTAAGTGCATATTTCTCTCTACCATGACTCTACCCAATTCTTACGCTACCTCAACAAATTCGGGCTTAGTTCTAGAACTAGTCCCCGTAAAACATACAGATATTCATGAGTCGTCTTCTTGAAGTTGCTTCCATTTTTTTTCCTTTACTCTCTCTCTAACCTGGATGTGTTGAAGATAGCAACAACGAGCCGAATTTATAGATCCTGAAAAAGGGTAAGTAATAATTGTTGGACAATTATGACCCATAGCGTCACTATTTGTATAGATCATGGTGTTGTTGTACAAATTAACTATGTGACAAAGGAGATTGCACTCTTATCATTTGTGATTAGATCACCTAGATGTATAAATGATAGGAGGTCCTTATGATTTGTTCCTGGATTGAGAATGATATGAGACAGTATCAATCCATGAAGGATAAATCATTAAATATCCCTAATCAGAGTATTATCGAGATCGGACATCGATAAATAAGTAAAAGACTAGTATTACACTTGTGCGCGTTGTGAGGGCACGACGATATAGTTCTCATATATTTGGGTATAGGATACTCACGCAAGTGTAATAGGAGGTTGTGTTTTTCCGATGGTATGGGAAACAGCTTCGCTTTGGATAGACCCCCTCAGAATTCCATTGGTAGCATGACTACGTGTCTATGGGAGTCTGAAATCAGGGTAGGTGTATTTGGTCTTAACCCGAGACTTGCACCGCTAATACTTGCGACAATCAATATACTTTGGTTGCGGTCGTCCAAGGCTTTAACAGGTTCTGTGTACGCCAATGCTGGGTATATTGAGAATCATAGTGTATTGGGTGTGATGTCGAGATGGAAGTATCACTCCAGTCATAGTGGAGATGATGGTCACATAGGATACGAAACTCGTTCTCTTGTATGCTCGAGCTATCGGGATATTATGACTAGGTCATGTTTATCCGATTATAGAGACTAGTTACCAGAGATCTGATATGTGCTTCGTACGGGGCAGACACAATTCCAGCCCCAGGCCTAGCACGTGATTATCCGATACTGGATCGACATATACAATACCACGTATACTACGCCTGATATAGATCGCTTATTCCTGTAAGCATGTTTCTAGAGAATTGGGTAGGCATGGCGCTTTGCTAGAAGCCAACCTTGTCTTGTAAATCGGTATAAACGTAGTAAGAGGTACTTACGTATTCGGATAGTCCGACTACCGAATTTACTGCCAACATATCCAGGGATCTCATGGGTCGCTTCCTGAAGATTCACCGATGACGTATGACTCGCACTTTAATTAATCTGGGATTAATTTAATGAGAGAGAAAATTAATCTGGGATTAATTGCGGAGATATTTTATCTGGGATAAAATATCATTTAAAGAGAGAAAACGATTAATTTGGAATTAATCGATAAATTAATATATTCGATATATTAAATGAAATTGGATTTCGACGCGGAATTAAAATTAGATATTAATTCGGGCGAACGATTTAATTTAGAATTAATTCGTTAGCGATGTGAATAGTGATTTCTCTAGGCGTAATCGTTTAATTGCGTCGCAACGAAAAATTCGTTAATTTGGAATTAGCGAACCCAAGCCCGGATTATTTGCGAGCGCATTCGCATTTCGAATTCGAGTACGGCACACAAGTCAAATCAAGCGTCAAATCATTAGTCACATCAAGCGTCAAATCACATGTCACTTTGAGTGATGTGACAATTGATTGATTGATTGATGTGAGTGATGTGAGATGATGCAAGCATTAATGCTTGAATTTTTGAAAATGTAAAATTGTAAATGGTTAATTGATTTGGAAATAAATAAACCTATTACACATTTTCATTTCTCTCTCCTTGGTTCACGCAATTTTGAGCCAAACTCCTTTCTCTCTCACGACTTCTCTTCTCTCTTGGCCTTGGAGGTAAATTTTTCTTCATTGGTTTTGTAAAAATTGTGAGTCTTGGAGAAGAGATTGATGATTTTATGGCAAGATCAAAGGGCTAGCACACACATTGAGTTATCCTAAGGTGATAGGGAAGTGATTTCGTGAGCATGGAATCACCATCATCAAGAGCTTGGAGCTTGGAGCTTTAATGGAGTCCATGGCCGAATTTCTTGGAGACCACACAGCCCACTGCCGAATGACTTCTTGGAGGAGGCAGAGTTCGTTTTGTCTTCAACCTCATCGACTCAACCGTTCATTGTGAGTATTCCGCACCTCCTTTGAATGTATTCAAACTTGTTTCGTGCTTGATAATGATCTTGGGAAGCTTATAATACTCCAACAATGGTGTCTTGAGCTATTTTGAGCATGAACTAGTTTAGGGTTTAAAATTGGGTAAAATAAATTTGGGCATGATTTAATGAAATTGGATGAATTAGTATGCTTAAATGTGTTTTAATTGAAGATTGATTGGATCAATTTGATGATAAATGGTTTGGAACAATTTTCCCCAATTTTGGAAGGCTTGGCCGAAAATACATGAACCCTAAATTGTCTTGGATTTTTGATTTTTGATCATTGGATGTGTTGGAAATAATTGGGGATATGATGATTAATGTTGAATGAATTTAATTGGATTGAATTTGATTTGGGCATGAAATTCCCCTTGGCCGAGACATTATGCATGTAACAATTGTGGGTTGTTTGATTTTTGATGAAATGTGTTGGACATGTTTTGTGTTGATGAGCATGATTAATTGAACAATTTGGTGTTTTGGAAATATTAATTTGGAATTAATATGTTATACACTTTAGGTAATTAATTGAGAAATTTGTAATTTTTGGAATTAAATTATTTGGGCTTAAATTGGATTTGGGCTTGTAATGTTGTTAATGGGCTTATTGGGCTTTGTTGTACAAAGTTGGGTTTAGGAAAAATTGGTTGAATCCAATTGGGCCCAAAACCGTTTCCATAAAGCCCAAATGCGACTTAATGGACCTTTAAAGTTTAATTGGGCCTAATGGGCCAAAATTGATTTCTGGGCTTATTGGGTAACTCCCGGATTGGACTTTGGTTATTGGGTTCGACCCGAGTTGACCAAAAGTCCACGCCTTAAGAAATTAATTAAAAGCCCATTGGACTTTAATTAAATAAACGTTGGACGTTAATCGGGCTTTGAGACCCGTTGCGATTAAATTTGGAATTTAAGTCGTAAAAGGTTTATTATTAAAGTGTGATATTTAATTTGGAATTAAATAGTGAATTAGAATTAAATACAATTGAATTGGATTTAATTATGTAGTTTAATTTAATTCGAGAATTCGTACTTTGAGTACTTATTCGCAAAACGAGTTTGACTCGCGCAAAATCAAATCATTGTTTGAACATTGGATGGTCACTAATTATCAGATTAATTAATTTGATTAGATTGATTGATAACATGCTTGTGTGAATACATGATTGCGATGCATGAATAATGTATATCGGATGGATATTAGATGGGTGGGGCAATTTTAGAAATTGTTGTAATAAATTTGATTTATTAATTGGACCTGCTTGTCCAGCCTTATCACCTCCATACTCTTTATATTCTCTTCTCACCTATTCCCCTCAATGTAAATGAGGTTTCTTTAGAAATGTAGTGTAACAGGTAGAAGTAAATACATGTGCTAGCGGGAGAAAGAAAGGGAGAGATTTGATCTAGGATCAATGTAAAGTATCCATCCGCATATCATTATTATTTTTCATATGCACTTTATTATGTGTTTAGAATGCATGTTTAAGGGTGTATGATGATGAGACCTTAACAAAGATAATAAATTGGTTGCCAATTTGCACTCGAAAAACCCTCGCAAAATATTAAGCGTTTTTCCTTCCATTGAGTGATTCTCACTCAAGATCCGAGACTGGCATTGGTTTGTTGGCCAAAGTCAAGGCCTTTGTCCGTCGAGGATGTGTTTGAATCACGAAGGCTTTGTTCCATATTGGTGTCTTGTCCAAGTTGTGGTTTGTTGGCCAAAGTCAAGACCACTTCTTTTCCATCGACATTGATTACGAAGCTTTCCATGGTCAATGGGTCGCGCTTAACTGGGATCACTAAGTTTGTTGTGCCAAAGCCAAGGCTTAGTTGATTCAGAGGAAAAAAGGTTAGGTAATACATTGGATGTATTGGCATATATAAGATATATGTTTCGGACTTGGATGTCCCCCTACCGGATCTAGGAATTGGATTGGATCCAATCGATCTTAAAGATCTACCTAGTTAATTATCATACAATTTGTTGGCCAAAGTCAAGATTGTGTGATATTTAACGGGATCCTAGCCCACTAGGAAACACGGTTTCCCGAGTACTCGACAGAGGGTTAGAGGCTCGCCGAAAAATAGTGGGAGGCAAGAATTGAATTTGCAATATTCGTTTAATTACTTGCCATACACGCTCATTCAAATATCATTCGTCATATAAATTAAATGTTAGTTGGACTAATATTAATTGTTGTTTTAATAAATAGTTGGACTATATTCAAACTATTCATTTATAGTTGATTTTATAATTGGATTATAGTAATCAATATAATGATTTTAATCTATTAAATTATAGTTGATTAAATAGTTGGACTATTGTAATCATTATAATAAATAGTACGAAATCGTTGATTAAATAGTTGGACTATTAAAATCAAGATAAAATTGAAAGATTGACATTTAAAACATAATCTTAGGGAAAATGTATTTAAATGGTTTAATTTTCAAATTGGGAATTAAATTTCAGGATGGTCCTGGAAAATAATAAGTTACTTTATTTGATAAAATATAATATTAGGCCTAAGCCCGGAGTTAAGCAAATAGTCGAGCATAATCTTTGGAAGAATATGTGATGATAACTTTAGTGCTTAATCCATTAAGCTTGTCGCAGTAGACTCCTTAATTTCTGAATCAGAACTAAGGGTTAGATCCTTAAAGTATGATACTGAAATTGAAGGATCTTCATAAATCTATCTTTAGATTTTAGAAGTACTAAATTGCAATAGTAAACTCTTGGAGAGTTAATGACTATTCTCAAGGAGATAAAGTCAAAGTTTGCAATTAGGCAAGTAGCGCAAGGCACACCTTACTTTGATATTCTAGAAACCCGAGGCTTGGCCAAAGGCTTCTGGAATATGAAAAGGATGAAGGAAAAATCATTATAATATTCTAGGAAGATAAATGACATATCCCAAAATGTCTGCTTAAATTATGGCAAACGGGATCGCGGAAGCGTGACTGCCGTTTGGACAAAGCAGACATGAAGGAATTGAAGACAGGGCAAGGCTCTGACTTCAAATATGTTTGTCAACAATATGTTCATGACTAGTATTGAAATTAGATTTTAAATACTTAGTGTGATACATAAATGTATGTATTGATGTTCAGAATCTGCTATGAGCAGGATACTGACCTCAATTAAGATTAATCTGCGGATTGGAAATGGGACGAAAGTCGCTGTTTTAACCGTAGATACCTAATTTTAGGAACTACCCTCGGGTGTGTACCTAAATTTGGAAACTGTTATAATGTAACTAGTTTGACTAGAAACATTATCTTTATATCAGTGTTTAACCCGCTGCGGGTGAACCTTTATAATCTAGAGCACTAAAGTGTTTTATTATATAAAGATGATATTAAGATAAACACATTAGATGTGAATAACAGAATTTATATTTTGAGTATAAATAAAATCTCTAAAATGACAAACAAATAGCTCAAACTGATTTGATCAGAAGAAATATATTGTGGCATTGTTGTTTGGGACACAATAGAACAAGACTCGTATATCCACATTTTTGAAGAGTGGGTACTCGGACTGATTTGATTCCATTCAAATAAAGTCTACGAATCTAGTTTATTGGGCAATGTGCCTATAACACTATTTACTTGGTAAAAGTGTAAATGCCACTGATTTGTTAGCCCTAGTTCATAGTGAAGCAAGTGGGCCCATGGCTAGCTAGGCTAGAGGTGGATATGAATATTTCGTGACCTTTACGGATGTGGCATCGCATTATGGTTATGTGTTTCTTTTAGAACATAAATTGGAAACTTTTAAAGTTTTCGACACAAAATAGGCAAACAGATCGGCTATATTATTATACCGTCACGGTAAGACCGTAATGAAAATACTTAAGCAATAAGTTTCTTATATACTCGAAAGAGTATAGTATTCTTTCAAAGAGGACTCCTCCCGGAACACGTCAGTTGACGGTGTGTCCGAAAAATGACTAACCGAATTTTGTTGGACATGATAAGATTAATCATGAGTCGCTCTGAGCTACCATTTCCTTCAACGGATACGTATAGACAGTGCAGAACTTATTAGAATAAGGTTCCATTAAAATCTGTTTGACAGATATCATATTAGATATGAACGGGAAAAGAAACCGGGTTTCTCATTCTGAAAATTTGGGAATGCTAGGCATATGTTTGGATGATACCAAACTAAAACCCAAATAGGTAAGTGTCAATTGTAGGTTATCCTAGGGATACCATAAGTATAGTACTTATAAATCTCACAAGAGAACAATTTAATTGTTGCTCACCATGCGGTTTTCCTAAGAGGAATACCGATATGCAGTGGTAAGTGGGAGGATAGTAAAACTCGATGAAAATCGGATCGAGTAGTTACTACTATTCCGGCACCGAGTCCTAATGGAACACAAATAGTTCATCAAATGATGAAACTATAACATTAATCTTCGAATACACAAGAACCGCGTATGTCGGAGAGAGTCAGAAAACAACCTGGGGTATGGTTTCTGATCTCACCTCATAAAGATTCTATCTTATTGAGGTATACCAACTGACTACGTATGAGGACAAGTGATACAAGGTATCGACTCCCTATCATGGCAAAGTGTCATGAATCCGAAATGGATTCCATGTATATCAACAAGTTTGGATACTAGTTGATGTACCGCAAGGCATTGTGCCTATTGGTACTATAAGTCTTCAAGGAAGACATACATGGAAGGCAACATACCAACGTGTAAAGCTAGGCTTTTAGCGGAAAAGTATCGTTATCAACATTGTGTTGATTACGATTCAAGCTTTTTACCTGTTGCCATGGTAAATCCATTTGGATAATGCTTGCTAAAGCTGTATGTTTCATTTATGAAATATGACAGCTTAACGGGAAAATCGCTTTCCTGAAAAGGAAACCTTTTGGAGGATGTTTAAAACATCCTGTCGATTTTGTCGTCCAAAACTAGCAAACAAGGTTTGCAGGTTATTCGATCCATGTTTGGATTGAAGCAAGCATAGGTTCTTAGAATATCGTTTTGATGTAATCATAATGGTTTATGATTTAATTCAAAACGAAATGATTCTTATGTATATAAGAGGTTAGTGGGAGCGCACTGACAGTGGCTGTCCTATAAATAATGATAATATGTCATTTCTTGGAAATGATATTCCCATATATAATCGATGTGTGAAAGCTTGGCTTTTGAGAAAAACTCTCCGAGAATCGTACATTGAAAAATGTACGCGACTGGTGTCTCATACGCTTTGAGCATATGAAGTCACAATCAGGCCAATCCAAGTGATAGTCACTGGATTGATGTTAAGAACATCCTTAGTATCTTAGAGAACTAAGGATGTTGTCTTAATCTATGGAGAAGGAGAACTTGAAGTGATGGGATCACTGCTACAAGTTTCCTAACCGATAAAAAACGGTACTATACAGTTTGAATAACGGAACAGTGAGCTGGAAATCTTCCAAGCAAGATACTGTTACTGAATAAACACAAATGTGGGTATTGCTGCAGCTGAGGCAGCA
The DNA here is from genome assembly GCA_019454045.1 of Zanthoxylum bungeanum. Lineage (NCBI taxonomy): Eukaryota > Viridiplantae > Streptophyta > Magnoliopsida > Sapindales > Rutaceae > Zanthoxylum > Zanthoxylum bungeanum. The sequence continues at coordinate 291,698 of SKCR01047269.1, forward strand.
ATAGAAGCCTTGGGTCGATAACAAATCTAATTAGATTAGATATAATTCTTTAGCAGCTGAGCTAGGCTCAGCACAGGCTAAAGAATTAATGGTCTCATAAACGATCCAGATAAATACTTCGATATCATCTGATTCGTTCGGATCATACATCGTGGCGATGTGATGATCGAATAAATCGCATCAGACGATAATCATGAAAATCCGCTGACGAAAACCTTTCTCAGCAGTTTGAGCCAACCTACATAGTTTGGGTGGTAGACACTCGAGTGACTGGCTATAGGCCAAGTGGGAGATTGTTGGACAATTATGACCCATAGCGTCACTATTTGTACAGATCATGGTGTTGTTGTACAAATTAACTATGTGACAAAGGAGATTGCACTCTTATCATTTGTGATTAGATCACCTAGATGTATAAATGATAGGAGGTCCTTATGATTTGTTCTGGATTGAGAATGATATGAGACAGTATCAATCCACGAAGGATAAATCATTAAATATCCCTAGTCAGAGTATTATCGAGATTGGACATCGATAAATACGTAAAAGACTAGTATTACACTTGTGCGCGTTGTGAGGGCACGACGACATAGTTCTTATATATTGGGTATAGGATACTCACGCAAGTGTAATAGGAGGTTGTGTTTTACCGATGGTACGGGAAACAACTTTGCTCTGGATAGACCCCCTCGGAATTCCATTGGTAGTATGACTATGTGTCTATGGAAGTCCGAAATCAGGGTAGGTGTATTTGGTCTTAACCTGAGACTTGCACCGCTAATACTTGCGACAATCAATATACTTTGGATGCGGTCGTCCAGGGCTTTAACAGGTTCTGTGTACGCCAATGCTGGGTATATTGAGAATCGTTGTATTGGGTGTGATGTCGAGATGGAAGTATCACTCCAGTCATAGTGGAGATGATGGTCACATAGGATACGAAACTCATTCTCTTATATGCTCGAGCTATCGGGATATTATGACGGGTCATGTTTATCCGATTATTGAGACTAGTTACCAGAGATCCGATATGGCTTCGTACGGGGTAGACACAATTCCAGCCCCAGGCCTAGCACGTGATCATCCGATACTGGATCGACATACACAATACCACGTATACTACGCCTGATATAGATCGTTTATTCCTGTTAGTATGTTTATGGAGAATTTGCTAGAAGCCAACCTTGTCTTGTAAATCGGTATAAACGTAGTACGAGGTACTTACATATTCGGATATTCCGACGACCGCATTTACTGCCACATATCTGGGGATCTCATGGGTCGCTTCCCGAAGATTCACCAATGTCGTATGACTCGTACTTTAATTAATCTGGGATTAATTTAATGAGAGAGAAAATTAATCTGGGATTAAGTGCGGAGATATTTTATCTGGGATAAAATATCATTTAAAGAGAGAAAATGATTAATTTGGAATTAATCGATAAATTAATATATTTGATATATTAAATGAAATTGGATTTCGACGCGGAATTAAAATTAGATTTTAATTCGGGCGAACGAGTTAATTTAGAATTAATTCGTTAGCGACGTGAATAGTGATTTCGCTAGGCGTAATCGTTTAATTATGTCGCAACGGAAAATTCGTTAATTTGGAATTAGCGAACCTGAGCCCGGGATTGTTTGCGAGCGCATTCGTATTTGAATTCGACTGCGGCATGTAAGTCAAATCAAGCATCAAATCATTAGTCACATCAAGTGTCAAATCACATCACTTTGAGTGATGTGACAATTGATTGATTGATTGATGTGAGTTGATGTGAGATGATGCAAGCATTTAATGCTTGACTTTTTGAAATTGTAAAATGGTAAATGGTTAATACTTGCGACAATCAATATACTTTGGTTACGGTCGTCCAAGGCTTTAACAGGTTCTGTGTACGCCAATGCTGGGTATATTGAGAATCGTAGTGTATTGGGTGTGATGTCGAGATGGAAGTATCACTCCAGTCATAGTGGAGATGATGGTCACATAGGATACGGAACTCGTTCTCTTGTATGCTCGAGCTATCGGGATATTATGACTAGGTCATGTTTATCCGATTATAGAGACTAGTTACCAGAGATCTGATATGTGCTTCGTACGGGGCAGACACAATTCCAGCCCCAGGCCTAGCACGTGATCATCCGATACTGGATCGACATACACAATACCATGTTTACTACGCCTGATATATATCGCTTATTCCTGTAAGCATGTTTCTGGAGAATTGGGTAGGCATGGCGCTTTGCTAGAAGCCAACCTTGTCTTGTAAATCGGTATAAACGTAGTAAGAGGTACTTACGTATTCGGATAGTCCGACGATCGAATTTACTGCCAACATATCCAGGGATCTCATGGGTCGCTTCCCGAAGATTCACCGATGACGTATGACTCGCACTTTAATTAATTTGGGATTAATTTAATGAGAAAGAAAATTAATCTGGGATTAATTACGGAGATATTTTATCTGGGATAAAATATCATTTAAAGAGAGAAAATGATTAATTTGGAATGAATCGATAAATTAATATATTCGATATATTAAATGAAATTGGATTTCGACGCGGAATTAAAATTAGATTTTAATTCGGGCGAACGAGTTAATTTAGAATTAATTCGTTAGCGATGTGAATAGTGATTTCGCTAGGCGTAATCGTTTAATTGCGTCGCAACGAAAAATTCGTTAATTTGGAATTAGCGAACCCAAGCCCGGGATTGTTTGCGAGCTCATTCGCATTTCGAATTCGAGTACGGCACACAAGTCAAATCAAGCGTCAAATCATTAGTCACATCAAGCGTCAAATCACATGTCACTTTGAGTGATGTGACAATTGATTGATTGATTGATGTGAGTTGATGTGAGATGATGCAAGCATTTAATGCTTGACTTTTTGAAATTGTAAAATGTTAAATGGTTAATTGATTTGGGAAATAAATAAACCTATTACACATTTTCATTTCTCTCTCCTTGGTTCACGCAATTTTGGAGCCAAAAATCCTCTCTCTCTCTCACGACTTCTTCTTCTCTCTTGGCCTTGGAGGCAAATTTTTCTTCATTGGTTTTGTAAAAACTGTGAGTCTTGGAGAAGAGATTGATGATTTTATGGCAAGATCAAAGGTGCTAGCACACACATTGAGTTATCTTAAGGTTATAGGGAAGTGATTTCGTGAGCATGGAATCACCATCATCAAGAGCTTGGAGCTTGGAGCTTTAATGGAGTCCATGGCCGAATTTCTTGGAAGACCACACAGCCCACTGCCGAATGACTTCTCGGAGGAGGTAGTTTGTTTTTGTCTTCAACCGCATCGACTTAACCGTTCATTGTGAGTATTCCGCACCTCCTTTGAATGTATTCACACTTGTTTCATGCTTGATTAATGATCCTGGGAAGCTTATAAAACTCCTACAATAATAGCACTATTACCCGCCAAATGACAATTATTAGCTGAACAATAAATTAAATTATGAAAGTAAAAAAGTCTAGATTTTGTCGGCGAAAATAAAAGAAATAACAAAACAAATCACAACAATTAGTTAAAGACAAAGAAATCAAAATAATAATATATATTAAAAGTAACGGCTTGAATGACCTCTATGGGTCAGGGACAAGCTTCCCATCTAATTTTCTTATAAATTGGCAAACAGAGTCTTTTAAAGTCAGATTCGGGAGACTCAATTGTTGTCTTTATCTTCGAAATTGTGTATGTAAATTTCGAATTGCGTGATAGACATATCCACTAGAATGCGTCTCAATAGTCAATCATATGTCATCTAAAGACTCCTTACTCATGCCATCCCAAATGAATTTTATTTTATCTTCGTGATTATGAGACACCATTCCTAAAGAACGACAACGAGTATTGCATGTACAACGTGCACATCTATAACAAACACCTAATCACAAGCATATTACAGTGTACAATTACCAATTCATGTTTATAGTTTGCAAATACACATTTATGGTTGTAGTTATGGCCTTTCAATTATCTTCACAGCTTTCAATTCATAGAATATAGATTACGGTATGTGTTTCAAGTATTACGATTCATGCTTCATTAGGTCAGAAGTCAGGTTTCATGTTTATGAAATAAATTCGTCTTTTATGAAATGATAAGTTATGTTTAACTTTTCAGAATTTACTTGCAAGGTCGTTCATACGACTTACTTTCCACTCTAAGTTTGTGTTGCAGGTTTCATGAATGTTGAGGACGAGCTTTAGAGAAGATAGAAACCAGCCGCAATCATTAAGATCTCGGTCAAGGTCCACTAGTGTAGCTATTTCATGCTAGGCCAAGCGGTCGGGTGGTGCTTGCATGTATTTAGCATGTTGTATCAGTACGTTTCATGTAATACAAGTGTATCAGTTATGCAAGTATATAATCATGTTGTGTGTAACATGTTCCATGCTCACGTGCATTGTATAACAACCATGCATATATTTATGATTAGTTAGTTCAGTTATGAATCATGACACGTCACGCACATACAAGTCAGAAGATTATGGTGATGGCAACGCTGTCTCCTTCCAATCATGTCCTGGGAAACTAAGATGTCACAATTCGCTCCAATGAATACCCATATGTCGATACGAACTTCCCTTACTCATGGTCCATTATGTTGTATCATTGTAACTTTAATTCCAATATACGAAAAGTGCTAGTCATATAGGTTATAGAAATTCGACCATATTCCAAAATCAATGACTAAGAATAGATATATATACACATACACTTTAAGAATAGCTTTTTTAGTAATATTATCCCAATGTCGGATCACACCCAGGGTCCAATATTATGATGTGACTATGCTAAGGTCGGTGTCATTCTCACCATATAAATATATATGTATATGTTAAACCAATATGTACTGAGAGATAATAACACAATAATAATTACCATTTACAAAATTTAAATGAAGATATAGTTATTTTATTAATAAATAATAAAATATATTGTACAATATATTGTTCGAATTGACACTCAAACACTAACTCCAACACCTAGGTCATAAATATTTTTCGAACATAGGTAGGAAATCTGGAATTGGATCTACGCGCGTCCGAGTTTCTGAGATCAAGATCCAAAATTTTATTAATTTTATACAAATATAATTGAAAAAAGGAAAAAAATAAATTTCTAGGTCCGGCATAGGTCAAAATATCTAGGATCTGGGTACATAATGTTTTTAATTTTATACAACTGTAATTGAAAAATATTAAAAATATAGGAACCACTTTCCTAGTGCAGCGAAAACACCTTAGGCACCCGAGATCGGCCTTGAAAATTTTTTATGCCCTTCCCCTTGTTGGCCGAATGTGACCAACTACTGGGCTAAAATTTTTCTTTTGTTTTTGTCAATATTTCATCCCTGGAACATCACCCGAACAACAGCTCGGATTTGAACTGTTTTCACCCAAATATTAGCCCAGCTCACTGCCAAAGCTGTCCCTGATTAGCGTCAACCCCAACAATGTTACAGGTCTAATTTTTCACCAAAATCAGCCACACAATACTCTTGAAACACGCCCTAATGTTCCCTAATTTCTATGGATCAAGACCAAATAAAATCGAACCTCGTAACACCAATGTAACATGCGGTAGTAGGCAGTTTTTCTGCTCATAGACGTGTAGAAGTAAGAAGAGAAGATGGTTATGATTCTTGATTCAACACCGAATGGCCTTCTGTGCTATGTCTCCCAACCAACAGAAAATAATGTGGGCTAGACTCACAAACTAATCTCTAAACATTTTAGAGATTAAAACAATTGTCACACAGGAATTTTATTTTATTTTATTATTTGTTTGTATTCTTCTCTTTTTCACTGTCATCTTGAGAGAAAACTTTGAACAATGGTGGCTAGGATTTGGAATAATTGAATTAGGGTAAAAATGGAACTAACTTAACCTTTTATACGTAGGGATTTATTTTACAAGATAAAACAAACCCTAACCCTTTTCATGATGTAGAATTTAGCCAGCCCTACTAGTTTTAGTAACATATATATATTTTTTTACTTAATGTCATCATGATGACAAAATATGTTACAAAAAAAGAATAAGTTATTACTATTTAAATGGTATAACTTCCATTTCAACCAAAAAGTTTCCAAAACACATTTTTGGAATAATAGAAAAAAAAACTAAATCTTTTATTAAATCATACCATATAATTTAATAAATAATTTATAATAAACAATTATCATGTAATCATTTATTACAAAAACCATATATTAAAATTAATATATAGTTTCAAGTGTGACAAAAAATTATTATTAATCATATTAATAATATATATATATATATATATATAAGTATATAATTGGACTATCCAATTATATTTAATTTGCTATAGTATATCGAGTTAGCACATGGGCCAAACGGACCTACGGTTCCTAGCTCCAATAATACAGGAATATTAATTAAACTCTTAATTAAATATTTTGAATTATTAACTTCAGGTTATTCTATTAAAAACCCGAAGTTGCACTCTCGTTGCCGTAGATAGATAATATAAGTCAAACTATGTCGGTGTCCATCGATATAGTCATTACATACGGATTGGACCTTCAAGACTATCTCATAATTAGAGCCAGGTCATAATGTTTGTTAAACCCTTTTAATTATTTTTACCTTAAGCGCCATTGATTCTCTAATGAACGATTTATTCATAACTATTATGAATGTTAATCTTTCTATTCGTAATAGAAAGACTTGGGCGCTCTAATCGTTCAAGTACCAAATCAACCCTTAATGAAGATATTCATCTACTTTTCGTAAAAATGAGTGAATTTTATATCTATGTCAAACGTCCCCAGCTACACACCAAACCATGTCCCCAAAGTATGTAGCCATTGGTCAGGATTGCTACACCAACCTCACATTTGTAAATCAAATGACATAACATACCATGCAGGAGTTCGTAGTACACTCAGGATTCAGATCTATCTATATATGACCATCTAGTAGGTTGAAATGAATTTCTTTATTTAACGAATATTATTAGAAACCCATTTCTTATCTAGGTCCAGTCCTATATGATCACATCATATAAGGTGCCTCCATTCTCATGTCACCACATGGACGATCTTGGATCAAGGTTTCCATACAATTATAGAATGAACCGTAACTATAGATAAATCAAAAACAAAGTACCCGCTTTGTTTGCTCTCAACGGACTAGTTTAAATTACTAACTTCAGACTTAAATCCTCTTGTATATGACACTCAAACACTAAGTCTGAAGGCACATGAGTAATCAAGGGCAAACCAGATAATTTACAATATGCGATATAAAACAAACACTTTGATAAATGAATAATGCATCTCTTTATTTCATAAAATATAATTCTGTTTACATTACATGAAGCTCTAGGGCATATATTCCAACAAAAAAATCTAGAATTTTTGATCCGACCCGGATATCACTAATCTGAATCCACACATGTATGGATTTTGAGGACACCATCAAGAATTTTATTAATTTTATACAAATATAACTGAAAAATATATTAAAAAATTCGAATTTCTGGATCTAGATCCAGGTATACACAGTTCTGATTTTTCGGACCTGGGTCCAAAATTTTATTAAATTTATATAAATATAATTGAATTTGTTTTTTTAAAATCTAGATTTTGGGATCCAACCCAGGTATACTTGATCCAAATCCATGTAGGCCTTGAATTTTGAGTCCATAATTTGATACAAATAAAATTAAAAAGAATAAAACATCTCAATTTTCGGATTCGGGTTTTCTCGAATAGATATCCATGCGAGTCTAAAATATTGGGACTCAAGTCTATAATGTTAGACAAATATAATTGAGAAAAAATGATTAAAATGGATTTCAGAATCTAGTCCGAATATACCCGGAACCAAACTAAGTAAACCCAATTCCATAAATGACTATGTGATTACCTTAGACAGTATAAAAGTGTTTTGCGATAATTCTAGTGCCATAAACATATCCAAAAATCCAGTTCAACATTCTTGCATTAAATATATTGACATTCGTCATCACTTCATTCGTGAACTGGTTGAATATAAGGTCGTCTCCCTTGATTCTTCCCACCGAAAACCAACTAACTGACCTTTTCACCAAGCCACTTGACAACCTTCGATTTGAATCCCTTTTGTCTGTCATAGGGATGTTTAATTCTCCGTGACTATCTGCATCTCGTGTGTGAGTGTGTGTTTCATAAATCCCTATCATTTGGATTTAGTATTTTTTTTTTTGTCTTTTTTGGTTTGTTTATCTGCATTGGGTTGTGTACATTACTTGAGTAATGTTTAGGAGATTTTCTAGAAATTCTTCATTCTTATTACGTTCATTTTCTTGTTCGAACGTTTCATTCCAGAAACTTTTTGTTTGAGCTACGTTCATTTTATTGTTCAAACATTTCTTTACAGAGACCTGACATTTGAACAACGTTCGACATCCGTTCGAACGCGACCTGAGTATTTATGTTCGAAATAATCCTTTGCATTCCTACTGACCGGCGTAAACACACATGTATAACGCAAGCGTACGTATCGTTCAAGTAGTATAAAAAGTATCGATCCCACGAGGACTTAATACCAAATCTATTAATTTTATGAGGTTAAATGATTACTAGTATCTAACATGTTGATTGATTGATTTGAAATTGTGATGATTCTAAATTTAAAAACAAGTAAATAAAATTGCACAAAAGTAGGTTTAAGAAAATTCAATATTAAAAACTATCTAGGGTTGTGAATCTTTCTAATATCTTTTAAAAGATGAAGTGGTTATTTCATGATTGTGTAATAAATCGGTTTACTAACCTGTAACACTAAATTATGCAAAAGCCTCTGTCGATGGTCAGACCCAAATACCCAGTTTAACCCAATTGAACCATATGTCTATGTCAACCAAATTATATGGATTCATTAAGTTTAAGTTCCAATTATGGCTACCCCCGCCCGACAGGTATGTGTCTATCCTGTAAGGAAATCTATTAAAGGGTTATCTATCCTCAAGGAAGATCGTGGGCTATTAAGTCTAAGGTTGAAACCTAAAATTCATTTGTCAAGTTTATTTTAGATTTACCACATCAATCTTATTGGTGATCAGACAACAAGAAGCATTAAGCTTAAGACTTAATAAGTAAACCTTTAAATTACCCAAACTATAAAATAACCCCTTATAAACCGGTGATATTAGAATTCATTACAACCCCAAATAACTAACTTAGTTACGACACATAACTAGGGCTAGTAAAAACTTAAATAAAATAAAAGACATAAAGTAAAATGCTGAAAAGTAAATTGCTAAAAAGTAAATGCCGGAAAGTAAATACTGAAATTAATAACTGAAAATTAAATGCTGAAAAGTAAATGCTGAAAGTAAATTACTGAAAAGTTAATGCTGAAAGTAAATTGCTGAAAGTAAATTGCTAAAAAGTAAATGCTGAAAGTAAATTGCTGAAAAGTAAATAAAGAAAAAATACAATAAAAGAAAATGCTGAGGTAAAATGATCCACTTTTATTACTTCTATTTTAGATATCTCCCTTAATATAATATATTAACTTTGCATGATAATTACCAACCAGCCATATAGGCGGTATCCAGATTAAGTCAAATTAATAATTAATTACCAACCGACCAATCAGGCGGTATCCAGTTTAGTCAGGTTAAAACCAATTTAAATAATTACCAACCGACCAATATGGCGGTATCCTCGTTAAGTCAGGTTTTAACTAGTTTATATATTATAATTAAGGGAGATTAATCTAAATATTAGTAATAAAAGTTTTACCTTTTACCCCAGTAAAGGGGAGTTACCTCCTCATTACTGAAAAGTAAAAAATGAAAATTAAAGAAAGAAAAGTACTGTGCATAAAAGTAAATTGCGGAAAGTAAAAACTGAAAAGTAAAGAAAAGAAATTGCGAAAGCGGAAATTAATTACTGAAAGTTGTAAATAAACAAACAAGATACAATCTTCTTAGTATTCTTAAGGAATTCCTTAGAAGAAAGTATGAATTTACAAATGAAATGGCTTGGTATTTATAGGCAAAATTTTGCCTCCATCAAATCATCAACCAAATCCATTATTAATTGCTCCACTAATTTCTTATCATGTTTGGTGGTGATTTGATAATTTTTATTATTTATTTATTAATTTATTTTTTGCTTTGAAAATGACTTTAATAATTACACACAACACACTTCTGGATGGTTCATCACTTTCGGGCATGAAATCTTCAGAATTCGAAATTATTTTATCTTTCAAAGTTGTGGATCTTTGAGTCTTCTTTAATATGGAACTTGAATCAGCTCAATCCGATATTGCAGTAAAAAGTATGCCCAAAATACGACAGATGCGCAAAATTGGAATTTCAAAACTACACTTCGTTAAAACACCATTTCAAGTTTCCAATCTCCAAAATTAATATGTCAAGTACAATTTTTGCCCTTATTTGACCCACATTTCGTCCTAAATGATTTCGTTGTGTCCCAATATTATTTTATCTGCAAAATAAACTAAAACACATCAAAACATTCATCAAACCCGAGAAACTAAACAAAATATTAAGTAAAAGCGGCGGTAAATATTGATATATTTTCCGCTCATCACACCCCCAAACCTAACATTTTGCTAGTCCTCGAGAAAAACAATAAAATAAAATACAAGAAACAATTAAAATTAAACTAAGCCACTTTCGTACGGATCACGGTTGCATTTAGCATATGCAACAAGCCTTTAAACCCCTAGGTGTCCCCAGTGGATGAGTTATAGTATCGTGAGGGCTTACAACAACGATACCCACAAACGTTTTACAAAAGTAAAAAGATAATAAAACTAATGCACACAAAAGCAAAAATACAAGAGAAAAAAGAATAAAGAAGTTAGTGACTAATCAGGTGAAACTTCTACTCCAAGTTACTAGTTGTTTTCTTTCTTTCTAAATTACTGAATAAGTAAATTCTCCGATTATATTTACCATTCTCCATATGCACAGCTGATAAAATATTAATCAACTCATTTTTTCCCACAACAGTCACAAGTGCAGTTGATAAGAGAGTAATATTTTCGACCTAAAGTTTTATCAGAATTCACACCTTTTTGCAACAATTGAATAATTTTTCTGATTTTTCTTTTTTGATTTTTGATTTTTTTTTATTTATATACAATCTCTTCCATCTATGTATCGAGTGTTGGGTCGATGGCTCCCAAACCAGTTGGCTTTAGGGCAGCATGTGTTAAGACACCCCTACAGACTTAATTACTCAGACTTCAGATATATATATTTTTGCAGCATCTTTGATCCATGTAGTGAGCTTTGGGCCAGTGACTCCCAAACCAGTTGGCTTTAGGGCACTAGGTGTTAAAACACCCTTACAGACTTAATAACTCGGATCTCGGAAGTTATATATTTTTTTTACTCCATCACTTTTAGAGATGCTTCCTCCAATTAAACTAGAGCACTGAATATTACAAACTTTTCAATATTAGCTCATGTCCGTATGTTACAATCCATGTTGATAATATCTGCTAACTGAGCATATGAAGATCCATTTTAGTCAGTTTTATGGAGAATTTACAAATTAAATAATTTAAAATGAAATAATCAAAAACTAACTTGTTTCAAAAATGGTTTGAGATACGTCCCAGGAGTGGAAATTCCTTACACAGAAATCTCTTACCAATTTCACCTTTTTAGTCAAAATAAAAACCCAAAAACACAAAATATTTTTGTAATTTTTGAAAAATTTTCAATTTTTTTTTGTATTTTTCGAAAAATTTTGGACTAAAAATAAAAACAACACAAAAACTAAAAACAAGGTACTGATCAACTAATTCCCTCCCCCAAACCTAAATGAGACATTGTCCCCAATGTCTTAAACAGTAGAAGAAGAGTTTAGAAGATAATACCTGGTTAGCTGAAATTCTACAGGAAATTAAAGGTTAAGATCCAGATTAATCCGACGCCTCTTACCACGATCGTCCTCAGACCAATTTATCTTTGAAAGGATATGGTCAATTTGTGGTTCATAAGCTAAGATTTGGTCAATTAGATTCGGAGCAGTTCTGGCAGTAAATATGAGTTCTTTTAAAGGTTTTGACACGAACCCATTTCTCCGGGCATCATCCAGAAACACACAAAGAAAATCATAAAATCCATCAACTTTAAACATCCCAATTGGTTTCTGGTGTATGTTCAGGTTCGCCAAAGATAGCACTATAAAAATTTCCACCAATGTACCCAAGCCACCTAGCAAAGCAATAAAGCATCAGCACAGTTAATCATTTCTACCCATCTTTCAGACATACCTGGCACGATCAATTCATCTCCGTTTGATGGTCCAATAAGATTTGCCTCCGCCAAGGGTTTTGGAATGATTCCCAAAACGTGACTGCCTCATTCCTGTACGAATTTTGAAACGATCCCCATAAGTCCAAAACTGCATCCGCCATATACTAAGTACATATTCCTTGCAGCTAAGACTCGACCCAATTCATGTGCTGCTTCTACGTATTGTGGCTTAACACCAACACTAGTTCTGTAAAACACACAAATGTTTTACACTCGTCTTCTTGAAGTGGCTTCCATGTTTTACTCTGGATATCTTTAAAAGTGCAATGATGAGTTGAATTTATAACACCTGAAAAGGGTGAGTAAAATAATAACACTAGTACCTGTCAAATGATAATTATTAGTTAACAGTAAAATAAATCGTGATAGTAAAAAAGGTCTGGATCATGTCGGAGAAAATAAAAGAAAACAGCAAAACAAATTACATTTATTAGGAAAAGACAAAGAGATATAATTTTTACAATAATTTACAGTTTGATTGACGTCTATGCGTCAGGGACAAGCTTCCCATCCATTTTTCTTATAAATTGGCAAACATGGTCTTTTTGAGTCAGATTCCCAAGACTTAACTATTGTCTTTCTTTTTGAAATTATGGATATAACACACGAATTTCATGATACACATATCCAATGGGATGCGTCTCAAGAGTTTTAGATATATCATCCAAAGACTCCTTACTCAAGCCATCCCTAATGAAATTAATCTTATCTTCGCGGTTATCAGACACCATTCCTAAAGAACGACAACGAATATCACAAAATATATGAGCACATTTATAAAAAAACACACATTCTTTTGGCTCTTCTCTTTTTAGCATAGGTGCTCATTCCTAAACCAGGCAGATGTGAAATAAAAGAGTCAGAAGACTCACCTGCCATTCGGACCCGTGCTTCAATAATCCAACGAATGACAGAAGGAATACCTTTGATCATCAGTAACCTCATCCGTTCCAAGCGAGCTTTGTAGACTTTCATCAAAGATTTTTGAGGGAGAGAAGGAAATTGCTTGCGGAGATTTGCGAGAGCTTCTTCCATCGTGAAATGACTTTACCTACAAAAATTAAACACACAAAAATAAAACACACCAGATCACAATATATACACGAAATGCATGGGTTGCCTCCCTGCGAGCGCTAAGTTTAATGTCGACAGTTAGACGTGACTTCTTGAACGTTAGGCTGGATCTGAAAGTGTGACACTTTCTTTTTGTTGCTCAAATGATTCTCTCCAGTAGTGCTTAACACGCTTGTTTTTAACCTTGAAAGTTTTATTGGATTCAGGATCATGTATCTCAACGGCTCTATCTGGTAAAACTTTGGTGATCACAAATGGACCTGACCATCGTGATTTTGGCTTCCATGGGAATAATTTCACCCTTAATTTGTTTAACAGTACCTTCTGCCCTGGTTCCAGTTGTATGCGCACTAACTTCTCATCATGTCTCTTCTTGGCCTTTTCTTTGTACAATTTGGCATCTTCAAAAGGCTGATTGTGAAATTCTTCCAATTCGTTGAGTTGGTTGAACTTTTTCTCTTCTGTTGCTTGTAGTGCAAGAATTGGCTTTTTCAGTGCAAAAGACGCTTTATCTTCAGGCTCCACAGGCAATTGACATGTTTTAAGTTTGTCAGTAGAACTTTGCATTACATTGGAGTTCTGAATGGTACTGTGTATCACATCAAGTCTAAAACATTCCTCCTTCTTTTCATCATCTGGGAAATTCATGGCCTTGAAAACATTAAATGTTACTTCTTGGTCCTGTACCCTAATGGTTAATTCTTTTTTTTGTACATCAATAATGGTTCGACCTGTAGCCAAGAATGGTCTCCCGAGGATGATTGGCACGTCTGTGTCTTCCTCCATATCAAGAATAATAAAATCTGCTGGGAAAATGAATTTGTCAACCTTGACCAGCACATCCTCAACTACGCCTCTTGGAAATACGAGCGTTCTATCATCAAGTTGTAGAGAGACTGAAGTTGGCATTGTTTCTCCAATCTGTAATTTCCTGAAAATAGAAAAAGACATCAAGTTAACACTTGCACCTAAATCACATAAAGCCTTACCAAAGTTATGTTCTCCTATGATGTAAGGAATGGTGAAACTGCCAGGATCTTTCAACTTTGGGGGAAGCTTCCTCTAAATGATGGCGCTGCATTCTTCTGTCAATGCTACTGTCTCGTAATCTCCCAATCTCCGTTTTCGTGAAAGAATGTCTTTCATGAATTTTACATAGCTGGGCATTTGTTCCAAGGCTTCTGCAAATGGAATGTTGATGTGCAGCTTTTTGAACACCTCCAGTAAACGAGCATACTGCTTGTCCAGTTTGTTTTTCTGAAGACGCTGAGGAAAATGTGAAGGTGGAGTGATCTGTTCTTTTTCCTTTTCTTCTTTTTCCTCCATATATTGCTTTGTTTCTTTTGGAACTTCCTCAGCAGTTGTTTTGGCTCCAACATCTTTGTTGATTTCAGTACCACTTTTTAACATGATGGCATGACATTGATCCTTCCCTCGGTTCCTTGGATTGGGTTCTGTGTTGCTGGGAAGATTACCTAGCGGTCTGTAACTTTGAGCATTGGCCAGTTGTCCAATTTGATTCTCCAGTGCTCTGATGGAAGTAGATTGGATCTGAAAGATAGCATCATATGGTGCTTGTTGCTTTTTGAACATCTCTACAATCCATTCTTTCCTTTCTGGTTTTTTTTCATGTTCATGGCCTTTGTTCTGTTGTTGAAATCCTGGTGGTGGATAGTTCTGCTGTTGGAATCCAGGTGTTGGATTGTTCTTTTGTCCTGAATTGTTGCTCCATGAAAAATTGGGATGATTCCTCCACCCTGAGTTGTAGGTGTTGGAATATGGATTGTTCCCCTATCTGTTGAAATTGTTGACATAATTCACCGTCTCTTCAAGTTGGTTTGGTTCTGGTGCTCCTCCATATAGTGAATTTATGGATCCAGTGCTGAGAGTCTCCATGAATTTGCATATCTGTTCCAGCTTGGCGTGACTGCTACATTGTTGGACAATTATGACCCATAACGTCACTATTTGTACAGATCATGGTGTTGTTGTACAAATTAACTATGTGACAAAGGAGATTGATCTCTTATCATTTGTGATTAGATCACCAAGATGTATAAATGATAGGAGGTCGTTATGATTTGTTCCTGGATTGAGATGATATGAGACAGTATCAATCCACGAAGGATAAATCATTAAATATCCCTAGTCAGAGTTTTATCGAGATTGGACATCGATAAATACGTAAAAGACTAGTATTACACTTGTGCGCGTTGTGAGGGCATAACGGCATAATTCTCATATATTTGGGTATATGATACTCATGCAAGTGTAATAGGAGGTTGTGTTTTACCGATGGTACGGGAAACAGCTTCGCTCTGGTTAGACCCCATCGAAATTCCATTGGTAGTATGACTATGTGTCTACGGAAGTCCGAAATCAGGGTAGGTGTATTTGGTCTTAACCTGAGACTTGCACCGGTAGTACTTTCGACAATCAATATACTTTGGTTTTGGTCGTCCAGGGTTTTAACAGGTTCTGTGTACGCCTCTGTTGGGTATATTAAGAATCGTAGTGTGTTGGGTGTGATGTCAAGACAGAAGTATCACTCCAGTCATATGGAGATGATGATCGCGCAGGGATACTGAACTGGTTCTCTAAAGGGTTGCAACCATCGGGATAATATGACTTGGTCATGATTATCCGATAATAAAGAGACTAGTTGCTCGTGATCCGATATATGCTTCATACGGGGCAGACACTGTACCAGCCCCAGGCCTTGCATGTGAACATCCGATACTGGATCGAAATACGAATACTACGTATACTACGCCTAATATAGATCGCTTATTCCAGTAAGCATGTTTCTGGAGAATTGGGTAGGCATTACGCTTTGCTAGAAGCCAAACTTGTCTTGTAAATCGGTACAAACGTAGTACTAGGTACTTACGTGTTCGGATAGTCCGACGACCGAATTTACTGCCGACATATCCGGGGATCTCATGGGTCACTTCCCGAAGATTCAACGATGACATATGACTCGCACTGTAATTAATCTGGGATTAATTAGATGAGAGAGAAAATTAATCTGGGATTAATTACAGAGATATTTTATCTGAGATAAAATATCATTTAAAGTGAGAGAACGATTAATTTGGAATTAATCGATAAATTAATATATTCGATATATTAAACGAAATTGGATTTCGACGCGGAATTAAAATTAGATTTTAATTCGGACGAACGAGTTAATTTAGAATTAATTCATTAGCGACGTGAATAGTGATTTCACTAGGCATAATCATTTAATTACGTCGCAACGAAAATTCATTAATTTGGAATTAGCGAACCCGAGCCCGAGAGTGTTTCCGAGCGCATTCGCATTCGAATTCGAGTGCGGCACGCAAGTCACATCAAGCGTCAAATCGCTAGTCGCATCTAGCGTCACATCATTCGTCAATCAAGTGATAGATTTCTTTCACTTTGAGTGATTGACACCAGTCACTATTCATTGATTGATGAGAAGTGATGTGAGTGGTTGGAGCCTTAATGGCTTGAATTTTGGTAAATCAACTTAATTGATTTTTGGAAAATCAATTTTTGGTATTTGATACACAAATCCTTACCAACCAAATACAACTCTCTCTCTTTCTTTCTTTTATACTCTCTCACGCCCATTTGGGCATTTCTTCTTCTGTTTTTTTCTGGGCAAAAAACTGTGAGTGAAGGAGAAGCTAATGGTTATTTTGTGGCAAAATTACCAAGTGCTAGCACACCAAAGGGTACATACAAAGGTGATAGGGAACTAACTTCTTGAGTATGGAATTTCATCACAAGCTTGGAGCTTGCAATGGAGGACCAAAGCCAAAAATGGAAGAGCCCATTTCAGCCACTGCCGTGACTTGGAGGAGGCAGAAAATTGATTTTTGTTGTCTACCGCATCGCTCAACCACTCGATGTAAGTATTCCGCAACTTTGTTGATTGTATTCACATATGTTTTTATGCTTGTAATTCGATCCTTGGGACCGTAGAACTCGAACAATGGTATCAGAGCAAGGTTGAGCATGAAAATATATTAGGGTTAAAATTGGGTAAAATGTATTTGAGCGTGATTTTATGAAATTGGATGATTGAGTATGCTTAAATGTGTTTTAATTGAAGATTGATTGTATCAATTTCATGAAATATGGTTTGGAACAATTTTGCCCAAAATGTTAGGCTTGGCCGAAAATACATGATGCCCTAATTGTCTTGGATTTTTTGATTTTGATTCATTGAATGAGTTGGAAATCTATTGGGAATGTTGATTTAATGTTGAATTTGATTCAATTGGATTGGATTTAAAATTTGACATAAAAACCCTAAAAGCCGAGACTTTGAGAGCATGAAATTGGGTTTGATTTTTGATAAAATGTGTTGGACATGTTTTATTGTTAATAAGCATGTTTAATTAGGCTAATTGATGTTTTGGAAATATTTATTTGGGTAATTAATTATGTTATACACTTTAGGTTAATTAAATTGTGAAATTGGATTTTTGTAATTTAATTATTTTGGGCTTAAATTGGATTTGGGCTTGACATGTTTTTATTGGGCTTATTGGGCTTGGTTGTACCAAGATGTGTTTAGGCTAAATTGGTTGGATCCAATTGGGCCCAAAACCGCTTCCATAAAGCCCAAATGCGACTAATGGACCTTAATTATTTGATTGGGCCTAATGGGCTTAAATTGATTTCTAGGCTTTTGGGGTAATTCCTTGATTGGGCTTTGGTTATTGGGTTTGACCCAAGTTGACCAAAAGTCCACGCCTTAAAGGAATTAATTAAAAGCCCATTGGACTTTAATTAAATTAACGTTGGACGTTAAT
The DNA here is from genome assembly GCA_019454045.1 of Zanthoxylum bungeanum. Classification (NCBI taxonomy): domain Eukaryota; kingdom Viridiplantae; phylum Streptophyta; class Magnoliopsida; order Sapindales; family Rutaceae; genus Zanthoxylum; species Zanthoxylum bungeanum. Next base: position 309,918 of record SKCR01047269.1, read on the forward strand.
CGGGCTTTGAGACCCGTAACGATTAAATTTGGAATTTAAGTCGTAAAGGTTTATTACTAAAGTGTAATATTTAATTTGGAATTAAATAAATGGATTAGTATTAAATATATATTAAATTGGATTTAATTTTGTAATTTAATTTAATTCAAGAATTCGTACTTTGAGTACTTATTCGCAAAAACGAGTTTGACTCGCACAAAATCAAATCATTGTTTGAACATTGGATGGTCATTAATTATCAGATTAATTAATTGGATTAGATTGATTGATAACATGTTTGTGTGAATACATAGTTGTGATGCATGAATAATGTATATCAGATAGATATTAGATGGGTGAGGCAATTTTAGAAATTGTTGTAATAAATTTGGAATTTATTAATTGGACCTGCGTGTCCACCATATTACCTCCATACTCTTTGTATTTCTCTTCTCACCTATTCCCCTCAATGTAAATGAGGTTTCTTTAGAAGTGTTATGTAACGAGTAGAAGCTAATACTTGTGCTAGCAGGAGAGGAAATGGAGAGATTTGATCTAGGATCAATGTGTAAAGTATCCATCCGCATATCATTATTATTTTATTATACGCGCTTTATTATGTATTTAGAATGCATGTTTAAGGGTGTATGATGATGAGACCTTAACAAAGATAATAAATTGGTTGCCAATTCGCACGCGAAAAACCCTCACAAAATATTAAGCGTTTTTCCTTCCATTGAGTAATTCTTACTCAAGATCCAAGACTGGCAATGGTTTGTTGGCCAAAGTCAAGGCTTTTGTCCGTCGGGGATGTGTTTGAATCAGGAGAGCTTTGTTCCATATCGGTGTCTTGTCCAAGTTGTGGTTTGTTGGCCAAAGTAAAGACCACTTCTTGTCCATCGACATTGATTATGAAGCTTTCCATGGTCAATGGGTCACGCTTAACTGGGATCACTAAGTTTGTTGTGCCAAAGCCAAGGCTTAGTTGATTCAGTGGAAAACGGTTAGGCAATATATTGGATATATTGGCATATATAAGATATATGTTTCGGACTTGGATGTCCCCCTACTGGACCTAGGAATTGGATGGGATCCAATTGATCTTAGAGATCTACCTAGTTAATTATCATACAATTTGTTGTCCAAAGTCAAGATTGTGTGATATTTAATGGGATCCTAGCCCACTAGGAAACACGTTTCCCGAGTACTCGACAGAGGGTTAGAGGCTCGTAGAAAAATAGTGGGAGGCAAGAATTAAATTTGTAATATTCGTTTAATTACTTGCCATACGCGCTCAAACCAAATATCATTCGTCAAATAAATTAAATGTTAGTTGGACTAATATTTAAACGTTGTTTTAACAAACAGTTGGACTGTATTCAAACTATTCATTTATAGTTGATTTTATAATTGGATTATAATAATCATTATAATAAATAGTACCTAAATCGTTGATTAAATATTTGGACTATTAGAATCAAGATATAATTGAAAGATTGACATTTAAAACATAATCCTAGGGAAAATGTATTTAAATGATTTAGTTTTCAAATTGGGAATAATTTCAGGATAGTCCTGAAAACTAAGAAGTTACTTTATTTGATAAAATAACATCTTAGGCCTAAGCCTGGAGCTAAGCAAATAGTAGAGCATAATCTTTGGAAGATTTATGTGATGATAACTTTAGTGCTTAATCCATTAAACTTGTCAAATAGACTCATTAATTTCTTTATCAGAACTAAGGATCAGATCCTTAAAGTATGATATTGAAATTGAAGGATCTTCATAAATCTATATTTAGATTTTAGAAGTAATAAATTGCAATAATAAACTCTTGGAGAGTTAATGACTATTCTCAAGGAGACAAAGTCAAAGTTTGCAATATGGCAAGAAGCGCAAGGCGCATCTTACTTCGACATTCCAGAAGGCCAAGGCTAGGCCGAACGCTTCTGAGATGTGAAAAGGGCAAAGGCAAAATCATTATAATCTTCTAGGAAGATAAATGATATATCCAAAAATGTCTGCCTAAAATGTGGCAAACGGGATCGCGGAAGTGTAACTGCCGTTTGGACAAAGCAGACATGAAGGAAAAGAAGACGAGCAAGGCTTTGACTTCAAACATGTTTGTCATAAAATATGTTCACAACTAGTATTAAAATTGGATTTTAAATACTTAGTGTGATACATAAATATGCATTGATGTGCAGAATCTGCTTATTAGCAGGATACTGACTTCAATTGAGATAAATCTGCGATTTAGAAACGGGACGAAAGTCGCTGTTTTAATTGTAGATACCTAAGTTTAGGAACTTCCCTTCGGGTATGTACTTAAATTAGGAAACTGTTATAATGTAACTAGTTTGACTAGAAACATTATCTCTATAACAGTGTTTAATCCGTTACGGATAAACCTTTATATTCTAGAACACTAAAGTATTTTATTATATAAAGATGATATTGATATAAACACATTAGATGTGGATAACATAATTTATATTTTGAATATAAATAAATCTCAAACATATAATATGACAAACTAATAGCTCGAACTGATTTGATCAGAAGGAACTAATTTGTGGCATTGTTGTCTGGGACACAATTAAAAAGGAATAGTATATCCACACTTTAGAAGAGTGGGTACTAGGACATATTTGATTCTATTCAAATAAAGTCTACGAATCTAGTTTATTGGGGAAAGTGCCTAAAATACTATTTACTTGGTAAAAGTGTAAATGCCACCGATCTGTTAGCCCTAGTTCATAGTGAAGCAAGTGGGCCCATGTCTAGCTAGGCTTGAGGTGGATATGAATATTTCGTGACCTTTATGGATGTGGCATCGCGTTATGGTTATGTGTTTCTTTTGAAACACAAATCAGAAACTTTTAAAGTTTCGACACGAAGTAGACAAATAGGTCGGCTAAAGTATAAAACCATCACGGTTAGACCATGATGAAAATACTTAAGCAATAAGTTTCTCATATACTTGAAAGAGTATAGTATTCTTTCAATGAGGACTCCTCCCGGAACACGTCATCTTGACGGTGTGTCCGAACTGAGTAACCAAATTTTGTTGGACATGATAAGGTTAATCATGAGTCGCTCTGAGCTACCATTTCCTTCTACGGATAAGCTTTAACAGTGCAGAACTTATTTTGATTAAGGTTCCATAAAAATCTGTTTGACAGATTTCATATTAGATATGAACAGGAAAGAAACTGGGTTTCTCAATCCTGATAATTTTTGTATGCTAGGCATATGTTTGGATGATACTAAACTAAAACCCAAATTGGATAAGTGCCAATTGTAGGTTATCCTAGGGATACCAAAGTATAGTACTTATACAACTCACCAGAGAACAATTTAATTGTTGCTCACCATGCGGTTTTCCTAAGAGGAATACCTATATGCAGTGGTAAGTGGGAGGAAAGTAAAACTCGATGAAAATCGGAGTAATACTATTCCAGGCACCGAGTCCTTATTGGAACACAAATAGTTCATCAAGGATGAAACTATACCAATAATCTTCGAATACACAAGAACCGCGTAGATCGGAGAGAGTCAAAAAACAACCTTGAGTTTGGGTTTCTGATCTCACCTCATAAAGATGTTAATCTTATTAAGGAATACCAACGACTACATATGAGGAACTGATACAAGGTATCGACTCCCTATTATGGCAAAGTGCCATATAAATCCGAAATGGATTCCATGTAAATCAACTATGTTTAGACACTAGTTGTTGTACCGCAAGGCACTGTGCCTATTGGTATTATATAAGTCTTCAAGGAAAACATACGTGGAAGGCAACATACCAACGTACTAAGCTAGGCTTATAGCGAAAAGGTATCATTATCAACATTTTGTCGATTACGAAGAAACCTTTACCTGTTTCCATAGATAAATCCATTTGGATAATGCTTGCTAATATTGCACATTTCATTTATGAAATATGACAGCTGAACGGGAAAATCGCTTTCCTGAAAAGGAAACCTTTTGGAGGATGTTTACAACATCCTGACGGTTTTGTCGTACCATAACTAGCAAACAAGGTTTGTAGGTTATTCGATCCATGTATTGATTGAAGTGAGCATTGCGTTCTTGGAATTATTGTTTTGATGTAATCATAATGGTATATGATTTGATTCAAAACAAAAATGATTCTTGTGTATATAAGGAGGTTAGTGGGAGCGCACTGACATTGAAAGTCCTAAATAATGATAATATATATCATTTCTTCGAAATGATATTCCCATATAACAATCAGTGAAAGCTTGGCTTTCGTAAAAATTCTCCGTAGAATTCTTAGGAGAAGCAACCTTTATTCTAGGAATAAAGATCTACTGGGATAGATTTAAAGTTGTTAATAGTCTTTGAGAACTCGTACATTGAAATAAATGTACGTGACCTGGTGTCTCATACGCTTTGAGCATATGGATTCACAAACAGGCCAATCCAAGTGATAGTCACTGGATTGATGTTAAGAACATCCTTTAGTAACTTAGAGAACTAAGGATTCTGTCTTATACTATGGAGATGGAGAACTTGCAGTGACTGGGATCACTGCTACAAGTTTCCAAACCGATAAAATGACTATTAGTCGCAAACGGTACTATAAAGTTAGAATAACGGAACAGTGAGCTGGAAATCTGACCGGCGTAAACACACACGTATAACGCAAGTGCACGTATCGTTCAAGTAGTATAACAATATCGATCCCACGAGGACTTAATATCTAATCTATTAATTTTATGAGGTCAAATGATTACTAGTATCTAACAGGTTGTTTGATTGATTTGAAATGGTGACGATTCTAAATTTAAAAACAAGTAAATAAAATTGTTCGAAAGTAGGTTTTAAGAAAATTCAATATTAAAAAACTATCGAGGGTTGTGATTTCTTCCAATATCATTTTAAAGATGAAGTGGTTATCTTAATATTGGGTAATATATTGATTTATTAACTTGCAACACTAAATTATGTGTAAGCCTCTGTCGATGGTCAGACACAAATACCCAGTTTAACCCAATTGAACCATATGTCTTTGTCAACCAAATTATCTGGATTCATTAAGTTTAAGTTCCAATTATGGCTACCCCCACCCGACATGTATATGTCTATCTTGTAAGGAAATCTATTAAAGGGTTATCTATCCTCAAGGAAGATCGTGGACTATTGAGTCTTATGTCTTAAACTTAAAATCCCTATGTCTAGTTCATTTTAAGTTTCCTAGTTCAATTTTATTAATGGCCAGTTAATGAAAAAGCATTAAGATTAAGAGTCAATAAATAAATCTTTATATTACCCAAGCTATAATCTAACCCCTTATAAACCGGTGATATTGGATTTCATCACAACCCCAGATAACCGGCTTAGTTACGACACATATTTACGGGTAGTAAAAATTTAAATAAAACAAAAGACATAAAGTAAAATACTGAAAATTAAATTGCTGAAAAGTAAATTACTGAAAGTAAATTGCTGAAAAGTAAATTACTGAAAGTAAATTGCTGAAAAGTAAATGCTGAAAGTAAATTACTGAAAGTAAATTGCTGAAAGTAAATTGCTGAAAAGTAAATGCTGAAAATTAAAGAAAGAAAAGTATTGTGCGTAAAAGTAAATTGCGGAGAGTAAAAACTGAAAAGTAAAGAAAAGAAAGTGCGAAAGCGGAAATTAATTACTGAAAGCTGTAAAGAAACAAACAAGATACAATCTTCTTAGTATTCTTAAGGAATTCCTTAGAAGAAAGTATGAATTTTACAAATGAAATGGCTTGGTATTTAAAGGCAAATTTTGCCTCCATCAAATCATCCGCCAAATCAATTATTAATTGCTCCACTAATTGCTCCACCAAATCCATTATTAATTGCTCCACTAATCTCTTATCATGTTTGGTGATGATTTGATAATTTTTATTATTTATTTATTAATTTATTTTTTGCTTTGAAAATGATTGAAAGTGACTTTAATAATTACACACAACACACTTCTGGATGGTTCATCAATTTCGGGCATGCAATCTTTAGAATTCGAAATTATTTTGTCTTTAACAGCTGTAGATCTTTGAGTCTTCTTTAATCTGGAACTTGAATCATCTCAATCCAATATCGGAATAAAAAGTTATGCCCAAATTACGAGAGATGCACAAAACTGGAATTTCCAAAACTGCACTTCGTTAAAACGCCCTTTCAAGTTTCCAATCTCCAAAATTAAAATATCAAGTCCAATAATTGCCCTTATTTGGCCCATATTTCATCCTAAATGATTTCATTGAGACCCGATATTTTTTTATCTGCAAAATAAAATAAAACACATCAAAACGTTCATCAAACCCGAGAAACTAAACAAAATATTAAGTTAAAGGGGCGGTAAATATTGATATATTTTTCGCTCATCAAAATCTTCCAAGCAAGATACTGTTACCGAATAAACAACAAATACGGGTTATTGCTGCAGCTGAGGCAGCAATAGAAGCCATCTGGGTCAATAATAAATCTAATTAGATTAGATATAGTTCTGTTAGCAGTTGAGCTAGGCTACAGCACAGGCTAAAGAATTAATGGTCTCATCAACGATCCAGATATATACTTTGATATTCATCTGATTCGTTCGGATCATACATCGTGGCGATGTGATGATCGTATAAATCGCATGAGACGATAATCATGCAAATCCACTGACGAAAGCCTTTTCTCAGCAGTTTGAGCCAACCGTACATAGTTCGGGTGTCAGACACTTGAGTGACTAGCTATAGGCCAAGTGGGTGATTGTTGGACAATTATGACCCATAGCGTCACTATTTGTACAGATCATGGTGTTGTTGTACAAATTAACTATGTGACAAAGGAGATTGCTCTCTTATCATTTGTGATTAGATCACCAAGATGTATAAATGATAGGAGGTCCTTATGATTTGTTCCTGGATTGAGATGATATGAGACAGTATCAATCCACGAAGGATTAATCATTAAATATCCCTAGTCAGAGTATTATCGAGATTGGACATCGATAAAAGCGTAAAAGACTAGTATTATACTTTTGCGTGTTGTGAGGGCATAACGGCATAGTTATCATATATTTGGGTATAAGATACTCATGCAAGTGTAAAAGGAGGTTGTGTTTTACCGATGGTATGGGAAACAGCTTCGTTCTGGATAGACCCCCTTAGAATTCCATTGGTAGTATGACTATGTGTCTATGGAAGTCCGAAATCAGGGTAGGTGTATTTGGTCTTAACCTGAGACTTGCACCGCTAATACTTGCGACAATCAATATACTTTGGTTTTAGTCGTCCAGGGCTTTAACAGGTTCTGTGTACGCCTCTGCTGGGTATATTGAGAATCTTAGTGTGTTGGGTGTGATGTCAAGACGAAAGTATCACTCCAGTCATATGGAGATGATGATCGCGCAGGGATACTGAACTGGTTCTCTAAAGGGTTGCAACCATCGGGATAATATGACTTGGTCATGATTATCCGATAATAAAGAGACTAGTTACTCGTGATCCGATATATGCTTCGTACGGGGCAGACACTGTACCAGCCCCAAGCCTTGCATGTGAACATCCGATACTGGATCGAAATACGCAATACTACGTATACTACGCCTGATATAGATCGTTTATTCCAGTAAGCATGTTTCTGGAGAATTGGGTAGGCATGGCGCTTTGCTAGAAGCCGACCTTGTCTTATAAATCGGTACAAACGTAGTACTAGGTACTTACGTGTTCGGATAATTCGAAGACCGAATTTACTGCCGACATATCCGGGGATCTCATGGGTCGCTTCCCGAAGATTCACCGATGACGTATGATTCACACTTTAATTAATCTGGGATTAATTAGATGAGAGAGAAAATTAATCTGGGATTAATTACAGAGATATTTTATCTGGGATAAAATATCATTTAAAGAGAGAGAACGATTAATTTGGAATTAATCGATAAATTAATATATTCGATATATTAAACGAAATTGGATTTCGACGCGGAATTAAAATTATATTTTAATTCGGGCGAACGAGTTAATTTAGAATTAATTCATTAGCAATGTGAATAGTGATTTCGCTAGGCATAATCATTTAATTACGTCGCAACGAAAATTCGTTAATTTGGAATTAGCGAACCCGAGCCCGAGAGTATTTGCGAGCGCATTCGCATTTCGAATTCGAGTGCGGTACGCAAGTCACATCAAGCGTCAAATCGCTAGTCGCATCTAGCGTCACATCATTCATCAATCAAGTGATAGATGTCTTTCACTTTGAGTGATTCACACCAGTCACTATTCATTGATTGATGAGAAGTGATGTGAGTGGTTGGAGCCTTAATGGCTTGACTTTTGGTAAATCAAATTAATTGATTTTTGGAAAATTAATTTTTGGTATTTGATACACAAATCTTTACCAACCAAATACAACTCTCTCTCTTTCTTTCTTTTCTACTCTCTCACGCCCATTTGGGCATTTCTTCTTCTGTTTTTTCTGGGCAAAAAACCGTGAGTGAAGGAGAAGCTAATGGTGATTTTGTGGCAAAATTACCAAGTGCTAGCACACCAAAGGGTACATACAAAGGTGATAAGGAACTAACTTCATGAGCATGGAATTTCATCACAAGCTTGGAGCTTGCAATGGAGGACCAAAGCCGAAAATGGAAGAGCCCATTTCAGTCACTACCGTGACTTGGAGGAGGCAGAAAATTGATTTTTGTTGTCTACTGCATCGCTCAACCGCTCGATGTAAGAATTTCGCAACTTCGTTGATTGTATTCATATGTGTTCTTATGCTTGTTATTCGATCATTAGGACCGTAGAACTCCAACATGTATTGGCTCCACTTTCATAAATTCCTGCAATTCTTTGGATCATGCTCCTTTTTGTTGGCCACAAGGAATTGTTGTTGGCCATTTCTTCGATTAGATCCCAGGCTTGATCTTCTCTTTTGCCATTAAAGCTCCTCCAGCAGCAGCATCGATTGTGGTTCTCATCAGTCCAGAAAGTCCATTATAGAAGGTTTGGACTTGAAGCTATTTTGGAATCTCATGGTGAGGAAATTTCCGGAGCAAATCTTTGTACCTTTCCCAAGCTTCGTAGAGAGTTTCTGAGTCTTGTTTCACAAAGGATGTGATGTCATTCCTCAGCTTTCCAGTTCTTTCTGGTGGAAAGTACTTTGTAAGAAATTTAGTGGCTAAAGTGTTCCAAGTTGTGATGTAACCTGCTGGTAGGGAATGTAGCCAAGCTTTAGCTCTGTCTTTCAAGGAGTATGGAAAAATACGCAGTCTCATTGCTTCTTCAGCTTCTCGATTTTAATTGAAAGTGCCGCAAACTTCCAGGAAGTTGCTGATGTGGGCATTAGGATCTTCAGTTGCATTCCCCCCAAACTGGACTGACTGCTGAATCATCTGAATGCATGTTTTGATGTCACATGCATTTGCTGGTAAGGGAGGAAGTACAATACATGAAATGAGTCTGTCAACCACCGGAATGGTTCTGTCTCGAATGGGAATTGGTTGTGCATCCTCCAAAGGTTCAGATTCCATGTTGAATAAAGCTTCTTGGCCTTCTCGCCTTTCCATTCTCAACTGTCTGATGGTTCTTTCAATTTTCGGGTCAAGCGGTCGGAGTTCAAAGCTTTTGGTTCGTCTCATGAAGTTTATGAGAACTTGAAACACAAGAAAACAACAACAATAAGTAAAAATAAAATTAGATACAAGTAAAAGTATCTAACCTCTAAACTAATAGTGAAAGATAAATAAGTCCCCGACAACGGCGCCAAAAATTTGACCGGCGTAAACACACACGTATAACGCAAGCGTACGTATTGTTCAAGTAGTATAAAAAGTATCGATCCCACGAGGACTTAATACCAAATCTATTAATTTTGTGAGGTTAAATGATTACTAGTATCTAACAGGTTGATTGATTGATTTGAAATGGTGATGATTCTAAATTTAAAAACAAGTAAATAAAATTGCACAAAAGTAGGTTTAAGAAAATCAATATTAAAAACTATCTAGGGTTGTGACTCTTTCAAATATCTTTTGAAAGATGGAGTGGTTATTTCATGATTGTGTAATAAATCGGTTTACTAACCTGGAACACTAAATTATGCAAAAGCCTTTATCGATGGTCAGACGCAAATACCCAGTTTAACCCAATTGAACTATATGTCTATGTCAACCAAATTATCTGGATTCATTCAGTTTAAGTTCCAATTATGGCTACCCCCGCCCGACAGGTATATGTCTATCCTGTAAGGAAATCTATTAAAGGGTTATCTATCCTCAAGGAAGATCGTGGGCTATTAAGTCTAAGGCTGAAACCTAAAATTCCTTTGTCTAGTTTATTTTAGATTTACCACATCAAACTTATTGGTGATCAGACAACAAGAATCATTAAGCTTAAGACTTAATAAGTAAACCTTTAAATTACCCAAACTATAAATAACCCCTTATAAACCGGTGATATTAGAATTCATCACAACCCCAGAAAACTAACTTAGTTACGACACATAACTAGGGCTAGTAAAAACTTAAATAAAATAAAAGACATAAAGTAAAATGCTGAAAAATAAATGACGGAAAGTAAATGCTGAAATTAAATACTGAAAATTAAATGCTGAAAAGTAAATGCTGAAAGTAAATCACTGAAAAGTAAATGCTGAAAGTAAATTGCTGAAAGTAAATTGCTGAAAAGTAAATGATGAAAGTAAATTGCTGAAAAGTAAATAAAGTAAAAGTACAATAAAAGAAAATGCTGAGGTAAAAGGATCCACTTTTATTACTTCTATTTTAGATATATCCCTTAATATAATATATTAACTTTACATGATAATTACCAACCTGCCATATAGGCGGTATCCAGATTAAGTCAATTTAATAATTAATTACCAACCGACCAATCAGGCGGTATCCAGTTTAGTCAGGTTAAAACCAATTTAAATAATTACCAACCGACCAATATGGTGGTATCCTTGTTAAGTCAGGTTTTAACTAGTTTATATATTATAATTAAGGGAGATTAATCTAAATATTAGTAATAAAAGTTTACCTTTTACCCCAGCAAATGGGAGTTACCTCCTCATTACTGAAAAGTAAAAACTGAAAATTAGAGAAAGAAAAGTACTGTGCGTAAAAGTAAATTGCGGAAAGTAAAAACTGAAAAGTAAAGAAAAGAAATTGCGAAAGCGGAAATTAATTCCTGAAAGCTGTAAATAAACAAACAAGATAGAATCTTCTTAGTATTCTTAAGGAATTCCTTAGAAGAAAGTATGAATTTACAAATGAAATGGCTTGGTATTTATAGGCAAAATTTTGCATCCATCAAATCATCCACCAAATCCATTATTAATTGATCCACTAATTGCTCCACCAAATCTATTATTAATTGCTCCACTAATTGTTTATCATGTTTGGTGGTGATTTGATAATTTTTATTATTTATTTATTTATTTATTTTTTTGCTTTGAAAATGATTGAAAATGACTTTAATAATTACACACAACACACCTCTGGATGGTTCATCACTTTCGGGCATGAAATATTCAGAATTCGAAATTATTTTGTCTTTGAAAGTTGTGGATAATTGCGGCTTCTTTAATCTGAAACTTGAATAAGCTTAATCCGATATCGGAGTAAAACGTTATGCCCAAAATACGACAGATGCGCAAAACTGGAATTTCCAAAACTGCACTTCGTTAAAACTCCATTTCAAGTTTGCAATCTCCAAAATTAATATGTCAAGTCCAATTTTTGCCCTTATTTGACCTACATTTCGTCCTAAATGATTTCATTGTGTGCCAATAATATTTTATCTGCAAAATAAACTAAAACACATCAAAACGTTCATCAAACCCGAGAAACTAAACAAAATATGAAGTAAAAGGGGCGGTAAATATTGATATATTTTCCGCTCATCACCTACGCCTCTCTTTATCTCCAAAATACTCATTCACTTCACTTCTCATTTTCACCCTCAATTCTAACAACTATTTGGTGCGTATTCTTCATCTATATAAGGCTTTTCACATTTTCAAGTTAATTCTTTATCCCTATTCCTAATTTTTTTTTTTTATGTCTTGCTTTACAGTTTTGGGCATCTTGTTTTAGGGATTTCAACTCTGAGTTGTGTAGGAAGTTTCTGTGGTTTTTGTGTATCATGTTTATTTCTTGTGGGTATTGTGGAGATTACATGTCTTGTGCAAAGTATTTTATCGAGTTAAGATCGCTGGTGTTCGAACGTCGATGAACACCGTTCGAACGTCAAGCACAACAAATTTTCCTCTTTCATCAGTTGTTATTCTCCATGCATCCATTTGTTAGGGTTGGTGCTTGGAGTGCCAATCCGGATCATATTTATGTCTGATTCATAAATACGAGCAATTCAATTTTCAATAATATTACTTATTTAATGGTAGCACCTCTTGTCTTTTACACACTTATTCGATCTAATTACGATTAGATATCTAATTAAGATTAGATTGAAACTAAATCTAATCTATTGATACATGTATATTAGACAAAGACCTTAGGATTTACAACGGAGTACGCAGTTACAACATAGTTTGTAATTGACATTGGGGAGCGTAACTATAAGTTGTATATCCTTAAATAAAGTTCCTGGTCAAGATTTACTAACACGGGTCGGTTAGTAATATCCGCTGAGACCAGTACATGTCGTATATCGTGACTTGGTCCGATTGTTTATCCCAATGAACTATGAGTCTCGGGAGACTCGTATAGACATGTAAGTGTTTATTTGATAAACATTGAATGACTCACTGAAGATTTCCTAATAAATGGTACACCAACGTCAATAGGAATATTCTGGAGTTGAGCGAGCATAGTGGTCCTTGGACTTGAGATACCACTGTGGATATATGAGTTATCCTCCACACTTTTATGGTAGTCACGTCACCGATCTATTCATGATCAGACCTCTGCCTATTCGTTGGGTGTGGACTGATGCTCATGATATCCTGTGCGTATCAAGATAGAATCCATCAGTCATGTGTCCAGGGCATAGGCATCCTACACGTGTTTACGATCTAGTAAATCCATGGCCGTGGTATAACTTCAGAAATCAGTTTCGAGTGTTATTTAGAGATCGTAAATTGAAAGTCGACTATATTATACCGAATGAATTTGACATTCTCATCTATATCCTAGGTATAATATGGATAGCCTGTGACGGAGGGATTATACGTATGCAATGACCTCGACTTGCATAGTTTAGCGAGATTATCTGTGGTCGTCATAATTCATGAGTGGGTGAATTATGGACACGAAATTGGATTTCGTGATGGATAAACCTAAACTTAGAGAGTCCCACAATATGAAGTGTACTCGTTGAATACTTGGGCAACGCGTTATGAATAATACAGATTATTTATAATACTTCACCAGATTAAATGAGTTAATTCGTATCGTTTAATCGGTTAAACGATAACACATGCATTAGGGGATTTCGGTCAATCGTAATTATTGTGTATTTGTATTTGATACATAATTCGATTAGATACACATTAATTAACTGTCAAATGAGATTTTGACACATGTCATTAAATATTTGTTATTTAATATAAATAAAAAATACATATATAATAATTATTATATTAATTAATTATTTAGATATTTAATTGTTAAATATTTGAATGGTTAAATAATATCCATATTTCATAAATGTTATGAAATATGTTTAATTATTATTGAAACACATGGCATGATTTTATTAAGCCTAATTGTAAGCATGTGACCGTGACACTGTCCGAGCTCGCGGTCCGTATGGAGTACAGAGTAGTCCGCGGGGGACTAAACCGGAGAATAAAGGAGTCGCCACCCAGTGTGAACTGGGAAATGATTTAAGGCCGCACTCACCCCTCGCAAGGGAAGACCAAACCGTTGGGTTCAAAATGGTCCCTTAATTATGCCAGTTGTAATGAATGAGTTTACACAATGATATAACTAAGTCTTATACAGCACATGCAAGATAATTCAAATAACACACAAGTTTGCACACCCATGAACATAAATATAAACGAAAGCCAATACATAGTTCTGAAAGCATATTAATCAAAGAAGTGGGATAATGTAAATTATAAGAACAGTAAGAACTTTAATAATAAATGCAAATAATAAAGTGCATAATTCAAAATAGATAACTAAAGAGACAAAAGTGCATAAAATGTTAAAAAAGAGTCTGTCCAGTGTGTGTGCGTTCGTGTAGCATTCGTAAATACGTTCGAACGGAGTGAGGCATAATACATGCGTTCGAGTAGCGTCCGGGAACTCGTTCGAACGGAATGAGGTAGAATGCATAGTGAGACATAATACATGCGTTTGAGTAGCGTCTGGGAATGCGTTCGAACGGGATAAGGCAGAAATGACATCTATAATAACATAGGCACATGCGTGAATATTTCACGAGCGGTATGTGGAGTTGTATCCCAAGTACAGACCGCACTACCATCCATTCAGATTGGGCTATGGAATTTATGTATAGGTTTCCATCTGATATACCGCAAGAGGCAACACTCAATCATTGGCACAATACGAACATGAAAGTAAACATGAAGTGATGCGGTAAGACATGAGCATGAATAAGAGTGGAATAATAAAGCGAATTAATGCATAAAAAATGGCAGAAATAAATAACGAAACATCAAATGAAAAATAAATGACGAAATAAAAGAAAGGAGATGCGACCAAGAGACTTAGCCGATTTTAGTGTGGGATCTTGCATGCCCGGTTGGACATATTTCACGTCTAACCAAGTATGCAGCGTCCTGGACTACAAAATAAATATGGTAAAGGGTGCCCTCAGGCATTTCCCACGAAGGGGTGACCTTTAATCCAATGTAAGTAGTTATGAAAGTGGATATGAAGTAATATAGCCGAACATGAACAAAAGACAAATGAAAATAAATAACGGAACATCAAAAGAAAAATAAATAGCGAAATGAAAGAAAAGAGATGTGACCAAGAGATAATGGCCGATTTTATTGTGGGATCTCGCAGGCCCGGTTGGACATATTTCACGTCTAACCAAGCATGCAACGTGCAGGACCACAAAATAAATATGGTAAAGGGTGCCCACATGCATTTCCCACAAAGAGGTGACCTTTAATCCAATGTAAGTAGTCATGAAAGTAGATACGAAGTAATATAGCCGAACATGAACAAAAGGCAAACGAAAATAAATAACGGAACATCAAAAGAAAAAAAAATAGCGAGATAAAAGAAAAGGAGATGCGACCAAGAGACTTGGCCGATTTTAGTGTGGGATCTCGCATGCCTGGTTGGATGTATTTCTCGCTGAACCAAGCATGTCGTGTCCGTGATAACAAAATAAATACTAAAGAGAGGGCCCTCAGGTCTTACCTTTTAAGTCGCTACTCGGGAGTGCGTTGAGACGTCGCCGGAAGGGTTAATACTTCGCTGCTTTTCTAGTTCGCTGGTTCAACACTTTTGTTCACTATTTCACTGTTTTGGGCTGCTGTTTTGGGTTATTCTCGATGGTTTTTTCACTGGTTCAGTGGCTATTTTTTTGTGTCGATTTTGGACTGTTTTACTCTCGGTTTAAAGGCTGTTTTGTGTCGGTTTTTGACTGTTTTAGGAACTATTTTAGCGCAGATTTTCAGTAATTGCAGGGTGATTTGTTGCTCAGTTTTCACGTGGCTGTTTTGGTTTTCAGGGTCTTTTGTTGTTTGGTTCACGAGCTGCTTGTGTGTTGTTGTTTAGTAGGCAGTTTTCTGTTCGGTGGAGTTTGTCCTTTGTGGGTTTGTTATTGTCGGTAGGGTTGCCAGTGTTTCGACTAAGGGTCTTTGGTTTTTGGTGCACGCTGATATGGGGGTTTACTGGTCACTCTATTTGGCTTTGTGTTTGTTCGGTGAATTTGATGAGGGGGACCTTGGTCTTGTGTGTGTCATGTAAGTGAATTGGTGGGATGTTGTTGTTTTTGGCGTGAAGAGTTTGTGATTGCTTGGTTGTTGGTCCACGCTGTTTGTTGATCACTATTTTGTTTGTTTAGGTTTGTTCCCGGCTGCATGTGGCTTAATTTTGTTTTGTTATTGGCCGAGAGTTATTGAAAGAGAGAGAAGTGAGATAGAGGATGTGAGCTAGGGTTTTTATTCTGTTTTGATTTGGCCGAGAGTTGTTGAGATAGAGAGAGAGAATATAGAAGAAGAGAGAAGAAAGTGGAGATGGGCCGTGTAGAAAAATTAGAGAGAAGAGAGAGGGGAATGAGACAATTGAAATCCAAGAGCCACCTTAGGTTTGGTTTAGGTCTATTTTTATAGTTGCATGCAAGGGTTTCTATTTGTTATGCTTGTTAGGGTTTTCATCTTATTCTATATGTCTGTGTGCCGCCCATCCCTCTTTTGGTTAAGATTTTCCTTCTAAATTTGAGGGATCCAATCTTTGTTAATTTGGAAGGGGATTTGAATGGATTTGACACATGTTTTACATGGGGTTTTATTATTTTGGAGGGGGCTTGGGCGTGTGGGCCTT
The DNA here is from genome assembly GCA_019454045.1 of Zanthoxylum bungeanum. Taxonomy (NCBI): domain Eukaryota; kingdom Viridiplantae; phylum Streptophyta; class Magnoliopsida; order Sapindales; family Rutaceae; genus Zanthoxylum; species Zanthoxylum bungeanum. Next base: position 326,391 of record SKCR01047269.1, read on the forward strand.
GTGAGTTGTATGGGCTTTGGATGGGTTGTATGGATTTATGTAGTGTGGGTGTATATGACATGGATAAACGAGCTTTCATTTTGGGATACTGAAAGTCATGTGTTCCGATTCCAAGATTTTCAAAGTATGCCTTCTCTCGGAGGAGTTTGCTGCAATTCTTGGCTTGGATTTTTCTCCAACTACCCTTCCGGTGATTTTGTATTTCCAATGTCCAAACCTTCGGGAGGCCTTCAAAGTTTTTCTTATTTTGCATGTTCGTACTATCTTTTGCTTAAGCTGTCTCCCAATGGTCACACATATTATCGCCCTCAAAGGATGCCCAGTAATGAAACCAGAGAACCTTCAAAGCACTCAATGCAACTCAAATCCAAGTTTTGAATAAATGATTTAAGCCAGATTCAAAGTGTGTGTGGGTAAAGGTTCATTCACAGCTTGATTCCCAGGTAAGCTAACTCAATGATTTCGTTTCAAAAATTGGGATCGATGGGTCAAACCAACTTAGATGTCTCAATTATGCTCTGCAATTGCTTTTCGGTGCTCAATATGGTATGATTTTCTTTTTCTTTTCTTTTATCTCTTTTTTTTCAAACACACCTACCCTTTAAGGTAGCATTTCTCCTCATGGTGATCCTAATACTCGCCCATGGGTAGCTTCACGCTTCTCGGTTATTGGTGGTTTTAATTTTTGTAATTTTTTTTTCTTTAGTGACTTTTCTTTTATTTTCAACCATACCACACATCATAACACAAGCAAATCAGGAAAGACATCTAAGCGATCGGTCATTCATCGACTTACAATTTCTTCAACTAGTCACCTTGCCAACTACTCAGGCTTCCACTGCTAAGAACCTATAATTGAGTGCTTACGAGTCTAACATAGATAAACTACTGAAAGCATTAGATAAAAGTGCATTAAAGGACTTATCGTTTCTAAGTTTTCATACTAAACCAAACAATGTCATCATTGGACATATGCTTAACTATTAAGGACTAAAAACAAACAATTTTTTTTTTCTTTTTTTTTCCTTTCTTTTTTTTTTCTTTTTTTTTTTGCTGAAGGCTCCCAATGGTCTTTCTATTCTTGCCGTACAATTTTATGTTTCTCAGCTTCCTCTTCCTGGATATCTATGTTTGCTAAACTCTTCTTGACCAATCTTTCTTCTATAACCCAAGGGATATCTATGATAGCTTTTAAGACATAGGGGTTAGCATGATGCGTGTATGCATGAGATGCATGTGGTTATCAAAATAGCATATATCCTTCCGACCTTATTCCTCCCACACTCGGGGTAAGTCCATTTCTGTCCAAGGTATGGCTCATTTTATGCACCAATGTAGGGTACACAAAATCGTTCTCTCCTACGCTACAAGGGTGAACCTTGGCTACCTCAGTCCCTTTCCATCGGTAAAAGACAAAGACCGTCTATTTACAATATTGATTAAGCCTAATATGATGATCATGTCATTGTCTAGAAACGACGAATTTAGCCATCGGTAATCACGGTTATGGGGATGGACTTGGAGATATCCAGAAGTATACAAATATGCCGTAACAAGGCGTATCCCTCCTGGATGAAAGCCAGTGTAGATATCAGACTCATGCTTCTGGCATATTTGGATCATGTTTTGGATTTTCTAAGCCCAAAAAGGTTTTCATACAAGTTGGCCCATTATCATTTTAAAGCATTCAATCATATTATCACGAGGTGCAAAATTGTCCCAGTTGAAAAGGCCCAACATGTTAACACTTTTGCGATAAGGTGGCTAAATAACTTCAAATGATATGGGGCCCAAACACAAGGTGGCCCATCGTCATTTTGAAAACTTTCGTCCCAATCATCATAAGATATAAACTCGTCCCAGTTTAAATGGCCCAACAAGTTTGTATCTTGTGACGAGCAGTCCAAATGGATTCAAATGATAATGGTCCCAAACACAAGCATAAAGGGCAGCTTCTATAGGATATATGACTATGGTTCATATGTGGGCTTATAGGGGTATGGATAAAGGCTCCCGCCGGCTAAGGGTTGCTCATAACTAGGTCTCCCCACTCAAGGGTTCGAGAGACCAAATGAGCGCACCTTTTTTATACCCTAAGGTACGTGCCAACGAGTGATGATCAACACATAACAATCCACCGCCTTGAGTGAAAGTGACTTAACGATACATGACGACATCGGGGTAAAAAGGGGTATGCAAAATATATGAGACTTGGGTAGCTAAAGCAAAAACCACAGTGTAGGCACTGCATTTTTACATATAAGTCCGGATGATGAGCCTCGTACGGAGGCACTACCCTTTAAGTTGCGGCAGTCGCAGGAAACAGACGTCGGAAGGGAAAAGTCAGAAATCGGTACCTTGTTGGATTTAATTCATTTGCTTAGCTTCGGGTTTGCTCGTTGGACCTCTGTTTTAAAGCTTATGTTTAGCCCAAAACCTTCGCAAGCCACACACCAAGCCACACATCAAGCCACACGCCCAAACCCACCAAAAGAACCCAAACACACGCCCAAGCCCACCAAAACGAACCCAAACACACGCCCAAGCCCACCAAAAAGAACCCAAACACACGCCCATCTCATCCAAAATTATAAATCCACACATTAAAAACATGTTGAAATCAAATCAAATCACCTTCCCGAATTAAAAGAATCAAATTAAGTCACATTCCCGAATTAAAAGAATCAAATCAAATCTCATCAATCATATTCCTAATTAAATTAAATCACATGCTTAAATTGAATAGATCTTTTCCTTATGACACACTAATTGGAGATACCCCCCCCCATAATTACATGATCTCTTTTCTACCCATATAAGGTAAACCCTAGCCCCTATTATAAAAAGACACCCAAAGCCAAACCCTTAGACCCTAGAGCTCACATTCACGAAAAAACTATAAAATTCACGCCCTCCTCTCTCTCCCTAACACTCACGCCACTAGCTCATTCACGGCACAACTAAAAATAATTAACCAACAAAACTCTAAGGCCTCTCATCTCTCCCTTTCACGGCCATAACAGAAACCAAAAGAATAAACCCTAAACTCCACTCACGCTCCTCGAGCTCTCTCTACATTTTGGAAATTGTTGTAATAAATTTAGAATTTATTAAATTGGACCTGCGTGTCCAGCCTATTACCTCTTGACTCTTTGTATTTCTCTTCTCACTTATTCCCCTCAATGTAAATGAGGTTTCTTTAGAAGTGTTATGTAATTGGGTAGAAGTAAGATTTGTGCTAGCGGGAGAGAGGAAATAGAGAGATTTGTTCTAGGAACAATGTGTTTTAAATATCCATCCGCATATCATTATTAAATTTATTTACGCGCCTTATTATGTTTTTAGTTTTGGACAATTATGACCCATAGCGTCACTATTTGTACAGATCATGGTGTTGTTGTACAAATTAACTAAATGACAAAGGAGATTACTCTCTTATCATTTGTGATTATATCACCAAGATATATAAATGATATGAGGTCCATATGATTAGTTCCTGGATTGAGAATGATATGAGACAGTATCAGTCCACGAAGGATTAATAATTAAATATCCCTAGTTAGAGTATTATCGAGATTGAACATCGATAATGCGTAAAAGACTAGTATTACACTTGTGCGCGTTGTGAGGGCATAACGGCATAGTTCTCATATATTTGGGTATATGATACTCATGCAAGTGTAATATGAGGTTGTGTTTTACCGATGGTACGAAAAACAACTTCGCTCTGGGTAGACCCCCTCAGAATTCCATTGGTAGTATGACTATGTGTCTATGGAAGTCCGAAATCAGGGTAGGTGTATTTGGTCTTAACCTGAGACTTGCACCGCTAATACTTGCGACAATCAATATACTTTGGTTTTGGTCGTCCAGGGCTTTGACAGGTTTTGTGTACACCTCTGCTGGGTATATTGAGAATCGTAGTGTGTTGGGTGTGATGTCAAGACGGAAGTATCACTCCAGTCATAGTGGAGATGATGTCACGTAGGATACGGTACTAGTACTCTTATGTACTGCAGTTATCGGGATAAAATGACAAGGTCATGTTTATTCGATATAGAGACTAGTTACCAGACATCCGACATGTGCTTCGTACGGGGCAGACACAATTCCAGCCCCAGGCCTAACACGTGACATCCGATACTGGATCGACATACACAATACTACGTATACTACGCCTGATATAGATATTATATTCCTGTAAGGATATTTTTGGAGAATTGGGTAGGCATGGCGCTTTGCTAGAAGACAACCTTATCTTGTAAATCGGTAAAATGTAGTACTTGGTACTTACGTGTTCGGATAGTCCGACGACCGTATTTACTGCTAACATATCCGGGGATCTCATGGGTCGCTTCCTGAAGATTCACCAATGACGTATGACTCGCATTTTATTAATCTGGGATTAATTAATGATGAGAGAGAAAATTAATCTGGGATTAATTGCGGAGATATTTTATCTGGGATAAAATATCAATTAAAGAGAGATAACGACTAATTTTGAATTAATCGATAAAATAATATATTCGATATATTATACGAAATTGGATTTCGACGCGGAATTAAAATTAGATTTTAATTCGGGCGAGTGAGTTAATTTAGAATTAATTCGTTAGTGACATGAATAGTGATTTCGCTAGGCATAATCATTTAATTACGTCGCAACGAAAAATTCGTTAATTTGGAATTAGCGAACCCGAGCCCGGGATTATTTACGAGTGCATTCGCATTTCGAATTCGAATGCGGCACACAAATCACATCAAGCGTCAAATCGCTAGTTACATCTAGCGTCACATCATTCGTCAATCAAGTGATAGATGTCTTTCACTTTGAGTGATTGACGCCAGTCACTATTCATTGATTGATGGAGTTGATGCGAGTGGTTGGAGCCTTAAAGGCTTGACTTTTGGAAAGAGAAAATAAGGAATTAATTTTGGAAATTAATTTAGTGTATTAGATACACTTTTTCACACAACCAATATACAACTATTCTCTCTTTCTTCATCTCTCTCACACGCCCAACAAGGGCCATTTTGCTTCTGTTTTGCCGAGAGCCAAAGAAGAAAAGGGAAGCAAAGTGTGATGTTTTGTGGCAAAAACATCAAGAGCTAGCACTCCGAGAGACATGCGAATGTGATAGGGAAGTCCACCCATGAGCTTGAAATCACCATGAAAAAGCTTGGAGCTTGGAGGAGGACCAAGATGGCCGAAAATGGAGGACATCCAGCAGCTCACAGCCGTGACTTCCAGTGGGCAGAAAGTTGATTTTTGTTCGTCGCCGCATCGCTCAACCGCTCGATGTAAGTATTACGCAACTTCGTCGTATGTATTCACATGTATTTTCAATGCTTGAAATGATATTGGGATGCTTAAACAATTCCAACATTTAGAATGCATGTTTAAGGGTGTATGATGAGACCTTAACAAATATAATTAATTGGTTGCCAATTACGCGAAAAACCCTCAATATATATTAAGCGTTTTTCCTTCCATTGAATGATTCATTCTCAAGATCCAAGATTGGCACTGGTTTGTTGGCCAAAGTCAAGACCTTTGTCTATCGCGGATATGTTTGAATCATGAAGGCTTTGTTCCATATCACATGTCTTGTCCAAGTTCTGATTTGTTGGCCAAAGTCAAGATCACTTCTTGTCCATCGACATCGATTACGAAGCTTTCCAAAGATAATGGGTCCCGCTTAACTGGAATCATTAAGTTTGTTGTGCCAAAGCCAATGCTTAATTGATTCAGAGGAAAAAGGTTAGGGATTATATTGGATATATTGGCATATGTAAGATATATGTTTCAGAATTGGATGTCCACCTACTGGATCTAGGAATTGGATGAGATCCAATTGATCTTAGAGATCTACCTAGTTAAATATCATACAATTTGTTGGCCAAAGTCAAGGTTGTGTGTTATTTAACGGGATCCTAGCCACTAGGAAACAAGGTTTCCCGAGTACTCAACAGAGGGTTAGAGGCTCACCGAAAAATAGTGGGAGGCAAGTATTAAATTTGTAATTTCCTTTAGATACTTGCCAATACGCGCTCATTTCAATTTTTCGTCAATATTTAATCGTTGTTTTAATTAAACAGTTGGACTGTATTCAAACTACTTCAATTATAGTTGATTATATAATTGGATTATAGTAATCAATATATTTGAATATAACCAAACAAATTATAGTTGATTATATAGTTAGACTATAGTAATCATTATAATCAATAGTACCTGAAATTGTTGATTGGATAGTTGGACTATAACAATCAAGATAACTGAAAGATTAGTGTTTAAAACATAATCCTAGGAGAAAATGTCATTAAACGACTTTAATTTTCAAACTGGGAATAAAACTTCAGGATAGTCCTGGAAACTAAGAAGTTACTCTATTTGATAGAGCAACCTCTTGGGCCTAAGCCCAAAGTTGAGCAAATAGTAGAACATGATCTTTGGAAGATTCATGTGATGATAACTTTAGTGCTAAATCCATTATGCTTACCGCAATGACACTTTAATTCTGTCATCAAAATTAAGGATTAGATTCTTGTACCTTGATGATGAAATTAAAGATCTATCCTTAGATCTTAGAAGTACAAATTGCATAAGAAGCTCTTAAGCTCATATATGTCAAAGGGTACATCTGTCGAGCACTAGGTGTCACAGATGATTGATGACATCGATCAACTAGGTTAGCTAGGCATTACCTACGTGGCTGAGACTGCCAAAGATTTGATCTTATAGTCTCTACCCGAAAGCTGGGGCAGGTTCATTATGAACCAAGAGTAAACTCTTGGAGAGTTGAAGGCTATGATCAATGAGGCAGAGCCAGAGCTTCTAAAATAGGTAAAGGCAAAATCATCACAGTCTTCTAGGAAGATAAAGGACATATCCCAAGATGGCTGCCTAAACTGTGGCAAACGGGGTCACAAGAAGCGTGACTGCTGTATGGACAAGGCAGACATGAGGAAGTGAGAGGGGCAAGGCTCCAGCTTCAAGTATGTTTGTCATAAACATGTTCACTATTAGTTTCAAAATTGATTTTTTGATACTAGATGTGTACATAAATAGATTACTGATGTGCAGAATCTGCTGATAAGCAGGATACTGACTTCATCGAGATTTATCTGTGAATCGGAAAACGGGACGAAAGTCGCTGTTTTAACCGTAGAAACCTAAGTTTAGGAACTACCCTTCGGGTGTGTACTTAATTAGGAAACTGTTACAAGTGTAACTAGTTTGACTAGAACATTATCTCTATATCAGAGTATAATCCGTTGCGGATATACCTTTATATATTCTAGAACACTAAAGTGTTTTATTTTTATAAAGATGATATTGAGATAAACAATTAGATGTAATAACATATTTATATTTTGAATATAAATGAATCTCAAACATATAACATGACAAACAAATAGCTCAAACTGATTTAATCAGATAAGACTTATTTGTGGCATTGTTGTCTGGGACACATTAAATAAGACTCGTATATCCACACTTTTGAATAGTGGATACTAGGACGGATTTGATTCTATTCAAATGATGTCTACAATCTAGTTTATTAGGCAAAGTGCCTAAAACACCTTTTACTTGGTAAAAGTACAAGTGCCACCGATCTGTTAGCCCTCGTTCATAGTGACGTAAGTGGGCCCATATCTAGCTAGGCTAGAGGTGGATATGAACACTTCGTAACCTTTACAGATGTGGCATCGCGTTATGGTTATGTGTTTCTTTTGAAACACGAATCGGAAACTTTTGATAAATTCAAAGAGTTTCGACACGAAGTAGACAGACAGATCGACTAAAGTATTAAACCATCACGGTTAGACCATGGGGGAATATACTTAAGCAGTAAGTTTCTCAATTACTTGAAAGAGTATATTATTCTTTCAATATGGACTCCTCCCGGAACACCTCAATTGAGCGGTGTGTCTGAACTGAGAAACCGAATTTTGTTGGATATGATAAGGTTAATCATGAGTCGCTCTTGTTAGACATTATGTCCCATAGCGTCACTGTTTGTAAATGATATTGTATTATTGTACAAAATTAACTATGTGATAATGAAATTGCCTTTTGCCGTTTTGTAATATTATTTACTTTGACTAATAAATGGCGAAAGTCCATATGATTAATACTGGATTGAGATGATATGAGACAGTATCAATCTATAAAAGTTTAATCATTAAATATCCCTAGTCGGAGTATTATCGAGATCGGACATCGATAATGCGGAATAGACTAGTATTGCGCTTGTGCACGTTGTGAGGGCACAACAGCATAGTTCTCATATATTTAAGTATTGGATACTTATGCAAGTGCAATAGGAGGTTGTGTTTTACCGATGGTACGGAAAACAGCTTCGCTCTGGATAGACCCCGCGCGAATCCCATTGGTAGTATGTCTGCGTGTCTATGGGAGGCCGCATCAGGGTAGGTGTATATGGTCTTAACCTGAGACTTACATCGCTAGTACTTGCGACAATCGGTAAACTTTGGTTTTGGTGGTTGGGGACCCTAACCGGTTCTGTGTACACCTCTTCTGGGTTTATCGAGAATCGTAGTGTGCTGGATGTGATGTCAAGATGGAAGTATCGCTTCAGACATATGGAGGCGATGATCACGCAGGGCACAGAACTAGTACTCTATAAAAGGTTGCAACCGTCGGGACAATATGACTAGGTCAGGATTGTCTGATTTAAAGAGACTAGCTGCTTGATGTCCGATATATGTTTCGTACGGGGCAGACACATCTCCAGCCCCAGGCCTAGCATGTGATCATCCGATACTGGATCGATTTACGCAATACTACGGTATACTACGCCTGATACAGATCTTATATTCCTATAGAATATTTCTGGAGAATTGGGTAGGCATGGCGCTTTGCTAGAAGCCAACCTTGTCTTGTGAATCGGTAAAGACGTAGTACGAGGTACGTACGTGTTCGGATTATCCGACGACCGTATTTACTGCCAAAATATCCGGAGATCTCTTGGGTCGCTTCCTGAAGATTCACCTATGATATTTGATTCGAACTTAATTAATCTTGGATTAATTGCGGAGAAACTTTATCTCGGATAAAGTGCCTTATTTAGAGAGAGAACGATTAATTTGGAATTAATCGATATAATTATTATATTCGATATAATAATCGAAATTCGATTTCGACGCGAAATTAAAATTAGATTTTAATTCGGGCGTACGAGTTAATTTAGAATTAATTCGTAAGCGACGTAAATAATAATTTCGCTAGGAGCGATTATTTATTTAAATCCGATTTAATTAACGTCGCGACGCTAGCTCGGTATTTCGGAAATATCGAACCCGAACGCGTGAGTGGACGTGGGCCCACTTTCATTGGGAAACGTGTGGGGCCCACATGACACTTGTCATTGATATGGCATTGCATGTTAATAGTGTACAAAACACTCTAAGGCATTGCATGGTGATAGTGTGCATTTCACTCAAAGGTTTTGCATGGAGTTTGAGTGTTTGACACTCTAAGCCATTGCATGGTTTATGTCATAGATTTATTATTAATTTAATAAATTATAACATAAATATAAATTGATTTTTGTTTGACAAGATTAATTAATTCAAGACTTTACACCAAAAATTCTCTTCTCTCTCAAATGCCGAGAACTCCATTGACAAGGGCAAGGAAGATTTGATCTTCATTTCTCCATTTTTGCTAGCACAAGCAAGGGATCAAAAGAGGTGATAGGGAAACCATCAAAGAGCTTGGAATAAAGAGCTTGGAGCTTGGAGTCTTCTTCCTCCTCTTGGCCGAACCATCCATCACTTGGAGCTTCTACCATTTGATCATCTCTTCATCACAAGGCATTGTAAGTATGATTCCGCCAACTTCATGTTTAATATATTTTTGTTGTATATTTTTTTTGTTTTTCTTTGTAGTATCATGCTTAATCTTCTTGGGACATATAATAGAAACAACAATGGTATCTTGAGCTAGGTTTAAGCATGAAATACTTTAGGTTAAAATTGGGTAAAATTGATTGAAGCATGTTCTTGTGAAATTTGATGAATGAGTATGCTTATATGTATGTTAAATGACATTATATGAAATCAATTTTATGAAAAATGCATTGGATGATTTTTCCCCAAAATTTTGACCTTGGCCGAATGGGTGTGTTAAATTGATTGAAGCATGTTCTTATGAAATTTGATTAATAAGTATGCTTGCATGTGTATAACATGATGTTATATGGAATCAATTTTATGAAAAATGCATTGGATGATTTTTCCCCACCTTGGCCGAATGGCATGATGAAATGATATAAGCATGTTCTTATGAAATTTGATTAATAAGTATGCTTGCATGTGTATAACATGATGATATATGGAATCAATTTCATGAAAAATGCATTGGATGATTTTTCCCCAAATCCATGCCTTGGCCGAATGTGTTACTACTTGGAGTAGATTGAATTTTTTGTGTTTAAGATCATTAGATGACTTAGAACGTGTACGGGACGTAGATTAGTAATTCAATCGGATTGAAAAACAAATCGACACAAATAACTCACCTTGGCCGAATGTACAAGGACATGAAATGGAGTTGATTTTTGATAAAATTAATGTTGGACATTTAATTGACAAATACATGATTAATAAATTAAATGGGTATTTTTGAAATATTTGGTTTAATATATTAATCTTGGTATTACACTTTAATTAATTGGACTTTAATGTTTGGAATATTAAAATTTAATTAATGGGCTTTAATAATTTAATTGGGCCTTATGGGCTTAAAATTGGTTTTATGGCACTTAAGGGTGATTCCTTATTTGGGCTTGGCAATTGGGTTTGACCCACATTGACCAAAAGCCCAAGCCTTAATAAATCAATTCTAAGCCCATTTGACTTGAATTAAATTCAACATTGGATGTTAATTGGGCTTTGAGACCCAATAGGATTAGATTTAGAATCTAAGTCTTTAAAGCATATTAAAAGTGTAAACATTTGATTTGGAATTAAATAATTGGATTAGTATTGAATACGAATTGAATTAGATTTAATTAGTAGTTCGATATAATTCGCGAATTCGTACTTTATGTACTTATTCTCAATCGAGTTGGACTCGCACAAAATCAAACCGTTGTTTGAACATTGGATGATCACATTAACAAAGACTAATTAATTGGATTAGATTGGTTGTAAAAGCATGTCTTGTTTGAATATATATGTATGTGATGAATGAATAGTGTATATCGGATGGATATTAGAAGGGAAAGGGTAATTTTAGAAATTATTGTAAATTTGGAATTTATTAATTGGACCTGCGTGTCCAGCCTTATCTCTTTATCTCTTTGTATTCTCTTCTCTCCTAACCTTCCCCTCAATGTAAATGAGGTTTCTCTTATTGTATTATGTAATTGGGTAGTTGTAGAATAGTGCTAGCGGGGAGAGGAAGGGAGTGATTTGTTCTAGGAACAAGTTGTTTAAATATCCATCCGCATATCACTATTACTTTACTTTACGCGCTTTATGATGTTTTAGAAGCATGCTTAAGGGTGTATGATGATGAGACCTAACAAAGATAAATAAATTGGTTGCCAATTACGCGAAAATCCCTCAATTTATATTAAGCTAAATATCCTTCCATTGAATGGTTCTTGTTCAAGATCCGAAGTTGGCATTGGTTTGTTTTTGACCAAAGTCAAGACCTTTGTCAACCTAGGATGTACTTGAATCATGAGAGTTTTGTTGCATATCGGTGTCTTGTCCAAATCGTGATTTTTATTGACCAAAGTCAAGGTCACTTTTGTCCAACGACATTGATTACGAAACTTTCCTCGTCAATGGGTCTAGCTTAACCGGAATCATTAGGTTTGTTTTTGGCCAAAGCCAAAGCCTAGTTGATTCGGAGGATATGGTTAGGAAAATGTATTGGATACATTGACATTATACATATGTTTCGGACTTGGATGTCCACCTAACCGGATCTAGGAATTGGATGAGATCCAATTGATCATGGAGATCTACCTATGTTAAATAGCATACAATTTTTTATTGGCCAAAGTCAAGGTTGTGTGTTATTTAACGGGATCCTAGCCCACTAGGAATTAGATTTCCCGAGTTGTCTACAGAGGGTTAGAAACTTGAAGAAAATAGTGGGAGGCTATTATTGAATTTGCAATTTCGTTCAGATACTTAGCCTTACGCGTCTTTCAAAAACATTTCGTCAATATTTTAATTAGTTGGACTAATATATTGTTATTTTTATTTGTAACAGTTTGACTGTACCCAATACATCGTTGACTTTATAGTTGGACTATAGTTGTCAAGATGATTGGCAAAGGTAATATCCGTGACATTATCATGGGCGATAATGTCTTCAGAGGGACAAACTTTGCCGACTGGGAAATGAACCTCAAGATAGTGCTTGGGGCTGAGAGGATACTGTATACTATTCAGAGACCTCTCCCGCCTAAACCCACTGAGCCACTGGAGCTAGAGTTATGGAAAACTCATAGTGATGATTGTGACCAAGCTCAGTCAGTTATGCTAGCTGCAATGACCCAGCATTTCAGACGCCAGAATAGGGACTTGGATCCCTATAACATGATGGCAAGATTGCGTGATCTTCACCGCACTAATAAGCGGATGAAGAGGTACGAGCTAGTAAGGAAACTCTTCCGCTCCCGGATGACAGATGGCGCATCAGTTGAAGCCCACGGGGCTCAAATGATTGCCGATATTGATGAGTTGGCCAATATGGGAATAGTCTTGGAGGCTGAGCTGACTATAGATATGATCTTGCAGTCACTTCCTGATACTTGGAAACAAATCATAGTCAACTATAAGTTGATGGATACAGATGACACTCTTGGAGAGCTGTTATCTATCTTGAAGGAGTCCGAAAGGGAACTCCTAAAGGGGAGCAAGCGCGAGGCGCATTTTGCATCGACCTCTCATGCGCCAAAGGGTGGCCCCAAGGCAATTGGAGGTGCAAAGAAGAAGAAGTTCAAGAAAAAGGGCAAAGGCAAGTTGACATCTGCTTCTAGGAAGCCAAGGGACAAATCTCACGACATCTGCCTCAACTGCGGCAAGAGGGGTCACTGGAAACGTGACTGCCGAATGGGCAGGGGCAGAAGGAGGATATCAAGGATGGCAAGGCTATCGCTTCTGGTATGTTTGTTATTGAGATAAATATGAATACTTCTAGTTTTAAAAATTGGATTTTTGATTCTGGTTGTGGTGCTCATATTTGTACTGATGTGCAGGATCTGCAGGATAGCAGGGTGCTGGCATCCGGGGAGATGGATCTACGAGTTGGAAACGGAACACCAGTTGCTGTTTTGGCCGTAGGGACTTTTGTTTTAGTACTACTGCCCTCAGGGCATGAACTTAAACTTTTGAACTGTTATTTTGTACCTAGTTTAACTAGGAATATTATATCTGTATCCTTGTTAACCCAGCAGGGTTACACTTTTGTATTCAGGAACACTGGGTGTTATTTATATAAAAATGATGCAGAAATTTGCACAGCTGTTGCAAATAACGGTCTTTATATTTTGAATATAAATGAATCTCCTAAAATGACAAACAAAAGGCTCAAAAGAAGTAATCTAAAAGATGAAGCTTATATGTGGCATTGTCGTCTGGGACACATCAACAAGACTCGCATATCCACACTTTCGAAGAGTGGGTACTTGGACGAATTTGATCCCAATTCATATGACGTCTGCGAATCTTGTCTTTTAGGCAAAATGCCTAAATCACCTTTTAGTGGTAAAGGTGAACGTGCCACAGAACTGTTGGCTCTCGTTCATACTGACGTATGCGGGCCCATGTCTAGCCAGGCTAGAGGTGGATTTTCACTACTTCGTAACCTTTACAGATGATGCATCTCGTTATGGTTATGTGTATCTTATGAGACACAAGTCGGAAACTTTTGAGAAATTCAAAGAGTTTCGACACGAAGTGGAGAAACAAACAGGGAAGAGTATCAAGACATTACGGTCAGACCGTGGTGGCGAGTACTTAAGTTATGAGTTTCAAGATTACTTGAAAGAATATGGTATTCTTTCACAGTGGACTCCTCCTGGAACACCGCAATTAAACGGTGTGTCCGAACGGAGAAACCGCACCTTGTTGGACATGGTGAGGTCAATGATGAGTCGCACTGAGCTACCAATATCCTTCTGGGGATACGCATTAAACAGTGCTATACTTATTTTGAATAAGGTACCGTCGAAGTCTGTTGAACAGACTCCATATGAGATATGGACAGGAAGGAAACCAGGTTTCTCTTTCCTAAAGATTTGGGGATGCTGGGCATATGTTAAACGTTTGGAAGGTACCAAACTTGAACCCAAATCTGATAAATGCCTTTTCGTTGGATATCCTAGGGAAACCAAAGGATATTACTTCTATCACCCACAAGAGAACAAAGTATTTGTTGCTCTACAAGCATTTTTCCTTGAGAAGGATTTTATAAATGCAGTGGTAAGTGGGAGGAAAGTAGAACTCGATGAAGATCGTAGTGATACTGTTCCTGGCAATGAATCAACGACGGAACAAGAACAGACCGTCCGGGATGAGTCTGTACCACAAACTTCACATACACAAGGACCGCGTAGGTCGGAGAGAGTCAGAACAATACCTGAGAGGTATGGGTTCCTGATCTCACCTCATATTGATATTAATCTTATTGAGGATAATGAGCCGGCTACGTATGAGGAAGCGATACAAAAATCGATTCCGCTTTATGGCAAGAAGCCATGAAGTCCGAGATGGATTCCATGTACGCCAACCAAGTTTGGACACTGGTTGATGCACCAGAAGGCGTAAAGCCTATTGGATGCAGATGGATCTTCAAGAAGAAGACCGACATGGATGGCAACATACAAACGTACAAAGCTAGGCTTGTAGCGAAGGGGTATCGTCAACAATATGGTATTGATTATGACGAAACCTTCTCACCCGTTGCCATGATTAAATCCATTCGGATAATGCTTGCAATAGCTGCATATTTCGACTTCGAGATATGGCAGATGGACGTTAAAACCGCTTTCCTTAACGGAAACCTTTTGGAGGATGTTTATATGCAACAGCCTGACGGTTTTATCGTACCTAGACTTGCAAACAAGGTTTGTAAGTTAAATCGATCCATTTATGGATTGAAGCAAGCATCACGGTCATGGAATCAGCGTTTTGATGAGATCATAAAGGAATATGATTTCGTGCAAAACGCAGATGACCCTTGTGTATACAAGAAGGTTAGTGGGAGAGCACTTACTTTTATTGTCCTTTATGTCGACGACGTATTGCTTATAGGCAATGACATTCCCATGCTAACGTCGGTGAAAGCTTGGCTTTCATTAAAATTCTCCATGAAAGATCTGGGAGAAGCAGCCTTTATTCTTGGAATAAAGATCTACAGGGATAGATCTAGAAAGCTGCTTGGACTCTCCCAGAGTACATACATTGATAAAGTGTTGAAGAGATTCAACATGGAACAATCCAAGAGGGGATTGGTTCCAATGGCACGAGGTACCTCTCTGTCTAAGGACATGTGTCCTAAGACTCAGGAAGAGAGAGACCACATGAGTCGGATACCGTTCGCCTCGGCAGTCGGATCGATCATGTATGCCATGATATGTACACGACCTGATGTCTCATATGCTTTGAGCATGTGCAGTCGCTATCAGGCCGATCCAGGTGAAGGTCACTGGATAGCAGTTAAGAATATCCTTAAGTATCTTAAAAGAACTAAGGATGCTTTCTTAATTTATGGAGGTGGAGAACTTGCGGTATCTGGGTATACCGATGCAAGTTTCCAAACCGACAAGGATGACTACAAGTCGCAATCCGGGTACATTTTTTGCTTGAATAACGGAGCAGTGAGCTGGAAATCTTCCAAGCAAGATACTGTTGCCGATTCAACAACAGAAGCGGAGTACATCGCTGCATCTGAAGCAGCAAAGGAGGCAGTTTGGATCCGAAAGTTCCTAATCGGATTAGGAGTAGTTCCGTTAGCAGCTGAGCCCGTTCCATTGTATTGTGACAATAACGGGGCTATAGCACAGGCTAAGGAACCAAGGTCTCATCAAAGGTCCAAGCATGTTCTTCGACGTTACCATCTGATTCGGGAGATTATACATCGTGGCGATGTAAAGGTCGAGAAGGTCACATCAGATGACAACATTGCAGATCCGCTGACGAAGGCTGTTCTTCAGCAAGTTTTTGAACGACACATACATAGTTCGGGTATTAGATGCTTGAGTGACTGGCTATAGGCCAAGTGGGAGATTGTTAGACATTATCCCATAGCGTCACTGTTTGTAAATGATATTGTATTATTGTACAAAATTAACTATGTGATAATGAAATTGCCTTTTGCCGTTTTGTAATATTATTTACTTTGACTAATAAATGGCGAAAGTCCATATGATTAATACTGGATTGAGATGATATGAGACAGTATCAATCTATAAAAGTTTAATCATTAAATATCCCTAGTCGGAGTATTATCGAGATCGGACATCGATAATGCGGAATAGACTAGTATTGCGCTTGTGCACGTTGTGAGGGCACAACAGCATAGTTCTCATATATTTAAGTATTGGATACTTATGCAAGTGCAATAGGAGGTTGTGTTTTACCGATGGTACGGAAAACAGCTTCGCTCTGGATAGACCCCGCGGAATCCCATTGGTAGTATGTCTGCGTGTCTATGGGAGGCCGCATCAGGGTAGGTGTATATGGTCTTAACCTGAGACTTACATCGCTAGTACTTGCGACAATCGGTAAACTTTGGTTTTGGTGGTTGGGGACCCTAACCGGTTCTGTGTACACCTCTTCTGGGTTTATCGAGAATCGTAGTGTGCTGGATGTGATGTCAAGATGGAAGTATCGCTTCAGACATATGGAGGCGATGATCACGCAGGGCACAGAACTAGTACTCTATAAAAGGTTGCAACCGTCGGGACAATATGACTAGGTCAGGATTGTCTGATTTAAAGAGACTAGCTGCTTGATGTCCGATATATGTTTCGTACGGGGCAGACACATCTCCAGCCCCAGGCCTAGCATGTGATCATCCGATACTGGATCGATTTACGCAATACTACGGTATACTACGCCTGATACAGATCTTATATTCCTATTAGAATATTTCTGGAGAATTGGGTAGGCATGGCGCTTTGCTAGAAGCCAACCTTGTCTTGTGAATCGGTAAAGACGTAGTACGAGGTACGTACGTGTTCGGATTATCCGACGACCGTATTTACTGCCAAAATATCCGGAGATCTCTTGGGTCGCTTCCTGAAGATTCACCTATGATATTTGATTCGAACTTAATTAATCTTGGATTAATTGCGGAGAAACTTTATCTCGGATAAAGTGCCTTATTTAGAGAGAGAGAACGATTAATTTGGAATTAATCGATATAATTATTATATTCGATATAATAATCGAAATTCGATTTCGACGCGAAATTAAAATTAGATTTTAATTCGGGCGTACGAGTTAATTTAGAATTAATTCGTAAGCGACGTAAATAATAATTTCGCTAGGAGCGATTATTTATTTAAATCCGATTTAATTAACGTCGCGACGCTAGCTCGGTATTTCGGAAATATCGAACCCGAACGCGTGAGTGGACGTGGGCCCACTTTCATTGGGAAACGTGTGGGGCCCACATGACACTTGTCATTGATATGGCATGCATGTTAATAGTGTACAAAACACTCTAAGGCATTGCATGGTGATAGTGTGCATTTCACTCAAAGTTTTGCATGGAGTTTGAGTGTTTGACACTCTAAGCCATTGCATGGTTTATGTCATAGATTTATTATTAATTTAATAAATTATAACATAAATATAAATTGATTTTTGTTTGACAAAGATTAATTAATTCAAGACTTTACACAAAAACTCTCTCTTCTCTCTCAAATGCCGAGAACTCCATTGACAAGGGCAAGGAAGATTTGATCTTCATTTCTCCATTTTTGCTAGCACAAGCAAGGGATCAAAAGAGGTGATAGGGAAACCATCAAAGAGCTTGGAATACAAGAGCTTGGAGCTTGGAGTCTTCTTCCTCCTCTTGGCCGAACCATCCATCACTTGGAGCTTCTACCATTTGATCATCTTCTTCATCACAAGGCATTGTAAGTATGATTCCGCCATACTTCATGTTTAAATATATATTCTTTGTAGTATTTTACATGCTTAATCTTTCTTGGGACATATAATAGAAACCAACAGCTCTAAGCTACCATTTTCCTTAAAGGATATGCATAACAGTGCAAAACTTAATTTTGAATAAGTGCCCTAATTTGTGGTTTTTTTCTAGGGAAACACCAAAGTATAATACGTAATACGACTCACAAGAGAACAATTTAATGGTTGCTCTCCATGCGGTTTTACTAAGAGGAATACCTATATGCAGTGGAAGTGGGAGGAAAGTAAAACTCGATGAAAATCAGAGTAATACTGTTCTAAGGCACCGATTCCCTTAATGGAACACAAACATTCATCAAGGATGAATTGTACCACAAATCTTCGAATACACAAGAACCGCGTAAGTCGGAGAGAGTCAGAAAACAACCTGGAGGTATGGGGTTTCTGATCTCACCTCATAAAGATGTCAAATGGATTCCATGTATACCAACTAAGTTTGAACTTAGTTGATGTACCGTAAGGCATTGTTCCTATTGGTACTTTATAGTCTTCAAGGAAACATACATGGATGGCAACATACCAACGTACAAGCTGGGCTTGTAGCGAAAAGGTATCGTTATCAATATAGTGTCGATTACGACGAAACCTTTTACTAGTTGCCATGATTAAAATCTATTTGGATAATGCTTGCTAATGCTGCATGTTTCATTATGAAATATGGCAGCTGAACGTCAAAATCGCTTTCCTTAAACGAAAACCTTTTGGAGGATGTTTACAACATCCTGACGGTTTTTTCGTACCAAAACAAGCAAACAAGGTTTGCAGGTTATTCGATCCATTTATGGATTGAAGCAAGCATTGCGTTCTTGGAACTATCTCGTTTTGATGTAATCATAATGGTATATGATTTAATCCAAAACGAAAAATGATTCTTGTGTATATAAGAGGGCTAGTGGGAGCGCACTGACAGTGAATGTCCTATACATAATGATGATATATCATTTCTTGGAAATGACATTCCCATAATATAATCAGTGAAAGCTTGGCTTTCATGAAAATTCTCCGTAGAATTCTTGGGAGAGACAACCTTTATTCTAGGAATAAAGATCTATTGGGATAGATCTAAAAGTTGTTGGAGCTCTCCGAGAACTCGTACATTGAAAGATATGTACGCGACCTGGTGTCTCATATGCTTTGAGCATATAGAGTCACAATCAGGCCAATCCAAGTGATAGTCACTGGATTGATGTTAAGAACATCCTTAAGTATCTTAGATGAACTAAGGATGCTTTCTTAAACTATGGAGAAGGAGAACTTGAAGTGACTGGGTTCACCGTTGGAAGTTTCCTAACCGATAAAAATGACTATAAGTCATAATAAAGGTACTATATAGTTTGAATACCGGAACAGTGAGCTGGAAATCTTCCAAGCAAGATACTGTTGCCGAATAAACAACAAAAGCAGAATATTGCTGCAGCTGAGGCAGCAATAGAAGCCATTTGGATCTTAATAATCCTAATTGGATTAGGAATAGTTCTGTTAGCAGCTGAGCTAGGCTACAACATAGGCTAAAGAATTAATGGTCTCATCAATGATCCAAGTAAATACTTCAACTATTCATCTGATTCGTTCGGATCATACATCGTGGCGATGAGAAGATCGAATAAATCGCATCAGATGATAACTTTGCAAATCCACTGACGAAAACAGTTTCTCACCAGAAGTTTGAGCGAACCGTACATAGTTCAAGTGTAGGACACTTGAGTGATTGGCTATAGGCAAAGTAGGAGATTGTTGGACAGTTATGACCCATAGCATCACTATTTGTACAGAACATGGTGTTGTTGTAAAAATTAACTATGTGACAAAGGAAATTGCTCTTTTATCATTTGTAATTAGATTACCGGGATATATAAATGATAAAAGTCCATATGATTAGTTCCGAATTGATAAGATATGAGATAGTTCAATCTATGAAGGTTTAATCATTAAAACATCACTAGTCGGAGTATTATCGAGATTGGACATCGATAATACGGAATAGACTAGTATTGCACTTGTGCGTGTTATGTGAGCATAACATCATAGTTCTCATATATTTGGGTATTGGATACTCATGCAAGTGTAATAGGAGGTTGTGTTTACCAATGGTACGGAAACAGCTTCGCTCTGGATAGACCCCTCGGAATTCCATTGGTAGTATGACTATGTGTTTATGGAAGTCCGAATCAGGGTAGGTGTATTTGGTCTTAACCTGAGACTTGCACCGCTAATACTTGCGACAATCAATATACTTTGGTTTTGGTCATCCAGGGCTTTAATCGGTTCAGTGTACGCCTCTTCTGGGTATATTGAGAATCGTAGTGTGTTAGCTGTGATGTCAAGATGGAAATATCACTCCAGTCATAGTGGAGATGATGGTCACGTAGGATACGGAACTAATACTCTTTAGTACTGCAGTCATCGGGATAATATGACTAGGTCATAATTATCCGATTGTAGAGACTAGTTACCAGAGATTCGAATGTGCTTAGTACGAGGCAGACACAATTAATCGATAAAATAATATATTCAATATATTATACGAAATTAGATTTCGACGCGGAATTAAATTTAGAATTTTTAATCGGGAGAACGAGTTAATTTAGAATTAATTCGCTTGCGATGTGATTTTGCTAGGCATAATTATTTAATTAAATTTGATTTAATTACGTCGCAACGGAAAATTCGTTAATTCGGAATTAGCGAACCCGAGCCCGGAAGTGTTTGCGGGCCCACTCGCATTTTGAATTCAAGTGCGGCCCACAAGTCACATCACGCGTCACATCACCTGAAACTTTAGTGATGGATGTCAAGTCACCTTTTAGTGATTGACAACCAGTCACTATTCATCGATGGTGGTTGTTGAATGCATTCAATGCAATTTTCCCTCCTTTTTGCCTTTTGTTTTTTGGAAAAACAAATAAAACAATTGGTGTAGGATTTTTGAATTAGGTTTTAGAAACCAAACACAACACATTCTTCTCTCTCTCTTCTCCTCCCTCATTCGGCCAAGGGCCAAATTTGTCTCTCAAATTTCTTTCAATGCCGAGAGCATGTAGAAGCTTTAGGGAAATTTTATGGCAAAATTTCCAAGTGCTAGGACACTAAAGAGTCAATCAAATGTGATAGGGAAACAAACCCTTGAGCATGGAATCACCATTTACAAAGCTTGGAGCTTGGAGCACACATGGAGGGCTTGACCGAATTCCATGGAGCACAAAGAGGCCATTGCCGAGAGCTTCAAGGATGAAGAAATTTTTGTGTTCGACGCATCGCAAATCCGATCATTGTAAGTATGATTCCGCCGTACTTCTTTATTGTATTCACATATTTTCATTGCTTGATTGATCTTGGGACTATAATAGAAACCCAACAGCGACTAGTCTGCTACCCCGTGAATCAGGGACATAATAAGATATTGAGTCATGGGACCAAAGGAAACTGAGCAATCACCCAAAGAGAATTGGTAGAAAGAAATTGCAGGCAGGCCCAGGGGGCGACCAAAGACAGTTATAGGCGAAGGGCGCCAGAGAGCACAAGGAAGACCTAAACCAGCGGAATAGGAAAACACATTCATGGATACATGCATACACATCACATGCACGCAATTTTTGTCTTGTTTTTGTTAGCAGGTTTTTAAGAAAAAGAAAAAGCGGCAAATATAAGCACGGTTCATGAATAAAGCCCAGGGGAATAAATCCCTATCTTAACACCCTTCGGGAACAAAGCCCAGGGGAATAAAGACCTATCTTAACATAGTTCGGGAACAACGTCCAGGGGAATAAAGCCCTATCTTAACACAGTTCGGGAACAAAACCCGGGGAACAAAGCCCACAGTCAGTATAGTTTGGGAACAATGCCCAGGGAATAAAGCCCACAATTAATTCAGTTCGGGAATAAAGCCCACAGTCAACATAAGTTTGGGAACAAAGCCCAGGGAATAAAGCCCACATTCAGAACAGCTCGGGAACAAAGCCCACAATCAGGACAATTCAAGAACAAAGCCCAGGGAATAAAGCCCACAATTAATTTAGTTGGGGAATAAATCCCACAGTCAACATAAGTTTGGGAACAAAGCTCAGGGAATAAAGCCCACATTCAGTACAGCTCGGGAACAAAGCCTAGGGAATAAAGCCCACAATTAATTCAGTTCGGGAAAAAAGCCCACAGTCAACATAAGTTTGGGAACAAAGCCCAGGGAATAAAGCCCACATTCAGTACAGCTCGGGAACAAAGCCCACAGTCAGCACAGTTCGGGAACAAACCCCAGGGAATAAAGCCTACAATTAATTTAGTTCGGGAATAAAGAACACATTCAACATAAGTTTGGGAACAAAGCCCAGGGAATAAAGCCTACATTCAGTACAGCTCGGGAACAAAGCCCACAATCAAAAGTACGGGAACAAAGCCCAGGGAACAAAGCCCACACTTAACATAGTTCGGGAATAAAGCCCAGGGGAATAAAGCCCTATCTTAACACAATTCAGGAACAAAGCCCAGGGGAATAAAACCCTATCTTAACACAGTTCGTGAACAAAGCCCGGGGAACAAATCCCACTCTCAACACAGCTTGGGAATAAAGCCAAGGGGAATAAAGCACTATCCTAACACAGTTTGGGAACAAAGCCCGGGGAATAAAGCCCACTCTCAACACAGCTCGGGAATAAAGCCAAGGGGAACAAAGCCCACAATCTACACAATTCGGGAACAAAGCTTACTCTCAACACAGTTCGGGAATAAAGCCTAGGGGAACAAGGCCTTCTCTCAACACAGTTCGGGAACAAAGCCCATATTCAATACAGTTTGGGAACAAAGCCTAAAGGTCAAAGCATCTTAGGATAACAAGTAAGATAAGCAACAGCTGGCGAGCCAGGTAAGTAAAAATGCATGCATAACTTTGATAGGATTATCACTGTCACACACTGCACAAGTCCCATCAAATTGGGGGCGACTGTAGGCACTGCATTTTTGCATATAAGTCCCGATGATGAGCCTCGTATGGAGGCACTACCCTTTAAGTTGCGGAAGTCGTGGGAAACAGACGTCGGAAGGGAAAATTCAGAAATCAGTACCTTGTTGGATTTAATTCGTTTACTTAGCTTCGGGTTTGCTCATTGGACCTCTGTTTTAAAGCTTATCCTTAACCCAAAACCCCTGCAATCCACACACCAAGCCACACATCAAGCCACACGTACAAGCCCACCAAAAAGAACCCAAACACATGCCCAAGCCCACCAAAAAGAACCCAAACACACGCACATCTCATCCAAAATAATAAATCCACACATTAAACACATGTTGAAATCAAATCAAATCACCTTCCCGAATTAAGAGAATCAAATTAAGTCACATTCCCGAATTAAAAGAATCAAATCAAATCTCATAAATCACATTCCTAATTAAATTAAATCACATGCTTCAATTGAATAGATCTTTTCCTTATAACACAATAATTGGAGATACCCCCCATAATTACATGATTTATTTCCTACCCATACAAGGTAAACCCTAGCCCCATATTATAAAAAGACACCCAAAGCCAAACCCTTAAACCCTAGAGCTCACATTCACGAAAAAGCCAAAAAATTCATGCCCCTTCTCTCCCTTTCTAACACTCACGCCACTAGCTCATTCACGGCACAACTCAAAACAATTAACCAATAAAACCCTATGGCCTCTCATCTCTCCCTTTCACGGCCATAACAGAAACCAAAAAAATAAACCCTAAACTCCACTCACGCTCCTAGAGCTCTCTCTACCCTCTCTCCTCTCCCATGCACACACAACACACGACCTGACCAAAAAGGGACAACGCATCAAGTAACATCCACTCATGCCATTCACACCCTAGCCACAAAAGGCCACAACTCAAAGCATGCGGCCCTGGACGTATGTGTACTTCCATATAGATGTGGTCAAGCAAAACCCTAAATCTAAACCCTAGTTGTTTAGTATGTTATTTTTACGCATGATTTAGTTGTTTAGTCTATTATCTCCAAGTATGATTTAGTTATTTCTTTCGTATTAGGAACTTAATTATGTCTCTTCTATGTTTATGTTTAGATTATTATTTATTTATATTTTCATGTTTACCAATTTAATGTGTCCAAAAGATTGTGTGCTTACCATTATTTCAAATTACTTTTATGCATGTAAACTTAGATATACGTTGTATGTGAACTTAGATATAGGTTATTCTTGCGAATGTATGTTGCATAGACTCGGTTATATTATCATATAAATCCATTCATTACAAGTGGCATGAGTAGGGGACCATTCCGAACCCAATGGTTTGAGGTCTTCCCTTGCAAGGGGTGAGTGCGGCCTTAAATCATTTTCCCAGTTCACACTGGGTGGCAAATCCATTTTATTTCCCCAGTTTAGTCCCCCGTGGGCTACTCCGTACTCTCGACTAGGCCGCGAGCCTAGAACAACATCGTCGATTTCTCTGTCCTACACACAGATATTAGAAGGCATTATTTCGGGGCCGATTCTCTGTCTCCAGTGGAGTCGCCATACCTATAGGCATGCGACCGTGACACTGTCTGGGCTCACGACCCATAGGGAGTACGAAGTAGCCTGCGGGGCACTAAACCGAAGAATAAAGAAGTTGCCACCCAGTGTAAATGGGAAATGATTTAAGGCCGCACTCACCCCTCGTAATGGAAGACCTCAAACCGTTGGGTTCGGAATGGTCCCTTACTTATGCCAGTTGTGATGAACGGGTTTACACAATGATATAACCAAGTCTTATACAGTACATGTAAGATAATTCAAATAACACACAAGTTTGCACACCCATGAACATAAATATAAATGAAAGCCAATATATAGTTCTGAAAGCATAATAATCAAAGAAGTGGGATAATGTAAATTATAAGAACAATAAGAACGTTAATAATAAATGCAAATAATAAAGTGCATAATTCAAAATAGATAACTAAAGAGACAAAAGTGCATAAAATGTCCAGTGTGTGCGCATTCGTGTAGCATTCGTAAACGCGTTTGAACGGAGCGAGGCAGAATGCAAGCGTTCGAGTAGAGTACGGGAACACGTTCGAATGGAATGAGGTAGAATGCATAGTGAGACAGAATGCATGCGTTCGAGTAGCGTTCGGGAACGCGTTCGAATAAGATAAGGCATAAATGGCATCTATAATAATGTAGGCACACGCGTGAATGTTTCCCAAGTGGTACGTGGAGTTGTATCCCAAGTACAGACTACACTACCATCCATTCGAATTCGGCTACATAATTTTTGTCTGGGTTTCCATCCGATATACCGCAAGAGGCAACACTCAATCAATGACACAATGCAAACATGAAAGTAAATGTGAAGTGATGCGGCAAGACATGAGCATGAATAAAAGCGGAATAATAAAGTGAGAAGAATGCATAAAAAAAGACAAATGGTGGAAATAAATAACAGAACATCAAAAGAGAAATAAATGACGCAATAAAAGAAATGAGATACGACCAAGAGACTTGGCTGATTTTAGTTTGGGATCTCGCATGCCCGGTTGGACATATTTCATGTCTAACCAAGCATGCATCGTTCAGGACTACAAAATAAATATGGTAAAGGGTGCCCTCAGGAATTTCCCACAAAAGGGTGACCTTTAATCCAATGTAAGTAGTCATGAAAATGGATACGAAGTAATATAGCCGAACATGAACAAAGACAAACGAAAATAAATAACGGAACATCAAAAGAAAAATAAATATCGAGATAAAAGAAATGAGATGCGACCAAGAGACTTGGCCGATTTTAGTGTGGGATCCCGCATGCCCAGTTGGACGTATTTCTCGCCCAACCAAGCATGCCGTGTCCGTGATAACAAAATAAATATTAAAGGGAGGCCCTCATGTATTACCTTTTAAGTCACTCCTCGGGAATGCGTTGAGACGTCGCCAGATGGGTTAATACTTCGCTGTTTTTCTGGTTCGCTGGTTCAACACTTTTGTTCACTGTTTCGCTATTTTGGGATGTTGTTTTGGGTTATTCTCGGTGGTTGTTTCACTGTTTCAGGGGCTGTTTTATTTATGTCGATTTTGACTGTTTTACTCTCGATTTAGGGGCTATTTTTGTGTCGGTTTTGGACTATTTTGGGGCAGATTTTCGGTAATTGCAGGGTGAGTTGTTGCTCAGTTTTCACGTGGCTATTTTGGTTTTCAGGGTCTTTTTTTGTTTGGTTCACAAGCTGCTTGTGTGTTGTTGTTTGGTGGGCAGTTTGTTGTTCGGTGGAGTTTGTCCTTTGTGGGTTTGTTATTGTCGGTAGGGTTGCTAGTGTTTCGGCTAAGGGTCTTTTGGTTTTTGGTGCACGCTGATATGGGGTTTACTTGTCACACTGCTTGGATTTGTGTTTGTTCGGTGAATGTGATAAGGGGGGCCTTGGTCTTGTGTGTGTCGTGTAAGTGAATTCGTGGGATGTTGTTGTTTTTGGCGTGAAGAGTTTGTGGCTACTTGGTTGTTGGTCCACGCTATTTGTTGATCACTATTTTATTTGTTTAGGTTTGTTCTCAGCTACAGGTGGCTTAATTTTGTTTTGTTGTTGGCCAACAGTTATTGAAAGAGAGAGACGGGAGAGAGAGGATGTGAGCTAGGGTTTTTGTTCTATTTTGATTTGGCCGAGAGTTTTTGAAAGAGAGAGAGAGAAGATGGACAAGTGAGAAGAAAGTGGAGAGGGGCCGTGTAGAAAAATGAGAGAGAAAAGAGAGGGGAATGAGACAATTCAAATCCAAGAATATGTCTGATTCATGAATACGGGGAATGTTGGGGTTGGTGCTCAGAGCGCCAATCCGAACCGTATTTATGTCTGATTCATGAATACGAACATCCCTTTATTCCATAATATTACTTATTTATGGTTGCACCTCTTGTTCTTATATACGTATTCGATCTGATTACGATTAGATTGAAACTAAATGTGGTTTAGTGATATGTATATATTAGACAAAGGCCCGATAATATATAATGCTGTACACAGTTACAAAGTTAGTTTGTAATTGACATTGGGAAGTGTCACTGCTATATGAATATTATCAAACATAGTTCCTGGTCAAGATTTGCTAACACGGGTCGGTTAGTCAAATCCGTTGAGACCAGTACATGTCGTATATCGAGACTTGGTCCGATGGTTTATCCCAATGAACCATGAGTCTATGGAGACTCGTATAGACGTGTAGGTGTTTATAGTGGATAAACACTGAACGACTCACCGAAGATTCTTAATGGATGGTACACCAACGTCAATAAGAATCTTCTCGGGTTGAGTAGCATAGTGGTCCTTCGACTTGAGACACAACTGTGGATGTATGAGACATCCTCCACACTTAGATGGCAGTCACGTCACCGATCTATTTAGGTCAGACCTCCGCCTGTTCGTTGGGTGTGGATCGATCCTCAGGATATCCTGTGTGTGTCAAGATAGGATTCGTCAGTTCTGTGTACAGAGCATAGGTAGTCCATATATATTTAGCAGTCTGTTAAATCTGTGGCCACAGTATACATCGGAAGTAAGTTCCGAGTATTATTTAAAGATTGCTAATAGATACGTCGACGAGATAATACCTATAGAGATTTGACGTTCACATCTATATCTCTGGGATTATCTGGATACCTGTGACGGAGGGATTATACATATGCAATGACCTCGACCTGTATGATTCAGCTAGTTTATCTGTGATCGTCATAATCTACGGGTGGATAGATTATGGACATGAAATTGGATTTCGTGACGGATATACCTGAATCTAGAGAGTCTCAATAATGAAACATACTCGTAGAGCACTAGAGCAACATTTATGAATAATGATGATTATTTATAAATCGTTTAATCATTAAACGAAAAATACATGCGAATGGGCTGAACCGTCATTTCCTAATTAATGTGTATTTCTATTTAATATATGATATTATTAAATACACATTAATAAATAGTCAAATAAAGGTATTTGACATATATCATCAATATATGTATTTGAGATATTTAAAGTAAATATAATACATATATTTGATATATTTGTATTTAATTATTTAATTTTTAAATGATTAATATAATTAAAATATAAATATATCACCAAATGATAAAGTTAGGAAGTAATTATAAGTTGCAATTGTTGACTTATACATTAAAGGAAATGGTTGTCAAATTGATTTTGACTTCTTAAGATATTTGTTCAAATTGTTTGAAAAATGAAAATATTTTTTTCCTTTATTTCTTGATAATTTCGGCCATGACACTTTAAAATATAAAATTTATATTTTTCTAAGTTGCATTTGTTGACTAAATTAAATATCTTTAAAGTTGTTTTAGATATTTAACCAAGTTGAACAAATGAAAGACAAATGAAGATGAAATTAATATTCTTGTAATTTGCCTTACCAATTTCGGCCAAGGGCTTTTTCCAAGCTTGTATATATTGTTTTTCATTTCATTTGCTTTTACCCTAATTCACTTTAACCAAAAACTCCAATAAAGGAAGGCACAAAATGCTAGAGAGAAAAGAAAGAAAAATCAAGAAAAGCTTGGAAAATAGTAAGTATTTCCAACCTTCCATTAGAGAGTAATTTGTTCCTCTTGTTGTGGGCAACATCTTGTGATGTTCTTGAGTTTTTCTATTCTTTATTCTTTGTGTTTTTGATGGATAAATGTTTGGTGAAAGTGTAGAGCATGTATAATGGAGAAAGCTTGTGACTAGTGTAGTTATAAGTGTTCTTTTAAGGTTTTGGAAACCTTGTTGCTAATCTAGAGTTGTTGACCCACTCTTAGATGACCTAGATTTGATCTTGAGTTGTTTCATTGTGTTGAGACTTTGATTGGATTGAAGAAACATGATTGAAGTATTGGATTTAACCAATTTGGTCTAATTTGTCCAATTTGATGAAATTGAAAAATTAGGGTTCATGACCAATTCCAAATTTGGGGCTTTTCATATATGTTGTGTATTTGGATGTGTATATGATGCATATAAAGTTTCATGTTGATTGGATTACATCTTGATGTGTTTTGAAGCATGAAATGACAAAGTGCACAAATGGCACCCCATTGGGAGCATTCGGCCAAGTGAGTCAAATTTGGGGATTTGGTTGCTTTTGGTGTTTTGATGTTTTGAACATGCTAAGTTCATCTTAGAAATGATTTAGAATCATTCAAAATTGATTTGATCAATTTCGGACTAAAATGGACAAAAATACCAATGTAAGGGCATTTCGGTAAATTAACTTGAATATGATTCATTTGAATTTTAATTTCATAATTTGATTATTGGATAATTTTATTTAATTAATCCGAGAAAATTTTTTGAAATCGGAAAATTTCATTTTCCGCGATTCTGCTGCGTTACCGGATTCTGCCCCTAAAACCCCTACAAAATGGTATCAGAGCGAGTCTGATTCTAGGCCTCCATAAATGATTAGCTTGTTTTATTCAATGTTTAATCATGTTTTCTTGACTTTATACATGCATGTTATAATCTAATTTGATTAGATTTAGGGTGTATGACACTTAATGGAATATCCCCACTTAATAAGGTTTTAAAGTAACTAGTATTTGGAATACTTGTTTCTTGGTCCGTCTTGTCAATACGGTTTATAAATATCTTTTCGTTGACTACATCTGAGACCGTGCCTCTACTGTGAGGATGTAGCTGATAGAAATTTATTTATGCCGAATGTATAATAGATACTAGATAAATTCAAGCGAAAGCGGAATCCTGAACGTGCCCTAGATGTCAGGGTTACGCAAGTAACTTGAGTTTATCATTGACAAGTTTAACCTTGGTACGTCTCCTTGTGGGCCTGCCTTCGCAGCGACAACGAGAAACGGCCAGGACCGGAATCTTGGAGTCACTAGTAAGTGATTGACAATTAGTTGTCTACCTGTGAATATACGTAGGCGAGACCGTGCCTCTGCTGTGAGTCGAAATATATTAATGGGATCCTCTTCCCATTATGGAATTCAATTTAATTATTGAATTCTCGTCTTTCCGTTGGGGATTACGGCATTACGTAAAAATAGTGGGAGGCACTGCTAAGTTTAAAATATTCCATAACTTAGGCAGTGTATGTTATTATGGAAATTGCCGCTTGTTTGTTTCCTTATTCTATTGTTTATATAGAATTAAACTTTTATTTACTGCACACATATTATGATATGTTATCTGTCTAGACTCTTGGTTGCAGTTATTCTAGAATAGGTTCTAGATACTATTAGACAAGGATATTATTAGATTAGTCTACATCATCGGGAACTGTTGTTTAGATTTTCTTCAAAAATCAAGATGGTTAATGACTTAGTTTCTAAGTCACAACAGATAATCTAGATAGATATCCCTTTTAGGATATAATACTTTAGAGAGAATAGTTTCTTATGCAGTAAGAATTGACTTGAATTAGTTCATGTCTCGAGATTCTTGACTGGCATTAAGAAAGCCTCATTAGGTATTTGTTTATCTAGTAATGACGTTTCTAAGCTTTAACTACCTTTAGAGGTAATGTGTCCGACACAATTTGCTAATCAATTATTTACAATTGTTGTGAATAGTTGAATGCAAATAGTAAAGCTGAAGAAAAGAGATGTGTATAGTTGTGTATAGAAAATATTGATTTTCACAAATAGTACAACTATAGGTATTGGATACCAGATCTCCCGTCTAGTTATTTGAAATATTGGTTAACGATTGTTTTGATATTTGATATCGGAACTCGCGACTATTGGATAGTCACTTGTTCTTTATAAACAATTGTTACATGTTTTATAATAACTAGTAGTGTCATTGACGTAGAGATAAACATTAAGAAAAATTATTCGGTAAAGTAAATAATTTAGAACGGTGCTTTATGAATTTAATCACTTAAGCATTGGATGCTTATTCTGTATGGTAAAGGATGGTTTGATACTAGATCACAACACATATCCTTATCCATTTAATGAATATTGTATTCAGGAAAGTGATTAAGATCTCGTTTAACCAATGATTGTCATTGGACCACCAAATTTATTTAACTGATACATTGGATGTATGTAGTTTAATAAATATTAATTGCTTAAGGTAGTTTTCTTTATTTCGTAACTTAGTTGATGAATTGTCATAACTTAGTTACGTTTTTCTGAAGGAACACATATTGAAAGTCTTGAAAGTATCAAGAACTTTCAATCTGTTCTGATGAAACGAAGATTGAACATTTTTGACTTGTTCAAATATATTCAATCTGAAGTATTTTGAAAACTTGATCCTTAAAATTCATTACATGTCTTTGAACTGTTCAAAGATCTTTGATACGATCAAACATTTGAATTTAAAGCAATTAGTTCTAAGGTTATTCAGTGAATATGATTCATATTCAATATTATTCTTCCACGATTCCATCTTGATGGAATTGAGTAGTGGGAGCAATCGAATCTTATATGATTTGATTCGTTTGATATTGAGTGTTACCGAATTAGTTTCAATACTCTTGGGGTTATGCTCCAGTAACACTAATTCATCTCTTTAATTAATGTTCCATTAATTTCTACAGTTACATATATGATATGTATAGGTAGAAAATTTGAATCTTGAAAAGTTTGAGATTTCAATCTTTCTTTTATATAATAGTTATATAATGGAAATTACTTACAACTCGGAGGTATAAGTAAAAGTTTATCGTTTATTCTGTTTAATAGAATATTGTATTCTATTTAATAGAATATCTTTCCTACGATCCTAAGTAATAAAATTGTTTTATTACTTGGTGTGTAACATCTGATGTTAATTATTGTAGAAAAGACTTGACTTATTGAAGTCAAATGTGAGAATGATAAATTATAAATGGAACTACGTAATTAATAAGATGAAACAACCCTTATACATCTTCCGTACAAGTCCAATAGGATAACAGAATCATTCACGAGTATTTGATACTTAATGGTTCCGTTGTTTTCTTACTGAAGAAAAATTATCCTATAACTTATAATGGAAGCGATATTTGATATCGATTCTGGAAGTTCACCATTGAACCATAGATCTAAGATTGTTCATAGCTTACTACGATCAAGTTTTGAACTTGATTAAGCTTTCATTATGAATTAGTTCATAAAATGTGCTAATTGTTTGCGCAGCGAAAGCATTGTGAGCTTATTAAAGGTTTGGCCTTTACAGTATGACGGTGAGAAATGTTATACTCAGCAATCTATTGTAGATTCTGAGAAAACTTATCTCTTGTCACACTAATTGAACAATTAAAGATATATTGGTTAATGTTCATATTAAACTGTACATTTTAGCTAAAGAATGCAAAGTGGCGTTTTTGGATGACTTATTCAAATAAGAGATCAGTTGTGATTTCCTTGTTTGAAGAGTTCATTCTGAAATGGCCCTAGAGTTTGTGTTCTGCTGAGATCGCAGTTTAGTGTGCTAGCTTATAGAGCCTATTGTAGACTCAGATAAGCCTTCCGGAAATATGTGTTCTCTATTTTTGATATCGTCAGATTGTCTGATCTTGTCAAAGTATATAGAATACATATGTGATAAAAGGGTTAGTGGGAGCGTACAAATTACATTCTAGTGTTATATATCCTGACGAAATTATCATAATTATTGTAATAATGAGATGTTTGTGAGGTAAAAGATTTACTTAAGTCTTCTTTACTTCGTGAAAGCAGTGGAAGTAGTCTCTGTTATATTTGATATAAAGTTTTATATATGATATGAAACTTGGAGACTTGTGAGATACTCCTATTAGTCGTACATTAGATATGATCTAATGAAGGACATAACAAGGCTATCTGTATGACAGTTAGTATAACTGTTCGACAGTTATTGTATGTCTTATACAAAGTATTCGTCTTTCGTAAAGGATATTCCTTTTTCGAAAGAGATATTGATTAGAATGTCTAAACAATATTATGTATCATTTGATGATGACATAGTGAATACTTTATTATGTGCGATTATCGATGTCGATTTAATCGTATTTGTTACGAGTTATTTTGACATCCTATAGACCATAGGATGGATCTTGAAGCACGTTCTTTGTGATCTTTGAGATATTAAGAACGAGTTTCTAATTCATGGAGAATATAGTCTGCAACCATTAGGGTCATATTAGTTTTGAGACTAATTATGACGTTAGACAGTCTACGTCATAAAGAGTCACAAAAGATGCAGTGGGAGTGTCACGAAGGATTCTACTTTTATAGTGGAATTAAATGCAACTTATAAAGTATTGACTTATGAAGTTGCATAGTGACCTTATAAAATATAAGTTTTGAATTGTTATTGTGCTTGCGGTTGTCTTCATAGTATTTTGGATTTGATCATTAAATACTTGGACAACTCAGTAGCTGTAGCACAATACTGATGTAGCATCAGAGTCATATTAATGTATAATCTAGATTCTACAAAATATGAATGATGCTGACTATGGGAAACGATGGAGTTTGTTTGACAAACTCAATATGTCATAGCGGACTTGTTTTTGTTGCCTACCTCTTAAGTACTGGGTGAGCTTTTAAGGGCCATGTGCATATGATGCACATTGAGATGAGTATATGATACCGTGGATTGGCACTAGAGCAAGTGGGAGAAATTGTTGGGGTTGGTGCTCAGAGCGCCAATCCGGACCGTATTTATGTCTGATTCATGAATACGAACATCCCCTTATTCCATAATATTACTTATTTATGGTTGCACCTCTTGTTCTTATATACGTATTTGATCTGATTACGATTAGATTGAAAATAAATGTGGTTTAGTGATATGTATATATTAGACAAAGGCCCGATAATATATAATGCAGTACACAGTTACAAAGTTAGTTTGTAATTGACATTGGGAAGTGTCACTGCTATATGAATATTATCAAACATAGTTCCTGGTCAAGATTTGCTAACACGGGTCGGTTAGTCAAATCCGTTGAGACCAGTACATGTCGTATATCGAGACTTGGTCCGATGGTTTATCCCAATGAACCATGAGTCTATGGAGACTCGTATAGACGTGTAGGTGTTTATAGTGGATAAACACTGAACGGCTCACCGAAGATTCTTAATGGATGGTACATCAACGTCAATAAGAATCTTATCGGGTTGAGTAGCATAGTGGTCCTTCGACTTGAGACACAACTGTAGATGTATGAGACATCCTCCATACTTAGATGGCAGTCACGTCACCGATCTATTTAGATCAGACCTCCGCCTTGTTGGTTATTATCTAGGTCCCAAGATCAAACAAGACATGAAAACATTGTGTGAACCCACCAACGGAGATAGCGGAATACTCACATCGATCGGTTGAGTCGATTTGGAGACGAATAAAGCCCAAAATCCTCACTGCCAAGGGCGCCAACTGCAGTAGTCCACTGCCTTCCATTTTCAGATTTTGAGCTGAGAAAACGGAGCTCCAAGCCTCGTCCGACGGATCCCGGCTCATGGGCGAACCTCCCTACCACCTTCGCAAGACTCGTAAGTGTGCTAGCACTTGATTTCTCACCATGAAAAACCACTCTTGCTTCCCTATATGTCACGCATTTTGGCTTCAAAAACCAGTCCACATTTTCTGTTTTGGGCGTGAGGAGAAGAGAGAAAAAGAGGGAGAAGAAAGTTGTGTAATGTGTTAATGAAAAGCTTTTCCAAAAAGCTTTATATATTTTCCAAGAAAAAAAATAATAAAACCAATTACTTAATTGATTTAAATAAAACCAAAAGTAAATGATTTTCCCTCCAAACACTATTACACCAACTTACATCAACTATTCACATGTCACTTTAATAAAGTGATGTGATGCAAGTCAATCCATCAATCCATCAATCAATCAATCAATCAATCAATCACTCAAAGTGACTTTTGATTTGAGGCTTGATGTGACGATTGATTTGACGCTTGATGCGACTTGCGATGCCACACTTGAATTCGAAATACGAATGCGCTCGCAATCACACTCGGGCTCGGGTTCACTAATTCTAAATTAACGATTTTTCCGTCGCGTCGTAATTAAATGATTACGCCTAGCGAATTCACTATTCACGTCGCTAACGAATTAATTCTAAATTAATTCGTTCGCCCGAATTAAAATCTAATTTTAATTCCGCGTCGAAATCTAATTTCATTTAATATATCGAATATATTAATTTACCGATTAATTCCAAATTAATCGTTATCTCTCTCTAGACAATATTTTATCCTAGATAAAATATCTCCGTAATTAATCCTAGATTAATTTTCTCTCTCTTCTATATAATCCCAGATTATTCAAGAGTGCGAGTTGTGCGTCATCGGTGGATTATTGGGAAGCGACCCATGAGATCCCCGGATAAGTTGGCAGTAAATACGATCATCGGAGTATCCGAATCACGTACGTACCAAGTACTACGTTTTACCGATTTACGAGACAAGGTCGACTCCTAGCAAAGCACCAAGTCTACCCAATTCTACGGACATATCCATTTAAGAATATTTAAGATCTGTTATCAAGCGTAGTATACGATTGTATTGTATGTATCGGCCCAGTATCGGATAGTCACGTACTAGGGCTGGGGCTGGATAAGTGTCTACCCCATCCGAAGCACATATCGGATGTCTGGTAACATAGTCTCTATAATCGGATATTCATGACCTGGTCACAATATCCCGATTGGTTGCGAAACACTCAAGAGCACTAGTACCGTATCCTGCGTGACATCATCTCTAATATGACTGAAGTGATACTTCCGTCTTGACATCACACCCAATACACTACGACTCTCTGATAAACCCAAAAGTGGTGTACGCAGAACCGGTTAAAGCCCTGTACCACCAAGACCAAAGTCTACCGATTATCGCAAGTATTAGCGATGCAAGTCTCAGGTTAAGACTATACACACCTACCTTGATTTCGGCCTCCCATAGACACATAGTCATAATACCAATGGGATTCCGAGGGGTCTATCCAGAGCGAAGCTGTTTCCCGTACCATCGGTGAAACACGACCTCCTATCGCACTTGCATAAGTATCCAATACTTATATATATGAGAACTATGCCGTTGTGCCCTCACAACGCACACAAGTGCAATACTAGCCTATTCCGCATTATCGATGTCCAGTCTCGATAATACTTCGGCTAGGGATATTTAATGATTAATCCTTCGGGGACTGATACTGTCTCATATCATTCTCAGTCCAGGAACTAATCATAGGGACCTCTCTTCATTTATATATCTATGGTGATCTAATCACAAATGATGAGAGTGCAATTTCCTTGTCACATAGTTAATTTGCTACAACAACACAATGATCTGTGCAAATAGTGACGCTATGGGTCATTTTGTCCAACAATCTCCCACTTGGCACATAGCGAGTCACTCAAGTGTCCTACACCCGAACTATATACGGTTCGCTCAAATTGATGAGGAAAGATTTTCGTCAGCGGATTTGCTTGATTATCGTCTGACGCGATTTACACGATCATCACATCGCCACGATGTATGATCCGAACGAATCAGATGATATAGATCTGGATCGTCGATGAGACCTTTAATTCCTTAGCATGTGCTGACGCCTAGCTCAGCTGCTAAAAGAACTATATCTAATCTAATTAGATTTATTTTCGATCCAAATGGCTTCTATTGCTGCCTCAGCTGCAGCAATAATCCGCATTTGTTGTTTATTCGGCAACAGTTATCTTGCTCGGAATATTTCCAGCTCACTGTCCCAGTGTTCAAACTTTATAGTATCTCAGTATTTAATTATTTGGAAACTTGCAGCGGTGATCCCAGTCACTTCAAGTTGTCATTCTTCATAGTTTAAGACAACATCTTTAGTTCTCTCAGATACTAACATATGTTCTTAATGTTCAATCCAGTGACTATCACTTGGATTGACCTGATCGTGACTCCATATGCTCGAAGCGTATGAGACACCCTATCAAGTACATTTTAAATGTACAATTTCCAAGAGAGTGTTAACAACTCCAAATCTATCCCAGTAGATCTTTATTCCTTGAATAAAGGTTGTTACTCCCCAGAATTCTACGGAGAATTTCTATGAAAGAATATCTATGAAAGCCAAGCTTTCACCAATTGCTTTATGGGAATTTAACTGTCAGTGCGCTCTCCCACTAACCTCCTTATATACACAAGAAATATTTTGTTTTGAGTCAAATCATAAATCATTATGATTATTTCAAAACGACAGTTCCAAGAACCTAATGCTTGCTTCAATCCAAACATGGATCGAATAACCCGCAAACCTTGTTTGTCGGTTATTCAAAATCGTCAGGATGTTGTAAACATCCTCCAAAAGGTTTCCTTTTCAGGAAAGCGATTTTGATCTACAACTGACACATTTCATAAATGAAATACGCAGTTATCAACAAGCATCTTCAAAATGGATTTGCCATGGCAACAGGTAAAAGGTTGAACCGTTATTAACACAATGTTGATAACGATACCTTTCCGTCAAAAGCCCAGCTTTGTACGTTGGTATGTTGCCTTCCATGTATGTCTTCCTTGAAGACGTTTAATGTACCAATAGGCACAATGCCTTGTGGTACAACAACTAGCATTCAAAATAGTTGTTATACATGGAATCCATTTCGGACTCATGGCAATTTGCCATAATATGGAGTCGATACCTCGTATCACTTCCTCAAAACGTAGTCGGTTGGTATACCTTCATAAGATTGACATCTTTATGAGGTTAGATCAGAAACCCATACCCTAGGTTGTTTTCTGACTCTATCTGATCTACTCAGTTCTTGTGTATTCGAAGATGAATGGTACAGATTCATCATTGATGAACTGTTTGTGTTCCATTAAGGACTTCGTGCCTTGAAAAGTATTACTCTGATTTTCATCGAGTATCACTATCCTCCCACTGACCACTGCATATCGGTATTCCTCTCAGGAAAAACCGCATGGTGAGCAACAATCACATTGTTCTCATGTGAGATTTATAAGTACTATACTTAAGGTTTCCCTTAGGATAACCTATATTGGCACTTATCCAATTTGGGTTCTTAGTTTGGTATCATCCAAACGTTATGCCTGACATACCCAAATTATTAGGAGTGAGAAACCCTGTTTCTTTCCTGTTCATGTCCTATATGATATCTGTCAAATAGATTTATATGGAACCTTATTCTAAATAAGTTTTGCACTGTTAATATATATCCTATTGAAGGAAACAGTAGCTCAGAGCGACTCGTGATAAACCTTATCATGTCCAACAAAATTCGGTTTTAGTTCGGACACACCGTCTAACTGACGTGTCTCGGGAGGCGTCTTCATATGAAAGAATACCGTAATCTTTCATGTACGTATGAAACTTACTGTTTAAGTATTTTTCCATTACGGTCTTACTGTGGCGGAATGATACTATAGCCGATCTGTTAATTTACTTCGTGTCGAAACTTCAAAAGTTTACGATCTGTGTTCTTCAAAAGAAACACATAACCACAACGTGATGCTACATCCGTCAAGGTCACGAAATATTCATGTTCACATCTAGCCTAGCTAGATATGGGCCCACTAACTTCACCATGAATAGGGCTAACAGATCGGTGGCCCTTATACTATTACCAAGTAAATAGTATTTTAGGTACTTTACCTTATAAACTAGATTCGCAGACCTTATTTGAATAGTCAAATCAGTCCTAGTACCCACTCTTCAAAAGTGTGGATATACGAGTCTCGTTTAATTGTGTCCTAGACAACAATGCCACAAATAAGTCTCTATTGATCAAATCAATTTGAGCTATTTATTTGTCATTTTTATATGTTTGAGATTTTATTATATTCAAAATATAAATTCTGTTATTTACATCTAATGTATTTATCTCAGTATCATCTTTATATAATAAAACACTTAGTGTTCTATAATATAAAGGTTTTATCTGCAATGGATTAAACACTGATATAGAGATAATGTCTCTAGTCAAACTAGTTACATTATAACAGTTCCTAATTTAAGTACATACCCGAAGGGTAGTTCCTAAACTTAGGTATCTACGGTCGAAACAGCGACTTTCGTCCCGTTTCCGATTCGCAGAGAAATCTCAGCTTGAAGTCAGTATCCAGCTCATAGCGGATTCTGAACATCAATACATATATTTTATGTACCACACTAAGTATTTAAAATCCAATTTCAATACTAGTAGTGAACATAACTTTGACAAATATTTTAAAGTCAGAGCCTCGCCCTTTCTTTAATTCCTTCGTGTCTTCCATATCCAAATGGTAGTCACTTTGGGATATGTCAATTATCTTTTCAATATTTCACAAACCTTTGGCCAAGCCTTGGGTTTCGGAATATCGAAACGATGTGCACCTTGTGCAACACGCCCAATTGCAAACTTTGACTTTTCACCTCTAGAATAGTCAAATCAATTCTCTAAGAATTATTAATTGCAATTTAATACTTTTAAATCTAAAGATAGATTTATGATAAGTATATTAATTAAGCACTAAAGTCATCATCACATAAATCTTCCAAAATTTTATGCTCTACTTATTTGCTTAATTAAGGCCTAGATATAACAAGTTATTTTATCCAATAAAGTAACCTATTATGAATTCCCAATAAAATTAAATCATTTAAAACATTTAATCCAAGGATTATATATTTTAAATATTCAACTTTTCAATTCTTTCTTGATTTCAATAGTCCAACTATTTAATCAATTTTAATAAGGTACTATTTATTATAATGATTACAATAATCCAATTATTTAATCAACTATAATTTTAATATTGATTACTATAATCTAATTATAAAATCAACTATTATTTTAATTCAATTATATTGATTACTATAACCCAATTATAAAATCAACTATATATTGAATGAGTTTGTATATAGTCCAACTATATATATTTTTATAACAACATAAAATATTAGTCCAACTAATACTTTTGATTAATATGACGAGTAAAATAGATGAGCACGTTTAGCGAGTATTCGAACGAATGTTGCAAATTCAATACTTGCCTCCCACTATTTTTCGTCGAGCCTCTAACCCTCTGTCGAGTACTCGGGAAACCGTGTTTCCTAGTGGGCTAGGATCCCGTTAAATATCACACAATCTTGACTTTGGCCAACAAATTGTATGATAATTAACTAGGTAGATCATCTCATCCAACTCCTAGATCCAGTAGGTGGACATCCAAGTCCCAAACATATATCTTATATATGCCTATACATCGAATGTATACCCTAACCTTTTTCCTCTGAATCAACTAGGCCTTGGCTTTGGCACAACAAACCTAGTGATCCCAGTCAAGCGCGGACCCATTGACATGGAAGCTTCGTAATCAATGTCAATGGACAAGAAGTGGTCTTGACTTTGGCCAACAAACCACAACTTGGACACGACACCGATATGGAACAAAGCCTCGTGATTAAAACACATCTTCGACGGACAAGGGCTTGACTTTGGCCAACAACCCCTGCCAATCTCGGATCTTGAGCAAGAATCACTCAATGGAAGGAAAATAAACGCTTGATATTTAACGAGGGTTTTTCGCGTGGAAATTGGCTACCAATTTAATTATCTTTGTTAAGGTCTCATCATCATACACCCTTAAACATGCATTCTAAACACATAATAAAGCGAGTATGAAATAAATAATAATGATATGCGGATGGATACTTTACACATTGATCCTAGATCAAATCTCTCCCTTTCTCACTCAAGCTAGCACTTGTATTACTTCTACCCATTACACTACACTTCTAAAGAAACCTCATTTACATTGAGGGGAATAGGTGAGAAGAGAATACAAAGAGAATAGAGGTGATAAGGCTGGACACGCAGGTCCAATTTAATAAATCGAATTTATTACAACAATTTCTAAAATTGCCCACCCATCTAATATCCATCTGATATACATTATTCATTCAACACAACCACGTATTCACACACATAAGCATGCTATCAATCAATCTAATCAAATTAATTAATCTGATAATTAAGTGATCATCCAATGTTCAAACAACGATTTGATTTTGTTCGAGTCAAACTCGTTTTTGCGAATAAGTACTTAAAGTACGAATTCATGAATTAAATTAAACTACATCATTAAATCTAATTTAACATGTATTTAATACTAATTCACTATTCAATTCCAAATTAAATATTACACTTTATTAATAAACCTTTTACGATTTAAATTCCAAATTTAATCGTAACGCGTCCCAAAGACCGATTAACGTCCAACGTCAATTCAATTAAAGTCCAATGGGCTTTTAATTGATTTCTTAAGGCGTGGACTTTTGGTCAACTCGGGTCAAACCGATAACCAAAGTCCAATCCGGGATTTACCCCATAAGCCCATAAATCAATCTTGGCCCATTAGGCCCAATTGAACTTTAAAAGTTCATTAAGTCGCATTTGGGCTTAACGGAAGTGGTTTTGGGCCCAATTGGATCCAATCCATTTGGCCTAAACCCAACTTTGTACAACAAAGCCCAATAAGCCCAATAACAACTTTAATAGCCCAAATCCAATTTTAAGGCCTCAAATAATTAAATTACATAAATCCAATTTAGCAATTTAATTACCTAAAGTGTATAATATGATTAATCACCTAAATCAACATTTCCAAAACATCAAATTAGTCCAATTAATCATACTCAATTCATTATCATATGTCCAACACACAAATTGAAAAATCAAACCCATTACATGCTTTTAATGCTCTCGGCCAAGGAAGGTAATTTTGTCCGATTTGAATTCAATCCAATTAATTCCACAATCGACATTGAATTAACTTCCCGAATGATTTCATACACATCCAATGTCATAAAATCAAAAATCCAAGACATTATAGGGCAATGTAGATTCGGCCAAGGTGAAGGTATTATGGGTTTTTGTTCAATTCAAAATTAATCCAATTCAATCTCAAATCAACATCATCCTACTTCATTACAACTCATCCAATGAATTAATAATCAAAAATTCCAAGAATTCCAACACCATACATATTCGGCCAACACCATCAAATTAGGGAAAATTGTTCCAAACACATTTTCTTGAAATTGATGAAATCAATCTTCAATACAACAACATTTAAACATGCTCAATCATCCAATTTCATAAAATCATGCTCAAATCCAAAATACCCAATTTTAAGCCCTACATTTTTCATGCTTGAACCTAAGCTCTTGATGCCATTGTTGGTTATTATCTAGGTCCCAAGATCAAACAAGACATGAAAACATTGTGTGAACACACCAACGGAGATAGCGGAATACTCACATCGATCGGTTGAGTCGATTTGGAGACGAATAAAGCCCAAAATCCTCACTGCCAAGGGCGCCAACTGCAGCAGTCCACTGCCTTCCATTTTCAGATTTTGAGCTGAGAAAACGGAGCTCCAAGCCTCGTCTGACGGATCCCGGCTCATGGGCGAACCTCTCTACCACCTTCGCAAGACTCGTAAGTGTGCTAGCACTTGATTTCTCACCATGAAAAACCACTCTTGCTTCTGTATATGTCACGCCATTTTGGCTTCAAAAACCAGTCCACATTTTCTGTTTTGGGCGTGAGGAGAAGAGAGAAAAAGAGAGAGAAGAAAGTTGTGTAATGTGTTAATGAAAAGCTTTTCCAAAAAGCTTTATATATTTTCCAAGAAAAAAAATAATAAAACCAATTACTTAATTGATTTAAATAAAACCAAAAGTAAATGATTTTCCCTCCAAACACTATTACACCAACTTACATCAACTATTCACATGTCACTTTAATAAAGTGATGTGATGCAAGTCAATCCATCAGTCCATCAATCAATCAATCAATCACTCAAAGTGACTTTTGATTTGACGCTTGATGTGACGATTGATTTGACGCTTGATGCGACTTGCGATGCCGCACTTGAATTCGAAATACGAATGCGCTCGCAATCACACTCGGGCTCGGGTTCGTTAATTCTAAATTAACGATTTTTCCGTCGCGTCCTAATTAAATGATTACAACTAGCGAATTCACTATTCACGTCGCTAACGAATTAATTCTAAATTAATTCGTTCGCCCGAATTAAAATCTAATTTTAATTCCGCGTCGAAATCTAATTTCATTTAATATATCGAATATATTAATTTACCGATTAATTCCAAATTAATCGTTATCTCTCTCTAGACGATATTTTATCCTAGATAAAATATCTCCGTAATTAATCCTAGATTAATTTTTTCTCTCTTCTATATAATCCCAGATTATTCAAGAGTGCGAGTTGTGCGTCATCGGTGGATTATTGGGAAGCGACCAATGAGATCCCCGGATAAGTTGGCAGTAAATACGGTCGTCGGAGTATCCGAATCACGTACGTACCAAGTACTATGTTTTACCGATTTACGAGACATGGTCGACTCCTAGCAAAGCACCAAGTCTACCCAATTCTCCGGACATATCCATTTAAGAATATTTAAGATCTGTTATCAAGCATAGTATACGATTGTATTGTATGTATCGGCCCAGTATCGGATAGTCACGTGCTAGTGCCGGGGCTGGATAAATGTATACCCCGTCCGAAGCACATATCAGATGTC
The DNA here is from genome assembly GCA_019454045.1 of Zanthoxylum bungeanum. Classification (NCBI taxonomy): domain Eukaryota; kingdom Viridiplantae; phylum Streptophyta; class Magnoliopsida; order Sapindales; family Rutaceae; genus Zanthoxylum; species Zanthoxylum bungeanum. The sequence continues at coordinate 370,090 of SKCR01047269.1, forward strand.
TGGTAACATAGTCTCTATAATCGGATATACATGACCTGGTCACAATATCCCGATTGGTTGCGCAACACTCAAGAGCACTAGTACCATATCCTGCGTGACATCATCTCCAATATGACTGAAGTGATACTTCCGTCTTGACATCACACCCAATACACTACGACTCTCTGATAAACCCAGAAGTGGTGTACGCAGAACCGGTTAAAGCCCTGTACCACCAAGACCAAAGTCTATCGATTATCGCAAGTATTAGCGATGCAAGTCTCAGGTTAAGAATATACACACCTACCTTGATTTCGGCCTCCCAGAGACACATAGTCATAATACCAATGGGATTCCGAGGGGTCTATCCAGAGCGAAGCTGTTTCCCGTACCATCGGTGAAACACGACCTCCTATCGCACTTGCATAAGTATCCAATACTTATATATATGAGAACTATGTCGTTGTGCCCTCACAACGCACACAAGTGCAATACTATCCTATTCCGCATTATCGATGTCCAGTCTCGATAATACTCCGGCTAGGGATATTTAATGATTAATCCTTCGGGGACTGATACTGTCTCATATCATTCTCAGTCCAGGAACTAATCATAGGGACCTCTCTTCATTTATATATCTATGGTGATCTAATCACAAATGATGAGAGTGCAATTTCCTTGTCACATAGTTAATTTGCTACAACAACACAATGATCTGTGCTAATAGTGACGCTATGGGTCATTTTGTCCAACACACCTGTTCGTTGGGTGTGGATCGATCCTCAGGATATCCTGTGTGTGTACAGAGCATAGGTAGTCCATATATATTTAGCAGTCTGTTAGATCTGTGGCCACAATATACATCGAAAGTAAGTTCCGAGTGTTATTTAAAGATTGCTAATAGATACGTCGACGAGATAATACCTATAGAGATTTGACGTTCACATCTATATCTCTGGGATTATCTGGATACCTGTGACGGAGGGATTATACGTATGCAATGACCTCGACCTGTATGATTCAGCTAGTTTATCTGTGATCGTCATAATCTACGGGTGGATAGATTATGGATATGAAATTGGATTTCGTGACGGATATACCTGAATCTAGAGAGTCTCAATAATGAAACATACTCGTAGAGCACTAGAGCAACATTTATGAATAATGATGATTATTTATAAATCATTTAATCGTTAAACGAAAAATACATACGAACGGGCTGAACCGTCATTTCCTAATTAATGTGTATTTGTATTTAATATATGATATTATTAAATACACATTAATAAATAGTCAAATAAAGGTATTTGACATATATCATCAATATATGTATTTGAGATATTTAAAGTAAATATAATACATATATTTGATATATTTGTATTTAATTAATTATTTAATTATTTAATTGTTAAATGATTAATATAATTAAAATATAAATATATCACCAAATGATAAAGTTAGGAAGTGATTATAAGTTGCAATTGTTGACTTATACATTAAAGGAAATGGTTGTCAAATTGATTTTGACTTCTTAAGATATTTGTTCAAATTGTTTGAAAAATGAAAATATTTTTTTCCTTTATTTCTTGATAATTTCGGCCATGACACTTTAAAATATAAAAGTTATATTTTTCTAAGTTGCATTTGTTGAGTAAATTAAATATCTTTAAAGTTGTTTTAGATATTTAACCAAGTTGAACAAATGAAAGACAAATGTAGATGAAATTACTATTCTTGTAATTTGCCTTACCAATTTCGGCCAAGGGCTTTTTCCAAGCTTGTATATATTGTTTTTCATTTCATTTGATTTTACCCTAATTCACTTTAACCAAAAACTCCATTAAAGGAAGGCAAAGAATGCTAGAGAGAAAAGAAAGACAAATCAAGAAAAGCTTGGAAAATAGTAAGTATTTCCAACCTTCCATTAGAGAGTAATTTGTTCCTCTTGTTGTGGGCAACATCTTGTGATGTTCTTGAGTTTTTCTATTCTTTATTCTTTGTGTTTTTGATTGATAAATGTTTGGTGAAAGTGTAGAGCATGTATAATGGAGAAAGCTTGTGACTAGTGTAGTTATAAGTGTTCTTTTAAGGTTTTGGAAACCTTGTTGCTAATCTAGAGTTGTTGACCCACTCTTAGATGACCTAGATTTGATCTTGAGTTGTTTCATTGTGTTGAGACTTTGATTGGATGGAAGAAACATGATTGAAGTATTGGATTTAACCAATTTGGTCTAATTTGTCCAATTTGATGAAATTGAAAAATTAGGGTTCATGACCAATTCCAAATTTGGGTATTTTCATATATGTTGTGTATTTGGATGTGTATATGATGCATATAAAGTTTCATGTTGATTCGATTACATCTTGATGTGTTTTGAAGCATGAAATGACAAAGTGCACAAATGGCACCCCATTGGGAGCATTCGGCCCAGTGAGTCAAATTTGGGGATTTGATTGCTTTTGGTGTTTTTATGTTTTGAACATGCTAATTTTATCTTAGAAATGATTTAGAATCATTCAAAATTTATTTGATCAATTTCGGACTAAAATGGACAAAAATACCAATGTAAGGGCATTTCGGTAAATTCACTTGAATATGATTCATTTGAATTTTAATTTCATAATTTGATTATTGGATAATTAAATAAATATGTTTATTTAATTAATTCGAGAAAAAGTTTTGAAATCGGAAAATTTGATTTTCCGTGATTTCGCTGCGTTACCGGATTCTGCCCCTAAAACCCCTACAGATGGACAAGAGAGAAGAAAGTGGAGAGGGGCCGTGTAGAAAAATGAGAGAGAAAAGAGAGGGGAATGAGACAATTCAAATCCAAGAGCTGCCTTAGGGTTGGTTTAGGTCTCTTTTTATAGTTGCATGCTAGGGTTTCTATTTGTTATGCTTGTTAGGGTTTTCATCTTATTCTATGTGTGTGTGCCGCCCATCCCCCTTTTTGGTCAAGATTTTCCATCCAAATTTGAGGGATCCAATCTTGGTTAATTTGGAAGGGGATTTGAATGGATTTGGCACATGTTTTGCATGAGGTTTTATTATTTTGGAGAGGGCTTGAGCGTGTGGGTCTTGTGAGTTGCATTGGTTGCATGTGATTTGGATGGGTTGTATGGCTTTGTGTAGTGTGGGTGTGTATGACATGGATAAATGGGCTTCTATGGGTTGCGGGGTTTTGGCCGGAGGCTAATGTTTAAAAAATAAATTGATTAAGCGAACCCGAGGCTAATTTAGTGAGTTCAAGTCTGACGAGGTATTAATTTTAGAGTTTTCCCTTCCGGTATTCATTTCCCGCGACTTCCGTGACTTATCAGGTAGTGCCTCCATATGAGGCTCATCATTGGGCTTTATGCAAAAATGCAGTGCCTACACTAATGTGTGCAAATTTTATTTGCTAACATTAAAGCTTATTATATTTAATTAGATTAAATTATAAAATGGACAAAAATGCCCTTGCTAAGTCGGTCTTCTCCATTTAAAAAGTAAAAAATTTTCTTTTGCTTCCAAGGGAATCTTATGGCCGAATTCTTCATCCTCCAAACCTCTCAAATTTTTGTTTGATGAAACAAAGAAGAAAGTGAAGAAAAATTCAAGAAAAGCTTAAGGATAATTGGAGATTAGAGGTAATCTTTATCATTCTTGAGTTTAGAAATTTGTTTCATGTTCTTGAATTGTTAGAATGGTTCTAGGGTTTACTTTCTTCTTACAAATTTGGGGCTTTTGGTGTTGGAAGATAGATTTGGAAGTGAAGTGCATGTGTGAAGGTGATTTGGATGGAATTATTGTAATTATTGTCCAATTTGATCATTAGATGATATGTTGCCATTCTAGAGTGTTATGACCACTCTTGTAATACCTAGAATTATTTTTGGGTGGTTCATTTGTGGTGACTTTGATTGTTGTTTTGATTAATTGGATTAATCTTGAAAAATTGGATTTAAAGCATGCAAAATTGGCATTTTTGGTTTCTTAGTTTTTCGTTTCAGGGGAAATTCGAGAAAATCACTCCTCGAACAAACCTCCATCAACTATGAATTTGTTTGGTTTTATTGGGAACCAAATGCAAACTTGGAAAAATATAGAAACAACAGACAAGACAAAGGATTTAACATGGTTCAGAGGAATGGAACCAACCTACGTCCACGGGTGCAAGGGAAATAAAATCTTTATTACGTGCTTAGGTTTGACCAACATGCACTAACTCTCGCTTACACTTAAGTTTTTTGCTCTCTCTTTTACAAGTTATGTGCGAAATAAAAATAGCCAACCTCTTACAATGAGTTCTCCATCTTATTATATACTTGGTGAAATTCTACCATTACACCAACTCATGACGTCAGCCACGTTGCTAAGCAATTATTGCCTAAGCTCTCTTCCCCAATTACCCTATAGATAACAGCCCAACCGCCTGATACCTCTACTACATGCTATCTGAACTTCATTAAATTACCCATTCTTGGTAACTGTTACACGCTTTTCCCATGTGCCAGCCTGTACTCCAACCACTTCTATGCGATTGCGTGTGTCAATTAATAATCTTGCAGCTCTGCTCCATCCCATCACTCGCTGGTTTATTTCTATCTCATCAATCCATAGGAAGCCCAAACTTCCGTTTAGGGCTTACGTCTCCCATCTAATAACACAATGCTACAACCTTGACCAACATCATTGGGTTAGTTCGTCGAAATAAGTAACGTCCTCCATTGCATCTACTAATAGGTCGCATCGGTAGAAAAGCTTTCACTTCCCTCTCATTGTCTTAAAAAAGGTCAAGGCTGCACTGAGCCCCTTTTCATGTACAAATATTGAGAAATAGCATCCCTCAATGATAGTCCGAACTATTATAATTTTCTTCTAACTTGTATCTTATGATGATCACATTCCTCAGATGTAAGTGACCATCTCTCAGCTGATTTCCATATTCTTTGGGTCGGTATCCAAATGTAACCGAATTTGATCCACTGGTCGTGCTAGGCATCCCGAGGCCAGAGCCTTATCCTTGTAAAGATCTTGGGCCCCATCTTGGCAAGTGAAATCCCTTCACTACCCTTCTTCATACTTCGACACTTCTTGGGTTAGGAAATCACCATCAACATTTGTCCCATAGTTCTCGGTATCAACGAGTATGCGAGTTGGTGTCGGGAACTTCAAAAAATGGTATTGTGCCTTTTTACGCTGGAGTTCAACCCTGATTAAGTCTAGAGTTCAAAATCTACCCCACCACAGAGCGGGTTCCACAATCCGCAAGCTTTAGTACTTTTTGTAAGAATCCACGCCAAGTTCATAACTCTGACCTAGCACCTCTGCTTCTGATCCATAGTCTTGCCATCTCTTCCACTAGGCTGTCTTTGACTGAAAATATTTATCTGGGCTAACTCCGACTGGTCCGTTCACTGGTTCCTCGGCTTAAACTTGAAGAAACTCATCTTGTGCCTCCTCAAGTTGATGCACGCTCTTGACATGCTATGATTTCAGAAAAATAATGATCTCCAAAGACCTGTGAAACCAAATATAGGTCATGAGGGAAAGCTAATCTCGGGCTATCACACAGTAAAAGGGCCCCGGCGAGATGTAACCCAGCCCCAGGGGAAAAGATCGATAAGTCATCTAAGTCACTTGGCCGCAAGGGAATGTCCATTTCTTGTGCCAGTACATAAAAATAAGGCATCGGTGGGACGTAACCTAGTATCGAGCCAATGCAATAACTTGGCCACAAGGGAATGCTCCATTCTTGTGCCATCCACACTTGGGCATGGGGGAGAAACTCCAATCTCATTCCAAAGAAGATAATAAGTCTTCGTTGGGACTTCACCCAAACCCGAGCCAATCAAGCAAACTGGCCACAAGGGAATGTACCCTCATTGTGCCACCAACATGGCCTCCGCAAAATGAATACAGCCCTGAGCCATCAAAAAAACTGGCCACAAGATAATGTACCCTCCTTGTGCCGTCAACATGGCCTCGGCAGAACGAATGCAATCCCAAACCATCAATTTTCTCTCCAAGACTTTAAACTCGATGGCAGATTTTTGACCTTTGGAAACCAAAATGGAGACTGAAAATGACATCTTATTTCAAGTCAAAAAATAAAACCAAGATAAAAAACAAGACAAACAAAACAAGAGTGATATATTACATACCCCGTACAGACCCAAAAGAAACAACAAAGGAGCCTGAGACAGCATTCTGACCATGCCACCCAAAACAACAATTTTCAACTTCATAGTTCAATGTCCCGGAGAACCGAGATACAAATGGAGGGGGCAGGCAACGCCATGAGATTTTTCTTATGATAGGCAGGCCCCGAGTCTACAAACTCCACGGAGACCCTCACGCATTCCCCGTGCTATTCTCATATGGATCCGAAATGGAACCTCCAATGCCACGGGGGCATTCTCCCTCCCCGTTCTAGGCATATAACGAGGCTACAAACTCCACAAAGGCTCTCTGGCCTTCCCCGTGTTATGTCCCTTCCAAAACTACAAATGGAACGGAGGCCTGTGGGCCTTCCCCGTTCTATGTACCTCCAACACTGCCAGCAAACGCCATGGGGGAATTATCTTTTCCCATGCTATTCAAACCCAGAGGTACCGTAATACCAAAGCCACTAGCCATCCATACATGTTGTGACTTCCTTGAGGCAGCAAACGCCACGCTGACTCGTTCTTCGAGCATGCTATGGATACCTGAGGCGCCAAACTCCATGCAGGCCTTTATGCCACAATCATTCCTCAAAGATGCAAGTCATTGGGTATTAACGTTCCAGCCCGGAGGTTTGATAATGACACTAGGGACTGGCGTGCCGTGGGGTGCATGCTTTTCCACATGCCTTGCATCTTTTCACGTATCCCGATCACGAGTATTTCACAAGAATATTAAATATGCATTTCCCACTTAAATAATAAACAAGCATGGATAAAAAAAATTTTATTAAAGAAAATGAAAGTCTTATTAATATTTAGGGGATCTACTTCCATCTTATAACTCTTTGTGGATCATTCTAAGTGAGGCTCTCTTGAAAGTAATTTCGTAACATTTCTGCATTCCAAAACATTTTAAGTCGGGTACCGTCCAGCTATTACAGATGATAGGTACCCGGCCTGTTGACTTCGACAACTATATAAGGTCATTCCTATTTGGCCCCCAATGAACCCTCATCGGGCACGCAAAACTAAGTCACTGGGGAAGAATGATCGTTTTCGAACCCCCTTATTGTAGAAACACGCCGTCTTCTACTGATATACTGCCATCTTGAGTGTCGATCTCTCATTTTTCTCTTCTATTAGATCAAAATGGTGCTTAAGGAGATCTTCATTCTTCCCATCCTCAAAGTACCCCGATGGGATGTCATTCCAATCTCAGTAGGGATGCCCGTTTCACACCTGTAAGCCAAAGAAATGGGGTCTCCCATGTAGAGTCCTTGTAAGTTGCTCGATGTGCCCACAAAATCTCTAGCAACTCCTCAATGCACATACCCTTACATGACCCGAGCATCGCCTTCAAGTTGCTCTTGATGGTTTTATATTCTGCTACCACATGTCCATTTTCCTTCGGATGAGCAAGTGAAGCAAACTGATGAGAGGAAAATATATCAATATTTACCGCCTCTTTTACTTAATATTTTGTTTAGTTTCTCGGGTTTGTTGAATGTTTTGATGTGTTTTAGTTTATTTTGCAGACAAAATAATATTGGGACTCAATGAAATCATTTAGGACGAAATATGGGTCAAATAAGGGCAAAAATTAGACTTGATATATTAATTTTGGAGATTGGAAACTTAAAAGGGCGTTCTAGCGAAATGCAGTTTCGGAAATTCCAATTTTACGTAATTATCATATTTTGGGCATAAATGTTTACTCTGATATCGGTTTGAGCTAATTCAAGATCCAGATTAAAGAAGACTCAAAGATCTACAACATTGAAGAACAAAATAATTTCGAATTTCATGACCGAAAATGATGAAACATCTAGAAGTGTGTTATGCTTAATTATTAAAGTCATTTTCAAAGCAAAATAAATAAATAAATAATAAAAATAGTCAAACTCCAACAAAACATGATAGCAATTAATAATGGATTTGGTGGAAAAATTAGTGGAGTAATTAGTAATAGATTTGGTGGAGCAATTAGTGGAGCAATTAATAATGGATTTGGTGGATGATTTGATGGAGGTAAAATTTTGCCTATAAATACCAAGCCATTTCATTTGTAAATTCATACCTTCTTCTATGTAATTCCTTAAGAATACTAAGAAGATTGTATCTTGTTTGTTTATTTACAGCTTTCAGTAATTAATTTCCGCTTTTACACTTTCTTTTCTTTTCTTTTCAGTCTTTACTTTCTGCAATTTACTTTTACGCAAAATTCTGAAAAATTACATAAGAGATCAAATTTCTTGGTAATTACTGAATTGCCCCACAACTTTGCAAATTGATCATTTTAGTCCTAAAATTGTGAAATACAATTTTGGATGATTCTAAAACATTTCTAAGATGAATTTTAACAAGTCCAACTCATCAAAATCATATTGCAATCAAATTCCCAAATTTTAGTCAATTGCCGAGATCACCCCTCAATTTTTTGATTAATTACAATTTAGTCTCTTTTTGTTCAAAACATGCCAAGATCAAATCCAATCAACCCAAAAACCGCAAATTTTGTATGATTGGAAACATGCCAAGATCAAATCCAATCATACAAAATTTGGAAAAGCTTGGAAATCTTTAGCATAATACATTACATATATGAAAAACCCCAAATTTGGATGGAATTAAGAACCCTAATTTTATAATTTCATCAAATTGACCAATATTACCAAATCTTTAAAATCCAACACTTTAATTCATTCTTTACAACACCAAAAAAGTCTCACCACTTTGAAATAACTCTAGAAAAATTCTAGGTCACCAAGGATTGGCTCAACAACTCTAGAATGGCAACTTGATTATCAAATAATCAAAAGAGAGCCATTGAAACCATTTCAAGCTCACTTGTAACCATACATGCATTCATCTTTCATTTGAGTTCATAATCAATTAAAACACAAACTACAAGTGTAGAGACAACATCAAAGCAACATATATTGAAGCTAAGCATGTTAGAAACATTTTTCATGTTGGAAGATTTGAAAGAAAACTTACAAATGCTAAAGATTTCCAAGCTTTTCTTTTTTTCTTCAAACTTTTCTCTCAACTACTTTTGTGTTTATTTTGTGACTTATAAAACACTAAACCTAATGAAATAAAACAAAGCAATATATACTTCACAAAAATAGCCCTTGGCCGAATTTGGAAGCAATATAATATCTAGATATTTATTTTTGTTTCATTAAATTTGCTTTATCAACTTGTTAACTTTATCATTACAACTTTAATGAATTATTCAACAAGTCAACAAAAGCAACTAAAAGCATTTCCATAATTATCACAACTTAGGATATTTATATTTTTAATTAATTTAATTATTTAACAATTAAATAATTAAATAATTATTTAAATATAAATAATTTAAATATATGTATTATATTTACATTAAATATTCAAATACATATATATTTATGATATTAGTCAAATATCACAATTTGACATTTAATTAATGTGTATTTAATAAAATCTATCATTAAATGCAAATACATAAAAATTAGGAAATTACTATTAGGTCCTTTCGCATGTATTTTTCACTTTACCTTTAAACGACTTATAAATAATCAGTATTATTCATAAATGTTGCCCTAGTACTCTACAAGTATATTTCATTAGTGAGACTCTCTAGATTCAGGCATATCCGTCACGAAATCAAATTTCGTGTCCATAATTTACCCACCCGTAAATTATGACGACCACGGATAAACTCGCTGAATCATACAGGTTGAGGTCATGGCATATATATAATTCCTTCCTCACAGGTATCCGGATATATCCCAGAGATATATATGTAAACCTCAAATCTATATAGGGATAATCATGTCGACGTCTCTATTAGCAATCTCTAAAAGAACACTTAGAACTAACTTCTAAAGTGTACCACGGGCCCATGGTTTTTATCTGATTTCTAATCATATATGGACTAGCTTTGCTCTGTACACAGAACTGACGGATCCTATCTCGACACACACAGGACACCCTGAGGATCTGTCCACACCCAACGAACAGGAAGTGGTCTAATCTAAATAGATCGGGGACGTGATTGCCATCTAAGTGTGGAAGATGTCTCATGTGTCCACTGTGGTATCTCAAGTCAAATAATCACAAATGCTACTCAACTCGAGAAGATTCTTATTGACGTTGCTGTACCATCCATTAAGAATCTTTGGTGAGTCGTTAAGTGCTTATCCGTTATAAACACCTACACGTCTATACGAGTCCCCAAGACTCACATTAATTGAGAAATCATTGGAATCATATATTCCAGTATACGACATGTACCGGTTTCAACGGGTTTACTTTACTGACCAAGTAGTGAAAACCTTGACCAGAAACTGTCTGAGAATGACAACGTCATGATACAACTCAATGTTAGTTGCAACGCTTTTGCAACAGTATCATGACTAATCATCCTAAGGTCTATTACATCTTTACCATATAAGAAGATATATTATATTATAGAAACTGCTCATTTTATTCTTAATAAAATGTTTTACAATATATTTTCTAGGAAATACAACCGGGAATTGGCGCTCTGAGCACCAACCCCAACAAAACTCCAACTTGCTTTGGTGCCAATATTGATTGTATCTAATACCCATCGACTCCACATGTTTATCAAATAACTTCGGAGGTATGACCTTCGTAAGCGGGTCTGCCACATTATCTTCACTCGGTACCTTGCACACGACAATATCCCTTCGCGACATGATCTCTTGAATGATGTTGTACTTGCGTTCCACATGCTTCGACTTCTGATGCGCCCTCGATTCCTTTGATTGCGCAATGGCTCCAGTTGTGAGACACAGAAATCGGTGACGCTGTTACAGGCTCGTGGCCCACGGGGGAACTAAACTAGAGAAATAAAATGGAGTCGCCACCCAGTGTGAACTCGAAAAATGATTTAAGGCCACACTCACCCCTCGCAAGGGAAGACCTCAAACTGTTGGGTTCGGAATGGTCCCTTACTTATGCCCCTTGTAATGAACGGATTTATGTAATAATATAACCGAGTCTACACAAGAATAACCTACGTCTAAGTTCGCATACATAAAAGTAAAAACTAAATCTAAGTTCGCATACAACCTATATCTAAGTTTGCATGTAACCTATGTCTAAGTTTCCATGCATAAACGTTAGTCGGAATAACAGCAAGCACACAATCTCATGAATACATTAAATTAATACATGCTAAAACATAAATAAATCATGCATAAAAATATCATACTAAACAACTAAATCATGCATAAAAATAACATACTAAACAACTAAACCATGCATAGAAATAACATACTAAACAATTAAATCATGCATAAAAATAACATACTATTTCTAATAAACAACGAAATATGCAAGATTAGATGAAACGGAATATGTTCGTTTCTCAAGCGGTACGCGGAATTGTATCCCAAGTTCAGACTGCACTACCATCTATTCGGATTCAGATACGAAATTTATGTCCGGGTTTCCATCCGATATACCACGAGAGATAGCACAAATTCATTCATCCCATGGCCACAACATACAGAAACCAACAATATGCATGCGAAGAACTAAGAAAAATAAATGACAAAAAAAAGAACGGGAATAAATAAAAGGGTGACCTCAGGTCTAACCACTTAAGTCGCCTTTTGGAAGTGCGTTCCACGGTTGTCAGAAGGGTTGATGCTCCACAACTTTTCCAATTTTCTGATTCATTGTTTTCCCCCATTGCTTCGCTGTTTTGGGCTGCTGTTTTCTATGTTTTGCTGCTATTTCTGGTCATTATTTTAGCTTACTATTTTACGGTTTTGAGTGCAGTTTGTGGGGGACTGGTTTGCGGTTTTGAATGTAGTTTTGGGGCTGTTTTGTGCAGTTTATGGTGCAGTTTTTGGGGCTGTTCTGTGCGGGTTTAAGGGTGCAGTTTGTGTGGTTAATGAGAGGGCTGTTGTGAGTGGTTTATTTTTTTATTTGTTACGGTTCGGTGGGGTATGTGTGGCTACGTGGCTGTGTTTGGCGTGAGTGTATGGCTTCGTTTTGGTCGGTTAATGGGGTGAGTTTGGTGTGTTTCACGTGGCCATGTACTTTGGAGGAGTGAGAGGTCGATTCACTTTGAAGAGTGGGCTGTGTGTGATTCTCGTGGTTGTTGCTTTTGTGGGATCATTTTTTTTAGGGTTTTTTGGTTTGTTAAGGGGGCTGTGACGTGAGGGGTTTATTGGCTGTGCATGGTGTCAGAGATAGAGATACGTGAGGGGTTTATTGGCTATGCATGGTGTCAAGGAGAGAGATACGTGAGCGGTTTATTGGCTGTGCATGGTGTCAAGGGGGGCTGTGGCGTGAGGGGTTTATTTGTGTGAAGCGTGAAGTGAAGAGATGATCAGTTAGGGTTTTGCTTGTTGTTTATTCATGTGTGCATGGGTGGAGGCAGTTCACGTGGCTTGCTTGCCGAGAGAGAGGGTAGTGTGTTACGTGAATGAAGGGGTTTCTTGGGCGTGAATGCTAAGGTTTATTTGTTATTTGTGGTGAGAGGGAAGAAGAGGCCGTGAGTGGAGAGAGTGGCAGAGGGGAGTGGCGTAAGGATTTTTTAGGGTTTATTAGTATTTTGGTTTGAAAGAGAGGAGATGAGAGAGAATGAGTGGCGTGAATGAGCTATGAGATTAGAAGGGTTTGGTTTATGCTCCTTTTTGTAAGAAAATTTTTCGGCATTCCTTGTACGAGAAGGGAAAGAAATATGTAATCATGGGGGTATCTCTAATTAGTGTGTCATAAGGAAAAATCTATTCTCTTTTAGGAAGGTAATTTGTGGATTTGATTTGATTTGATTTAGTTTAGGCATGTGATTTAATTTAATTAGGAATGTGATTTATGAGATTTGATTTGATTCTTTTAATTCGGGAATGTGACTTAATTTGATTTCAACATGTGTTTAATGTGTGGATTTATTATTTTGGATGAGATGGGCGTGTGTATAGGTTCTTTTTGGTGGGCTTGGGCGTGTGTTTGGGTTCTTTTTTGTGGGCTTGGGCGTGTGGTTTGAGTGTGGCTTGGTGTGTGGCTTGCGAGGGTTTTGGGCTAAGGATAAGTTTTAAAACAGAGGTCCAACGAGCAAACCCGAAGATAAGCAGACGAATTAAATCCAACAAGGTATTGATTTCTGACTTTTCCCTTCCGATGTCCGTTTCCCGTGACTTCCGCAACTTAAAGGGTAGTGCCTCCGTACGAGGCTCATCATCGAGACTTATATGCAAAAATGCAGTGCCTACAGTCGCCCCCACTTTGATGGGATTTGTGCAGTGTGTGACAGTGACAATCCTATCAAAGTTATGCATGCATTTTTACTTACCTGGCTCACCACCTGTTGCTTATCTTACTTGTTATCCTGAGATGCTTTTACCTTTAGGATTTGTTCCCAAACTGTATTGAATATGGGATTTGTTACCGAACGGTGTTGAGAGAGGGCTTTGTTCCCCGGGGCTTTATTCCCGAACTTTGTTGAGAGTGGGCTTTGTTCCCGAATTGTGTAGATTGTGGGCTTTGTTCCCTTGGGCTTTATTCCCGAGCTGTGTTGAGAGTGGGCTTTGTTCCCCGGGATTTGTTCCCGAACTGTGTTGAGAGTGGGCTTTGTTCCCCAACTGTGTAGAAAGTGGGCTTTGTTCCCGAAATGTGTTGACTGTGGGCTTTGTTCCCTTGGGCTTTATTCCCGAACTGTGTTGAGAGTGGGCTTTGTTCCCGAATTGTGTAGATTATGGGCTTTGTTCCCTTGGGCATTATTCCCAAGCTGTTGAGAGTGGGCTTTGTTCCCCTGGCTTTGTTCCCGAACTGTGTTGAGAGTGGGCTTTGTTCCCTGGGCTTTATTCCCGAACTGTGTAGAGAGTGGGCTTTGTTCCCGAACTGTGTTGAGAGTGGGCTTTGTTCCCGAACTGTGTTGAGAGTAAGCTTTATTCCCTAGCTGTACTAAATATGGGCTTTGTTCACGAACTGTGTAGAGAGTGGGCTTTGTTCCCGTACTGTGTTGAAAGTGGGCTTTGTCCCCTAACTATACTGAATGTGGGCTTTGTTCCCTAACTGTGTTGAGAGTGGGCTTTGTTCCCTGAGCTTTATTCCCGAACTGTGTAGAGAGTGGGCTTTTTTCCCGAACTATGTTGAAATAGGGCTTTATTCCCATGGGCTTTATTCCCGAACTATGTAGAGAGTGGGCTTTGTTCCCGAACTATGTTGAGAGTGGGCTTTGTTCCCTGGGCTTTGTTCCCGAACTTATGTTGACTGTGGGCTTTGTTCCCTGGGCTTTATTCCTGATGCTGATTGTATTTGCCGATTTTTCCTTTTCTTCAAAACCTGCGAACAAAAACAAAAAATGCGTGTATGTGACGTGTATGCATGTATGCATGGATGTATTTCCTATTTCGATGGGTTAGGCCTTCCTTTACTCCTTGGTGCCATTCACCTACAAATGTCTCTGGTCGCCCCCTAGGCCTGCTTAGTTCTGACCTTATTTGGAATATTACACAATAAATTAAGACAGGTCCTAATTATTGTTTCTATGAATTACTATCAAGCACTCTTAAGACTAACAATTATAAATAAACACAAATAAAACAATGCAGTAAATAAATTCAACACAATAATTTTGTTAACGAAGTGTAAAACTTGTGCGAGAAAAAAATCACTCCAAGTATCTAGGCTACCAGCCAAAATTCAATATAATAAGAAACACTTACAGTGATGGTATAAGACCTATGGCAGCAACTTTGCCAACACTAATACCTTTAAACTGCAATAACCTGAAGAATTCCTCGAGCCTACACCAAGCGGCCTTCTTCAAAATCTCTGAAGTCTCCAAGCGGATCAACCCTGCGAACTCGCAATACCGGAACTCCGACTACCAATCTTCCTCCTTGAGAACTCTGGAGGCTTAGGAAATTTGGTTAGGGTTTTGTTTAAGTATTGATTGTCTTCAAAATTCAATCTCACTAAAAGAAGGAAGACAAGGTAATCAAAAGAGTATTCAAGGTGAAAATCAAGAAGGTTGAAAGCAATTAAGATTTCAGGCTTTGAATAATATGTTTTTAACACTTGTGAAAGTGGCTCAATGTTTATTTATATATGTAGGGTAAATGTAAGGGTTTTCTTGTGCAAACCAGGCTTAAAAACGCGTCCAAAATATCCTAATTATGCACAGGCGTTCAAACACCACAAGAACACGTGATGAACGCACGCTGTTCTGCAAACTTGTTTGAACATAGTCTCCAATGGACCTCGAAAGTAAACACATTGGAAGGTTTTGTTCTAATAGAAAGATGAACGCACTACGTACAGGAATCTTCTGCCAAGTTTTGTTTGAATCCAAATACAAACGTGACACGAACGCTACTCGTTCGAATGCAAACACGAACACATCACTAATGCATATCTAATTCTTTCACACACAATCTGCCAAATACCAGTCCAATTATTTTGAGATCTTCAAGACTTATGATAACTCAATTGAACTTGATTTGTTATGGATATTGCCAATAAATATTGAACTAACAATCTCCCCATTTGGCAAAGACTACAATAAAAGACCCAAATAGAAAATAGCTTATTGCCAACCGTCAAGACAATGAATTATTACAATATGACTCGATCAAATACCTAACCAAGTAGTTTTGAAGTTGATGCCACATTAACAACTAATTTACTCACTTGAAACATCCACAAACAACAATATACCTTGAAAAACACAGGGAATATAAAGAGCAGATAAAAACGAGATAAAAACCTCATGGATGTAATAGTAGATATCCTACTCCCTCTTAATGCGACTCCCCCTTAAACCTGAGACAAAAAATAGATATGCTACTACTCCCCATTTTTGTCACGAAATGACAATGGGTAAACTTAGTGTTGGACCAAATGACCCATAGGGTCACTATTTGTACAGATCATTGTGTTGTTGTAGCAAATTAACTATGTGACAAGGAAATTGCACTCTCATCATTTGTGATTAGATCACCATAGATATATAAATGAAGAGAGGTCCCTATGATTAGTTCTTGGACTGAGAATGATATGAGACAGTATCAGTCCCCGAAGGATTAATCATTAAATATCCCTAGCCGGAGTATTATCGAGACTGGACATCGATAATGCGGAATAAGCTAGTATTGCAATTGTGTGCGTTGTGAGGGCACAATGGCATAGTTCTCATATATATAAGTATTGGATACTTATGCAAGTGCGATAGGAGGTCGTGTTTCACCGATGGTACGGGAAACAGCTTCGCTCTGGATAGACCCCTCGGAATCCCATTGGTATTATGACTATGTGTCTATGGGAGGCCGAAATCAGGGTAGGTGTGTATGGTCTTAACCTGAGACTTACATCGCTAATACTTACGATAATCGATAGATTTTGGTCTTGGTGGTACATGGCTTTAACCGGTTCTGCGTACACCACTTCTGGGTTTATCAGAGAGTCGTAGTGTATTGGGTGTGATGTCAAGACGGAAGAATCACTTCAGTCATATTGGAGATGATGTCACGCAGGATACGATACTAGTGCTCTTGAGTGTTGCGCAACCAATCGGGATATTGTGACCAGGTCATGAATATCCGATTATAGAGACTAGTTACCAGACATCCGACATGTGCTTCGGACGAACAAACTAATTTAGAATTAATTCGTTAGCGACGTGAATAGTGATTTCGCTAGGCGTAATCATTTAATTACGACGCGACGGAAAATTCGTTAATTTGGAATTAACGAACCCGAGCCCGAGAGTGATTGCGAGCGCATTCGCATTTCGAATTCGAGTGCGGCACGCAAGTCAAATCAAGCGTCAAAATCGCAAGTCACATCAAGCGTCAAATCACATGTCACTTTGAGTGATGTGACATTTGAGTGATTGATGTGAATTGATTTGAGGTGATAGACAAGCATTTAATGCTTTGCTTTTTGAAATAGAAAAAGTAAATGGTTTATTAAATATTTTTGGAAATTATATAAACCTTTTACAATTTTTTATTTTCTAACTCATTCTCTCTCTCTCATTTACGGTATTAGGCTTTTTGGAGCCAAAAACTTCTTCATCTTCTCTCTCGGTCTTGGACCGTTTTTCTCTCTGTTTTTCTGGTTTTCTGCCGAGCAAAATGGAGAAGCAAAGATCTTGTTGCAAGATCTATGTGCTAGCACACTCATGGAGGAATACAAAGGTGATAGGGAAGTGAGTTCGTGAGCTTGGAAGCTTGAAGCTTGGAGCTTCAATGGTGTCTCCCATGGCCGATTCTTGGAGGAGGAAGCAGCCCCACGCCGTGCAGCCCCACATGCGCAGCTCATTGCCGAGCAAGGGAGAGCAGTTCGCACTCCATCTTCGCCGCATCCAACCGATCCATGTGAGTCTTTTCCGCACCTCATTTGGTTGTATTCAACTCGTTTTTATGCATGATTTATGATCCTTGGGACTTGATTGAAACTCAACAATGGCATCTTGAGCCATTTGTGCATAAAACGTTTTTAGGGTTCTTGAGCAAAATTTGGGGTTTTTTTATTTAAGCATGATTTTGACAAATTGTTTGTTTAAGAATGTTTGTATATGAATAACTTAGAGTTATATGTAATCAATTTGAAGAAAAATTAATTGGATTGATTTTCCCCAATTTGCTTATTGTTGGCCAAAACTTTAATTTGGGTAAACTTGATTTTGAGCATGTTTAATGAAATTGGATGATTTAGAATGCTTAAATGTTGTTTAATTGATGATTGATTAGATCAATTTGATGAAAAGTGTTTGGAACAATTTTTCCCCAATTTGCTTGTGATGGCCGAAAATATGAACCCTAATATTGTCTTGGATTTTGATTTTTTTGTTCATTGGATGACTTGGAAATCATTTAGGGATGTTGAATTTATGTTTGATTGGGTTCAATTGGATTGAATTTGATTTGGGCATATTTTTCCCCTTTGGCCGAGACACTTGAAGCATGAAATTGGGTTTGATTTTGATCAAATTATGTTGGACATGATTAATTGATGTTAAGCATGATTAATTGGACAAATTTAGTGTTTTGGAAACTTTGATTTGGGTAATTAATAATGCTATACACTTTAGGTAATTTAATTGGAAAATTTGGAATTTTTGAAATTAAATTATTGGGCCTTAAAATTGGATTTGGGCTTTTAAAGTTGTTATTGGGTTTATTGGACTTTGTTGTACAAAGTTGGTTTAGGCCAAAATTGGTTGGATCCAATTAGGCCCAAAACCGCTTCCAAAAGGCCCAAATGCGACTAATGAACCTATAACGTTTAATTGGGCCTAATGGGCCTAAATTAATTTATAGGCTTATGGGGTAACTCCCGGATTGGACTTTGGTTGCGGGTTTGACCCGAGTTGACCAAAAGTCCACGCCTCAAGAAATTAATTAAAAGCCCATTGGACTTTAATTAAATTAATATTGGATATTAATCGGGCTTTGAAACCCGTAACGATTAAATTTGGAATTTAAGTCGTAAAGGTTTATTTTATAAAGTGTAATATTTAATTTGGAATTAAATAATGAATTAGAATTAAATGCGTATTAAATTGGATTTAATTATGTAATTTAATTTAATTCGTAGAATTAGTACTTTAAGTACTTATTCGCAAAAACGAGTTTGACTCGAACAAAATCAAATCGTTGTTTGAACATTGGATGATCACTAATTATCAGATTAATTAATTTGATTAGATTGATTGATAACATGCTTGTATGAATACATGGTTGTGATTCTTGAATAATGTATATCGGATGGATATTAGTCGGGTGGGGTAATTTTAGAAATTGTTGTAATAAATTTGATTTATTAATTGGACCTGCGAGTCCAGCCTTATCTCCTATTTCTTTGTATTCTCTTCTCACCTATTCCCCTCAATGTAAATGAGGTTTCTTTAGAAGTGTAGTGTAACGGGTAGAAGAAATATTTGTGCTAGCTTGGAGAGAGAAAGTGAGAGATTTGATATTGATTACTTCTTGTCCATATCGGTGTCGTGTCAAAGTTGTGGTTTGTTGGCCAAAGTCAAGACCACTTCTTGTCCATTGACATTGATTACGAAGCTTCCATGTCAATGGGTCCACGCTTGACTGAGATCACTAGGTTTGTTGTGCCAAAGCCAAGGCCTAGTTGATTCAGAGGAAAAAGGTTAGGGTATACATTCGATGTATAGGCATATATAAGATATATGTTTGGGACTTGGATGTCCACCTACTGGATCTAGGAGTTGGATGAGATCCAATTGATCTTAGAGATCTACCTAGTTAATTATCATACAATTTGTTGGCCAAAGTCAAGATTGTGTGATATTTAACGGGATCCTAGCCCACTAGGAAACACGGTTTCCCGAGTACTCGACAGAGGGTTAGAGGCTCGACGAAAAATAGTGGGAGGCAAGAATTGAATTTGCAATATTCGTTCAATTACTCGCCATACGCGCTCATTTAAATTATTTCGTCATTAGATTAAATGTTAGTTGGACTAATATTTAAATTGTTGTTTTAATAAACAGTTGGACTGTATTATACTTGATTATATATAATTGGATTATATTAATCAATATATTTGAATTAATTAATTTCAGTTTACATTTGATTTTATAATTGGATTATAGTAATCAATGTAATTGAGGTTAATTAATTTGGATTATATTTGATTATATAGTTGGACTATTATAATCATTATAATATATATAGTACCACTAATCGTTGATTAAATAGTTGGACTATTGTAATCAAGATAAAATTGAAAAGTTGGATATTTAAAATATAATCTGGGATTAAAATATTTTAAATAATTTAATTTTCAAATTGGGAATAAAAAATAGGTTACTTTATTTGATAAAATAACTTATTATACCTTAAGCCCAAAATTAAGCAAAATAAGTAGAGCATAAAATCTTTGGAAGATTTATGTGATGATGACTTTAATGCTTAATTTAATATACTTGTCATAAATCTAATTTTAGATTTAAGAAGTATTAAAATTGCAATTTATAATTCTTGGAGAATTAATTGACTATTCTAGAGGAGATAAAGTCAAAGTTTGCAATTGGGCATGCAACACGAGGTGCACATCGTTTCGATATTCCGAAACCCAAGGCTGGGCCAAAGGTTTGTGAAATATTGAAAAGATAGTTGACATATCCCAAAGTGACTACCATTTGGATATGGAAGACACGAAGGAATTAAAGAAAGGGCGAGGCTCTAACTTTAAAAATATTTGTCAAAGTTATGTTCACTACTAGTATTGAAATTGGATTTTAAATACTTAGTGTGGTACATAAAATATATGTATTGATGTTCAGAATCCGCTATGAGCTGGATACTGACTTCAAGCCGAGATTTCTCTGCGAATCGGAAACGGGACGAAAGTCGCTGTTTCGACCGTAGATACCTAAGTTTAGGAACTACCCTTTGGGTATATAATTAAATTAGGAACTGTTATAATGTAACTAGTTTGACTAGAGACATTATCTATATATCAGTGTTTAATCCGTTGCGGATAAAACCTTTATATTATAGAACACTAAGTGTTTTATTATATAAAGATGATACTGAGATAAATACATTAGATGTAAATAACAGAATTTATATTTTGAATATAAATAAAATCTCAAACATATAAAATGACAAATAAATACTCAAATTGATTTGATCAATAGAGACTTATTTGTGGCATTGTTGTCTAGGACACAATTTAACGAGACTCGTATATCCACACTTTTGAAGAGTGGGTACTAGGACTGATTTGACTATTCAAATAAGGTCTGCGAATCTAGTTTATTAGGTAAAGTACCTAAAATACTATTTACTTGGTGATAGTATAAGGGCCACCGATCTGTTAGCCCTATTCATGGTGAAGTAAGTGGGCCCATATCTAGCTAGGCTAGATGTGAACATGAATATTTCGTGACCTTAACGGATATGGCATCACGTTATGGTTATGTGTTTCTTTTGAAGAACACAGATCGTAAACTTTTGAAGTTTCGACACGAAGTAAATAAACAGATCAGCTATAGTATTATTCCGCCACGGTAAAACCGTAATGGAAAATACTTAAGCAGTAAGTTTCGTACATACATGAAAGAGTATGGTATTCTTTCAAATGAGGACTCCTCTCGGAACACGTCAAAGTGACGGTGTGTCCGAACGGATTAACCGAATCATGTTAGACATGATAAGGCTAATCATGAGTCGCTCTGAGCTACCATTTCCTTCAACGGATAAGTTTTAACAGTGCAATAACTTATTTAGAATAAGGTTCCATATAAATCTGTTTGACAGATGTCATATAGGATATGAACAGGAAAGAAACGGGGTTTCTCATTTCTAGTAATTTGGGTATGCCAGGCATAACGTTTGGATGATACCAAACTGAAAGACCCAAATTAGAACAGTGCCTATATAGGTTATCCTAAGGGAAACCTTAAGTATAGTACTTGTAAATCTCACATGAGAACAATGTGATTGTTGCTCACCATGCGGTTTTTCCTGAGAGGAATACCGATATGCAGTGGTCAGTGGGAGGATAGTGATACTCGATGAAAATCGGAGTAATATTGTTCAAGGCACGAAGTCCTTAATGGAACACAAATAAGTCATCTATGATGAAACTATTCCATTAATCTTTGAGTACACAAGAACCGCGTAGATCAGAGAGAGTCAGAAAACAACCTGGGGTATGGGTTTCTGATCTCACCTCATAAATATGTTAATCTTTTAAGGTACACCAACTGATTACGTATGAGGTAGTGATACAAGGTATCGACTCCCTGTTATGACAAAGTGTCATGAATCCGAAATGGATTCCATGTATAACAACTATTTTGGATACTAGTTGTTGTACCACAAGGCATTATGCCTATTGGTACATTAAACGTCTTCAAGGAAGACATACATGGAAGGCAACATACCAACGTACAAAGCTGGGCTTTTGACGGAAAGGTATCGTTATCAACATTGTGTTAATAACGGTTCAACCTTTTACCTATTGCCATGGTAAATCCATTTTGAAGATGCTTGTTGATAACTGCGTATTTCATTTATGAAATGTGTCAGTTATAGATCAAAATCGCTTTCCTGAAAAGGAAACCTTTTGGAGGATGCTTACAACATCCTGACGATTTTGTATAACCGACAAACAAGGTTTGCGGGTTATTCGATCCATGTTTGGATTGAAACGAGCATAAGGTTCTTGGAACTGACGTTTTGAAATAATCATAATGGTTTATGATTTGACTCAAAACGAAATAATTCTTGTGTATATAAGGAGGTTAGTGGGAGAGGGCACTGACAATGAAATTCCCATAAAGCAATCGGTGAAAGCTTGGCTTTCATAAGAAATTCTCCGTAGAATTCTGGGGAGTAACAACCTTTATTCAAGGAATAAAGATCTACTGGTATAGATTTGGAGTTGTTAACACTCTCTGGGAAATTGTACATTTAAAATGTACTTGATAGGGTGTCTCATACGCTTAGAGCATATGGAGTCACGATCAGGTCAATCCAAGTGATAGTCACTGAATTGAACATTAAGAACATCTGTTAGTATCTGAGAGAACTAAAGATGTTGTCTTAAACTATGGAGAAGGACAACTTGAAGTGACTGGGATCACCGCTGCAAGTTTCCAAACAATTAAATACTACGGTACTATAAAGTTTGAATAACGGGACAGTGAGCTGGAAATATTCCGAGCAAGATAACTGTTGCCGAATAAACAACAAATGCGGATTATTGCTGCAGCTGAGGCAGCAATAGAAGCCATTTAGATCGAAAATAAATCTAATTAGATTAGATATAGTTCTTTTAGCAGCTGAGCTAGGCGTCAGCACAGGCTAAGGAATTAAAAGTCTCGTCGACGATCCAGATATATACTTCTATATCATCTGATTCGTTTGGATCACACATCGTGGCGATGTGATGATCATATAATTCGCGTCAGACGATTATCAAACAAATCCGCTGACGAAAACCTTTCCTCAGCAATTTGAGCGAACCGTACATAGTTTGGGTGTGGGACACTTGAGTGACTGGCTATGTGCCAAGTGGGAGATTGTTGGAAAAAATGACCCATAGCGTCACTATTTGCACAGATCATTGTGTTGTTGTAGCAAATTAACTATGTGACAAGGAAATTGCACTCTCATCATTTGTGATTAGATCACCATAGATATATAAATGAAGAGAGGTCCCTATGATTAGTTCCTGGACTGAGAATGATATGAGACAGTATCAGTCCCCGAAGGATTAATCATTAAATATCCCTAGCCGGAGTATTATCGAGACTGGACATCGATAATGCGGAATAGGCTAGTATTGCACTTGTGTGCGTTGTGAGGGCACAACGACATAGTTCTCATATATAAAAGTATTGGATACTTATGCAAGTGCGATAGGAGGTCGTGTTTCACCGATGGTACGGGAAACAGCTTCGCTCTGGATAGACCCCTCGGAATCCCATTGGTATTATGACTATGTGTCTATGGGAGGCCGAAATCAGGGTAGGTGTGTATGGTCTTAACCTGAGACTTACATCGCTAATACTTACGATAATTGATAGATTTTGGTCTTGGTGGTACAGGGCTTTAACCGGTTCTACGTACACCACTTCTGGGTTTATCAGAGAGTCGTAGTGTATTGGGTGTGATGTCAAGACGGAAGTATCACTTCAGTCATATTGGAGATGATGTCACGTAGGATACGGTACTAGTGCTCTTGAGTGTTGCGCAACCAATCGGGATATTGTGACCAGGTCATGAATATCCGATTATAGAGACTAGTTACCAGGCATCCGATATGTGCTTCGGATGGGGTAGACACTTATCCAGCCCCAGCCCTAGCACGTGACTATCCGATACTGGGCCGATATGCACAATACATTGGTATACTACGCTTGATACAGATCTTAATATTCTTAAATGGATATGTCCGGAGAATTGGGAAGACTTGGTGCTTTGCTAGGAGTCGACCTTGTCTCGTAAATCGGTAGAACGTAGTACTTGGTACGTACATGATTCGGATACTCCGACGACCGTATTTACTGCCAACATATCCGGAGATCTCATGGGTCGGTTCCTGAAGATTAACCGATGACGTATGACTCGCACTTTAATTAATCTGGGATTAATTCGATGAGAGAGAAAATTAATCTGGGATTAATTCGATGAGAGAGAAAATTAATCTGGGATTAATTACGGAGATATTTTATCTCGGATAAAATATCGTTAAAGAGAGAGAACGATTAATTTGGAATTAATCGATAAATTAATATATTCGATATATTATAACGAAATTAGATTTCGACGTGGAATTGAAATTGGATTTTAATTCGGGCGAACAAATTAATTTAGAATTAATTCGTTAGCGACGTGAATAGTGATTTCGCTAGGCGTAATCATTTAATTACGACGCGACGGAAAATTCGTTAATTTGGAATTAACGAACCCGAGCCCGAGAGTGATTGCGAGCGCATTAGCATTTCGAATTCGAGTGCGGCACGCAAGTCAAATCAAGCGTCAAAATCGCAAGTCACATCAAGCGTCAAATCACATGTCACTTTGAGTGATGTGACATTTGAGTGATTGATGTGAATTGATTTGAGGTGATAGACAAGCATTTAATGCTTTGCTTTTTGAAATAGAAAAAGTAAATGGTTTATTAAATATTTTTGGAAATTATATAAACCTTTTACAATTTTTTATTTTCTAACTCATTCTCTCTCTCTCATTTACGGTATTAGGCTTTTTGGAGCTAAAAACTTCTTCATCTTCTCTCTCGGTCTTGGACCGTTTTTCTCTCCGTTTTTCTGGTTTTCTGCCGAGCAAAATGGAGAAGCAAAGATCTTGTTGCAAGATCTATATGCTAGCACACTCATGGAGGAATACAAAGGTGATAGGGAAGTGAGTTCGTCAGCTTGGAAGCTTGAAGCTTGGAGCTTCAATGGTGTCTCCCATGGCTGATTCTTGGAGGAGGAAGCAGCCCCACACCGTGCAGCCCCACATGCGCAGCTCACTGCCGAGCAAGGGAGAGCAGTTCGCACTCCATCTTCGCCGCATCCAACTGATCCATGTGAGTCTTTTCCGCACCTCATTTGGTTGTATTCAACTCATTTTTATGCATGATTTATGATCCTTGGGACTTGATTGAAACTCAACACTTAGCACATCAATATACAAGTTAAAATCACATGCAAGAGAAAATGCAAACTTAACTTACTCCCTCTCACTAACAGCCATACTCAGTTAGAAAAACAACATACATGAAGTAAAAACTCAGAAAAATACAACAAAGAAAAACGGCATGCCATGACATGAAGTACACATAAGCACACAATGAGTTAAAAAATAAATCGAAAATATCTGAAGCAATACTTCAAGTAAATACAATGATACCCAGTAAGTATTCGGTTATTTATGACATGAAATAATATGCATCACTTTAGGTCTTGCAAAATACTACACGTATGCATATAACATAAACACTAATGCATAAAGCAATCACTTGCGTGAAAAATAAGTGCATATTAAATCAAGGTTTAATACCTTATTTTATGAGCGGGACATAACCAAAGAAATCTCATCTCTTGACACACCAAGTCCACAAAATATGTGTTCAAACCCAACACTACTAGGACCTGAAAATAGGCAATATTGGTTGCATGTTATAATATTCAAACCCAACACCAAGTCCACAAAATATGTCTTTTTATTTTTTTATTTTTTTATTTCATAAAAATAATAAAGGACACAATATGGTTTGTCAATATCCAATGGTACGTGGAGTTGTACTCCCGAGTGCAGATTAGACTACCTTTCATTCAGAATCGGCTATGAAATTTATGTTCGGATTTCCATCCTATAAACTAAGAGACATATAACAAAAACAAACACATACACCAATATGCAGTGAAAATAAAAACATGAAGTCATGTAAAAATATAAAACACACGCGCACACACATGCAATGAGAAAAATGAATGTAACATCTAAGACGAGCTACACCGAAGTGGACTTTCATCATACTTGTTGGGGTCAAGGCATTTAGAAGTTATTGGGAAGTCATCTCGCTTTCTTACCCAAACTTTCTTAGGAGTCTCCACTTGAGGACTCCTAGTTAGCAGTACAAGTTTCTCACTAATTTGTTGAGTCTTTTTAACTAGTGCAGAAACTTGAAACGCTAGATTTGAAGAATCAAACCTAGTTGAAATACTCTTAGGAATTTTCTTTTATTTGGGAAACATGAAGCACTTAGGCCTAATGTGACCTGCCTTGCCACAGTAATGGAACACTGTTGTAATATTTTCTATCATACCGCAAGTGTACGGTGTCAAGTTTTAGTAAAGATGAGTGAAGAGTATCGAACCCACAAAGATTGTGTTCAACTCACACTAAGTACTATAATTAGTAAATCTAACTTTATTTAGAAAACAACTAATTAAGATTAAACTAAATAAATAAGATATGAAAATATTTAAGTAGGAGAAACCAATACGAGAGAGATTTTAGAGTCTGATTTCACCTAGCTATCCCCTATATATTTTTCATACCAATCAATCCTTACTCAATTATATTGTTTATAAGTCAAGAATCCTAAAGTATTCAACTCCCTCTCGCGAGAAATAATGAAAAGATTATTAATTACCGACCTCGATATCCCTATAAAAATCTAGTAATTAATAATTCATTATGTACTGTGATTCTTTGTTAAAGACTTCAAAGGAACTACAGATTCTATCGAAATCTATAAGACTCCTAGATTGTATTCTCTAGATCCTATTCAAAATCCCTCTCTCCCGAGCGATAGATTTTAAACATTCATCATCTCAATTTGTGGAAAAAAAACAATAAACATTAAACACAATAGAATATAAATAAACTGAATTATAAATTTTCTTAAAAATCAAACTGGCAATCAATACATAGGTTCGAACATTGGTTACATCATCCTCTAGAAATATGGAGTTAGTTAATGACTAAAGATAAAAAAAATGAAATTAATGTCATGAACATAATGGACATCATTAGAGTTAAAAGTAAGAAACTAGAATATTAAACCCCAATCGACTCCCTTCACCTTCGAACGTCACCGTCTTCATCTCTTCTTGTCGCTCTTCAATCTTCCTCCTCGTATCTATATAAAATATGTGTGTTTCAGACTTTGTGTTGTGCATTAGTCTCCTCTTAGGGTTTTGGATGAGCTTATGTATTTACAGAAAAGTCTTGGGGTCCTTGTACATGTAAAACCCTAAATATTGATGATTCTGGGTTTCAGTCGTAGAGCTGAGGCGCCCAAGTTGGGGGAAATATATATATGTGGCATCCTGAAGAGGCGTCGCGACTCCATAAAATGGCGTCGCGACGCTAGTCACTTTTCTGGCGTGCTTATTTATGTACTTTCCGCTCTTCCCATGTGCTTTCGATACGTCCGTATGGTCCCAAAATATGTATAATTGCTCCAAGATCCATGTCATAATGCTTCCTATAAATAAAACATAAAACAAACTACAAATACATTAAATGATATGGAATCTAACAAAATAGTAAGCTAAGAATGCCGAAATAAGTGGGTATAAACTGCACTTATATAGGAGCGAAGCGGGGTTTACCGCTATACCTATGATGCTCGGCGACCACGACACTGTTGGGCTCACAGCCCGTAGAGAGTACGGAGTAGCCCGCGGGGGACTAAACGGAAGAATAAAGGAGTCGCCACCTAGTGTGAACTGGTAAATGATTTAAGGCCGCACTCACCCCTCGCAAGGGATGACCTCAAACCGTTGGGTTCGGAATGCTCCCTTACTTATGCCAGTATAATGGACGGGTTCACACAATAGTATAGCCAAGTCTTATGCAACACATGCAAGATAATTCAAATAAACAAAAAAATTTACACACCTGTAAACATGAATATAAATAAAAGTAAATAAAATTAAATTAAGAAATGTGGTAATGAAAATTATAATAAACAGTCAAAAATGGGAAAAGCGTTAATAAGTAAATAGAGAATAAAATGAGGGTTAGTCATGCATATGCTAGTATTTCCCGAGTGGTACATGGAGTTGTATCCCAAGTACAGACCGCACTACCGTCCATTCAGATTCGGCTACGAAATTTACGTCTGGTTTTCCATTCGATATACCGCAAGGGATAATACGCATAAACATTAATTCATATGTAGATAATCACCAACATAAACGAATAAAGGCGAAATAAATAAACCAAAAGATAAATAATAAAATAAATGCAAAATAATAAATAAATAATCATAAAATAAATGCGTAATAATAAATAACGGTGAATAAATAAAATATAAAAAAATATAAAAGCGGAATAAAGAAATAATGATAAATAAAAAAGATAAACAACGAAATAAAAGTGGAATAAAAAAAGGTGTGACCAGAAATTTGGTCGTCTTTAATATAGGACTTTGCATACCCGGCTATACGTATTTCACGTCCAACCAAGCATGCCATGTCCAGAACTATAAAAATAAATATGGTAAATAGTGCCCTCAGGTCTTACCTTTTAAGCTGCTTTTCGGAAGTGCGTTATGCCATCGCCGGAAGGATTAAAGCTTGTTGTTTTTCTGGTTTGCTGATTCGGTTTCTGCTCACTACTTCGCTATTTTTGGGGACTGGTTTTGGGTTGTTTTTGGACTGTTTTTGGGCTGTTGTTTTTGGGACTGTTTTGGGTTATTTTTCTGCTGTTTTGGGTGGTTGTTTAGGGACTGTTTTTGGTTATTTTTGGGACCGTTTTTTGGGTGATTTTTGGGAATGGGTCACACTACTTTTGTTTAGTCCGTGCTTGCAGGGGGAATTTGTTGGCTTAGTTTTGTTTGTTTGTAAAGGGAGAGGCTGTTTGTTGTTATTATTGGTCAATGAATGGCTGCTTTTGTGTGACTGGTTTTGTGTTGGTTTGTTGATGATCTTTGTTGAAGGGTTTGTTCGGTGAAGGCAGGGGCTGTTTGTCTCTTGTATGTGAGTTAGTCTTGTGTTTGAAGGAGAGTTGTGAAAAAGTGAGTCTTGTGAGTGGCGTGTGATTGTGAGTGTCTTAGGTTGAGAGAAGAGAGAAGAAAGAGATTTCCTTAGGTTTTCTTTCGTGAAATGTCGTGTGAGGTTTTGAGAGAGAGAAGTCTCTTGCCGTGTGAAGCTTAGGAAGTGAATCCTAGGTTTTTTTCATTTTTAATTGTTGTATATGAGTGTAAGGAAGGTCTAGGGTTTTCTTGTGATTTTGGTCTTCAATTTATAGTGATAAGGGATCTCCTAAGCAAGTAAATAAATCAAATAAATTTGGGGGATATATTTTCGGAAAGAATTTTTATAAATTTGGTGAGGAGGATATTTTAAATCTTGTTAAATTGTAAGGTGATTTGAGGGATTTTGAGATGTGTTTTGCATGGGATTTCATTATTTGGGAAGGCTTGGGCATGTGGGCTTTGTCGATGGGTTGTATTGGCTTTGTGTGGTGGGCTTTCATGGGTTGCAGGGGTTTGGTTTGAAACAGCGGCTAAGCGAATCCGAGGCGGGCTAGTGAGTCTGAACCCAGTGAGTGGTTAATTTTGGAGGTTTTTCCTTTCGGTATTAATTTCCCGCGACTTTTGCAACTTTTCAGGTAGTGCCTCCATACGAGGCTCATCATCGGGCTAATGCAAAAATTCAGTGTCTACAACTTATCAAACACCCCCAAACTTAAGATTTTGCTAGTCCCGAGCAAAAGACAAAATAAAAACTAAATAAACAAAAATAATAAAATTAATTAGGCCACTTTTATAGGGATCATGATTGCATTTAGCGTATGCAATAAGCCTTTAAACCCCTATGTGATCCTAGTGGATGAGTTATAGTCTCGTGAGGGCTTACAGCGCCGATACCCATAAACATCATTCACACACCTGCAATAGTATAAAAATAAAATATAATAAAAGAGTCCTGATAGTTACACATAATATTGTCTTCAAAGATTACCTATAAATGAAATCAGAGAACCTTCAAAGTAATCAATGCAACTAGAATCCAAGTTCTTGAATAAACCATCTAAGCCAGACTTACAGTGTGTGTGTAAAGGTTCATTCATAACTCGACTCTTAAGTAAGCCAACTCAATGATTTCGTCTCAAAAATTGGGATCTGATGGGTCAAACCAACCTAGATATCTCAAAAAGTACTCTATATTTTCCTTTTTTGTGCTCAATGTGGTACAATTTTTTCCTTCATTTTTCTTTTTTTCATTTTTTCAACACACCTACCCTTTAAGGTAATATTTCTCCTCATGGTGGTCCTAACACTCGCCCATGGATAACTTCATGCTTATCGGTTATAAGTGGTTTAAATTCTTTTTTTTAAACTTTTCATACCAAACATCATAACACTAGTATATTGAGATAAATATCTAAGCAAACATTCATTCATTAGCAAATAATTTCTTCAACTAGTCACTTTGTAAATTACTTAAGTTCTTACTGCTAAAAACCCATTGTTAAGTGCTTACGAGTCTAACTTATATCACCTACTCAAGGCATCAGATAAAAATCAATCGGTAACTTATCGTTTCTAAGATTTCATCTAAAGCAAACAAAATTAATCATTAGACTTATGCTTTACTATCAAGGAATAAAAAAAAAAACAAATTTTTTTAATTAAATAGCAGGAACTATTACTACATGCACACACCCCCAAACTTAAAACTTGCATTGTCCTCAATGTAAGCTAAACATAAAGAAACAAGAGTGAGGAACACACTACCGTGCATGGAGTTGATCAGACTCCTACTGGTCAGAATTTAGTTGCGCTGTTTGTGTGGGTCGTGCTACCTACATAAATACACATGCAAACTAATAAACTATCAAATGGCACATAATAAAATAAAGAAAATAAAAATAAAAATAAGCAAATGCAAGGGTTGCCTCCTCGCTAGCGCTAAGTTTAACGTATTCAGCCAGACGTTACAACCTAAATGGTCGTGGTGGCTTTAATTTAGCTAACCGGGTAGTCTCATGTGCTTTCTTTTTTGGTATCCACCGGTTGTTATGACATGAAAAAGATAACTTGGCAAGCTGTGGCAGTTTATCTATGGATGATCCCCCGGGGTCTACTGATTGTTGAAGTGTTTGACTACACATGTGGTAAAATTAGCTCGACCATGTTTTGAGATTTCCAGAGATCATCTTCAAGTGAGTATTGACTCTTGATTGCCTTTTTTTACGGTGATTTGGGAGTGGTTTCAAGTCTAACCGTGGAGAATCTTCTTTTATGCATAGCTATACTATGCTCGTAGGTTGCTGAAATACTGATTCACCCTGCATGTTTGCAACTCCCTTCTCTATAATATCTACCATGTGACACTCTACATCACCTTGGGGACTCAGTATGGCTTTGAAAGCACTGAAGGTACTTCTTCATCTTGAACTCTCTTTTTCAGTTCACCTTTCTGCACATCAATGACCGTTTTGCTGGTTGCCAAGAAAGGTCGCCTAAGGATGATTGGGACGTCATAGTCCTCTTCCATATCAAGAACAATGAAGTTAGCAGGAAAATAGAACTTATCCACCTTAACCAAGACATCTTCTACTATTCCTCGTGGGTAGGTGAGAGATCTATGTGCTAGTTGTAAAGTAACTGTGGTTGGCATCGCCTCACCGATGCCTAACTATTTGTAGATGGATAAGGGCATGCGATTTATACTTTCACCCATATTGCATAGCGCCTTACCAAAATATCGATTCCCAATAGTGCACGGTATGGTAAAGCTGCCAGTATCCTTCAGTTTTGGAGGAAGCTTCTTCTGTATAATGGCATTGCACTCCTCTATGAGTGCTACTATTTCAAAATTAGCCAGCTTCCTCTTCTTAGACATCATCTCCTTCATAAACTTCACATAATTGGGCATCTGCTCCAAAGCTTTTACGAAGAGGATATTGATATGGATCTTCTTAAAGATGTCTAGAAACATGGTGAATTGAGCACCCAAATTCTTCTTTTGAAAGTGCTGAGGGTACGGTAAATGTGTCTTTGGGATATGAGGTGGCTTATATGGGGGAACTAATACACTGTTATCTTTTACTGTTTGTTCCTAAAATTTCACTTCTTTTTCTTTATTGTCCAAGTCAAGAGAGGTATCTTTAATCTCTTTTATACTTCTGAGGGTTATGGCATGACACTGTTCTTTAGGGTTGACTTCAGTATTGCTCAGAAATTCCCATTTCTGTTGATTAGTCATGGTGGTTACAATCTACCTAATATGTACTTCTAAAGACTTCATTGTTGCCTCTATATTGCCCATGTGTGTCTCAATATTTTTCATCGTTGACTCATTTTTCTCAAACCTCTATGAAGTATTAGAAACAAACGTGCTCATGGGGTCTTCTAATGAAGGGTTTTGCTCAGCTCTTGGATAATTGAAGCCAGATGAAGGTTGCAAGACGTTCTCTGTGTTAGCATATGATAAGTTCGGATGAGAGTAGTTAGGCATAGGATTTCCTCTATATTTGTTGAAGTTCCAATTGTTCACATACTGGACTTGGTCATATCTCCGTCAGGTAAAATCATTCTATTTGCAGCAGCAGTTTCAATAGATGGTTGGCCCTGTTGATTGGTCAATACTGCTAGATGAGTCGTGAGGGATGACATTTGAGCTGTAAGTGCAACAATAGGATCCACCTCATATCTACTAGCCACCTTAGTCACAGTCGGGCGTTCATATGGCTATTGATAGTTATCGATGGTCATCTCCTATAATAAAGCATATGCGTCTTCATCAGATTTCTTGAATAAAATTCCTCCAGCAGCTACATCGACCGTGGTTCTATTAGGACCATTCAACCCATTATAGAATAACTGAATCTGAACCCAATCTTCGAAATTATGATGTGGGCATCTCCTAAGTAGATCTTTAAAGCGCTCACAGGCCTCATACAGATTCTCAGTCTCTAACTGCCTAAATATGCTAATTTCTGTTCTCAATTGGGCTAATTTAGCTGTTGGAAAGAACCTCGCAAGAAATTTAATATCCATGTCCTCCCATGTCAGGATGCTCTCCATCGGTATTGATTGCAACCAACCCAACGCTTTATCCCATAAAGAGAATGGGAATAACCGTAGCCTGATGCCCTCTTTAGTTACACCATTCATTTTTATGGTATCCACCATCTCCAAGAACATCAGTAAATGCATGTTCGGATCCTCTATGGCTGAACCTCCAAACTGGTTCTTTTATACCATGTTTATCAGTGCAGGTTTCAGCTAAAAGCTATTGGCATTGATTGGCGGGTGTGCATTCCCAGAATAGTTATCACCTACGACCATTTTGAAATGATCTCTGATTGCCACCTGGCGTGGGGTGTTCTCTCTATTTTCAGCCGCCATTGTTTCTTTTTCAAGTTCCTTCTCTTTCATTAGTCTCCTCGATGTTCTTTCTATTTCAGGATCAAACAAGAGTAAGTTAAGACTTGTGGATCTTCGCATCCACGAAAGCACAAAAGACAGAAAAAGTAGTAAAACAAAATGAAAACAAACACAAAAATAAAAATAAATGAAAATAAAAATAAAGATAAAATAAAAATCTAAATTAAAGCTAAAGTTACTTTGTAATTGTATTAATGTTAATTATACCAATCCTCGGCAACGGTGCCAAAAACTTGTTGCAATATTTTCTAACGTACCGCAAATGTACGGTGTCAAGTTTTAGTTAGATGAGTGAAGAGTGTCGAACCCAGAGGGATTGTGTTCATCTCACACTAAGTACTATAATTAGTAAATCTAACTTTATTTAGAAAATAATTAATTAAGATTAAACTAAATAAATAAGATATGAAAATATTTAAGTAGGAGAAACCAATACGAGAGAGATTCTATATTCTGATTTAGTTATCCTCTATGTATTTGTCATACCAATCAATCCTTACTCAATTGCATTATTTATAAGTAAATAATCCTAAAGTATTCAACTCTCTCTCCCGAGTAATAGTGAAAATATTATTAATTATCAACTTCGATATCCCTATAAAAATCTAGTAATTAATAATTCATTACGTTCTATGATTCTTTGTTAACGACTTCAAATGAACTATAGATTCTCCCGAACTCTATAAGACTCCTAGGTTGTATTCTCTAGATCCTATTCAAAATCCATTTCTCCTGAGCGATAGATTATAAACATTCATCATCTCAATTTGTGTCCAACAAAAAAAAGTATTAAACAAAAGAGAATATAAATAAACTGAATTATAAATTCATAAAAATCAAGCTGACAATCAATACATAGGTTCAAATATTGGTTACATCATCCTCTAGAATTATAGAGTTAGTTCATGACTAAAGATAAAAAAAATGAAAGTAATGTCATGAACATAATGGACATCATTAAAGTTGAAAAAAGGAAACTATAAGATTAAACACGAATCGAGTCCCTTACCTTCGGACGTCACCGCATTCATCTCCTTTTGTCACTCTTCAATCGTCCTCTTTGGATCTCTCTAAAATATGTGTTTTCAGACTTTGTGTTGTGTATTAGCCTCCTCTTAGGGTTTTGGACGAGCTTATGTATTTATAAAAAAGTCATGGGGTCCTTGTACATGTAAAAACCTAAAAATTGATTATTCTGGGCTTCAGTCGCAGAGCCACGACGTCGGAAAGTGGCTCTGCGATGCCCAACTTGCGGGAAATATTATGTTGCATCTTGAAGAGGCGCCGCGACTCCACAAAGGGGCAACGCTGCACCAGCACTTTTCTAGCATGCTGATTTCTACGCTTTACACTCTTCCCATGTGCTTCCGATGCGTTCGTTTGGTCCCAAAACACGTACAATTGCTCCAAGATCCATATCTTAATGCTTCATTTAAATAAAATATAAAACAAACTACAAATACATTAAATGATATGGAATCTTACAAAATAGTAAGCTAAAAATACCAGAATAAGTGGGTATAAACCGCACTTATCTCACACAAGAACAAACATCGGATGAGAGTGAGGGTTACCCAGCACACCTCTAGATTGATGTTGGGACATAGGATGAGGAACAACGGGAGAAATCACATGACTATAATCAATAGATTTCTTACCTAAGTCAAGTTTATGAGGGATCTATACAGCTCTAGACGATGACGCATTATCACAATTAGACTTAACGCTAATCCCTACCACGCTGTCTAGTTTCTCAGTCAAACTAGAAAATGCAAACAATTGTGTTCTAGCTTTTTCAAGTTCAGCTTTTAAAGATTTGACTCTATCAACTAGTCATTTATTGCTCTCTTCAAGTTTATCAATCATCAGATGGCTTTGCTCAAACTTAGCTTGAGCTTCCTTATTGTCTAGCTTCACTTCTCTCAGCCTCTTATTGACCTCAATATTCGTCTTCTTGATAGCTAGACTCTCTTTAAACAATTCAATATATGCTACCTGAAGACTACCCTCATCTACAGAGTCATAGCGAGAGAATTCTAATCCAGCATCTTCATTACTAATATTATCTTCTCTCTCACCGACCACACTAGCAGTAAAAGCAGTGAAATTGCTTTTCTCTTTAGAAGACTCATCAGAAGTATAGCCATGTAGAGTTTCAATCAAGTCCCAAGATCATAAATCATGCATAAAACGAGTTGAATACAACCAAGGAGTAAGGCGGAATTCATACTCACATTGATGGGTTTGATGCTAGGAAGAACAAGATGCGTTTTCTGCCTCCCTTCATAGCTCGGCAATGGCTTCTGTGACAGTGGACTGCACAGTTTTGGGGTGTCTTCCTCCTTGTTCATTCGGCCATGGATGTCACCATTGAAGCTCCAAGTTTCAAGCTTTCCATGCTCACAAATTCGTTTCCCTATCACCATAATATAACCCATGTGTGTGCTAGCACTACTCTTCTTCATTTGCTTCTCAAAATTTCGGTCAAAAACAGAAGATTTTGTGAAGAAATCGGCTTGAAGCCGTGAGAGGGAGAAGAGAAAAAGATGAAGGGTTTTTGGCTCCAAAAGCCTAAAATCGTGTACTGTACATCAAGAGAGAGAGAAGACCGAATTTCATAGTGAGGAAAAAGAAAAAATGTAATATATATTATTCATTTATTTTCCAAAAATAAATAAAATATATATATACCAAACCTTTTCATATTCCAAAAAGTCAAAAGGCAAAAACAATCAATGCTTTTCACCTTTTACCCATCACTTTTACTATTCACATAAAGTCACTTTATCAAAGTAACAACATGTCATGTCACATCACTCAAAGTGACAAGTGATTTGATAATTGATGCGACCAGCGATTTGACGCTTGATGTGACTTGCGTACCGCGCTCGAATTCGAAATGTGAATGCGCTCGCAATTACTCTCGGGCTCGGGTTCGCTAATTCTAAATTAACGAATTTTCTGTCGCGTCGTAATTAAATGATTACGCCTAGCGAAATCACTATTTACGTCGCTAACGAATTAATTCTTAATTAATTCGTTCGCCCGAATTAAAATCTAATTTTAATTCCGCGTCGAAATCCAATTTCTTATAATATATCGAATATTTTATTTTATCGATTAATTCCAAATTAATCGTTCTCTCTCTTTAATTAATATTTTATCCCAGATAAAATATCTCCGTAATTAATCCCAGATTAATTTTCTCTCTCTTCTAATTAATCCTAGATTAATTAAAGTGCGAGTTATACATCATCGGTGAATCTTCAGGAAGCGACCCATGAGATCTCCGGATATGTTGGTAGTAAATACGGTCGTCGGATTATCCGAACACGTAAGCACCTCGTTCTACGTTTATACCGATTTACAAGACAAGGTTGGCTTCTAGCAAAGCGCCATGCCTACCCAATTCTCCAGAAATATTCTTACAGGAATATATAGATCTGTATCAAGCGTAGTATACCGTAGTATTGTGTATATCGGCCCAGTATCGGATAGTCATGTGCTAGGGCTGGGGTTGGATAAGTGTCTGCCCCGTCCGAAGCACATGTCGGATGTCCGGTAACTAGTCTCTATAATCGGATATACATGACCTTGTCATAATATCCCGATGGTCGGCTAGCACTTAAGAGCACTAATACCGTATCCTGCATGACATCATCTCCACTATGACTGAAGTGATACTTCCGTCTCGACATCACACCCAATACACTACGACTCTCTGATAAACCTAGAAGCGGTGTACGCAGAACCGGTTAAAGCCCTGTACCACCAAGACTAAAGTCTACCGATTATCGCAAGTATTAGCGATGCAAGTCTCAGGTTAAGACTATACACACCTACCTTGATTTCGGCCTCCCATAAACACATAGTCATAATACCAATGGGATTCCGAGGGGTCTATCCAGAGCGAAGCTGTTTCCCGTACCATCGGTGAAACACAACCTCCTATCGCACTTGCATAAGTATCCAATACTTAAATATATGAGAACTATGCCGTTGTGCCCTCACAACGCGCACAAGTGCAATACTAGCCTATTCCGCATTATCGATGTCCTGTCTCGATAATACTCCGGCTAGGGATATTTAATGATTAATCCTTCGTGGACTGATACTGTCTCATATCATCTCAATCCAGGAACTAATCATATGGACCTCTCTTCATTTATACATATATGGTGATCTAATCACAAATGATGAGAGTGCAATTTCCTTGTCACATAGTTAATTTGTACAACAACACCGTGATCTGTACAAATAGTGACGCTATGGGTCATATTGTCCAACAATCTCTCATTTGGCACATAGCCAGTCACTCGAGTGTCTAACACCCGAACTATGTACGGTTCGCTCAAATTGCTGAGGAAAGGTTTTCGTCAGTGGATTTGCATAATTATCTTCTGACGCGATTTATACGATCATCACATCGCCACGATGTATGATCCGAACGAATCAGATGATATAGAAGTATATATCTGGATCGTCGATGAGACCTTTAATTCCTTAGCCTGTGCTGACGCCTAGCTCAGCTGCTAAAAGAACTATATCTAATTTAATTAGATTTATTATCGATCCAAATGGCTTCTATTGCTGCCTCAGCTGCAGCAATAATCCGCATTTGTTGTTAATTCGGCAACAATTATCTTGCTCGGAATATTTCCAGCTCACTGTCCCAGTGTTCAAACTTTTATAGTACCGTAGTATTTACCGGTTTGGAAACTTGCAGCAGTGATCCTAGTCACTTCAAGTTCTCCATCTCCATAGTTTAAGACAGCATCTTTAGTTCTCTCAGATACTAACAGATGTTCTTAATCTTCAATCCAGTGACTATCACTTGGATTGACCCGATTGTGACTCCATATGCTCGAAGCGTATGAGACACCAATATCAAGTACATTTTAATTGTACAATTTTCCAGAGAGTGTTAACAACTCCAAATCTATCCCAGTAGATCTTTATTCCTTGAATAAAGGTTGTTACTCCCCAAAATTCTACGGAGAATTTCTTATGAAAGCCAAGCTTTCACCGATTGCTTTATGGGAATTTCATTTCCAAGAAATGACATATTATCATTATTTTACATTACATTCATGTCAGTGCACTCTCCCACTAACCTCCTTATATACACCAGAATCATTTCATTTTGAGTCAAATCATAAACTATTATAATTATTTCAAAACGACAGTTCCAAGAACCTTATGCTTGTTTCAATCCAAACATGGATCGAATAACCCGCAAACCTTATTTGTCGGTTATACAAAATCGTCAGGATGTTGTAAGCATCCTCCAAAAGGTTTCCTTTTCAGGAAAGCGATTTTGATCTGCAACTGACACATTTCATAAATGAAATATGCAGTTATCAACAAGCATCTT
This sequence comes from Zanthoxylum bungeanum, assembly GCA_019454045.1. Classification (NCBI taxonomy): domain Eukaryota; kingdom Viridiplantae; phylum Streptophyta; class Magnoliopsida; order Sapindales; family Rutaceae; genus Zanthoxylum; species Zanthoxylum bungeanum. The sequence goes on from SKCR01047269.1 coordinate 408,977, forward strand.
CAAAATGGATTTACTATGGCAACAGGTAAAAGGTTGAACCGTTATTAACACAATGTTGATAACGATACCTTTCCGTCAAAAGCCCAGCTTTGTACGTTGGTATGTTGCCTTCCATGTATGTCTTCCTTGAAGACGTTTAATGTACCAATAGGCACAATGCCTTGTGGTACAACAACTAGTATCCAAAATAGTTGTTAAACATGGAATCAATTTCGGATTCATGGCACTTTGCCATAATAGGGAGTCGATACCTCGTATCACTTCCTCAAAACGTAGTCGGCGGATATACCTTCATAAGATTGACATCTTTATGAGGTTAGATCAGAAACCCATACCCTAGGTTGTTTTCTGACTCTATCCGATCTACGAGTGTCTTGTGTATTTAAAGATTAATGGTATAGATTCATCATTGATGAACTATTTGTGTTCCATTAAGGACTTCGTGCCTTGAACAGTATTACTCCGATTTTCATCGAGTATCACTATCCTCCCACTGACCACTGCATATCGGTATTCCTCTCAGGAAAAACCGCATGGTGAGCAACAATCACATTGTTCTCATGTGAGATTTATAAGTACTATACTTATGGTTTCCCTTAGGATAACCTATATTGGCACTTATCCAATTTGGGTCCTTAGTTGGTATCATCCAAACGTTATGCCTGGCATACCCAAATTATCAGGAATGAGAAACCTCGTTTCTTCCCTGTTCATATCCTATATGACATCTGTCAAACAGATTTATATGGAACCTTATTCTAAATAAGTTATTGCACTGTTAAAACTTATCCGTTGAAGGAAATGGTAGCTCAGAGCGACTCATGATTAGCCTTATCATGTCTAACATGATTCGGTTAATCCGTTCGGACACACCGTCATTTTGACGTGTTCCGAGAGGAGTCCTCATTTGAAAGAATACTATACTCTTTCAAGTATATAAGAAACTTATTGCTTAAGTATTTTCCATTACGGTCTTACCGTGACGGTATAATACTATAGCCGATCTGTTTGTCTATTTCGTGTCGAAACTCTAAAAGTTTCTGATTTGTGTTCTTCAAAAGAAACACATAACCGTAACGTGATGCCACATCCGTTAAGGTTACGAAATATTCATGTTCACATCTAGCCTAGCTAGATATGGGCCCACTAACTTCACCATGAATAGGGCTAACAGATCGGTGGCACTTACACTATACCAAGTAAACAGTGTTTTAGGTACTTTACCTAACAAACTAGATTCGTAGACTTTATTTGAATAGTCAAATCAGTCCTAGTATCCACTCTTCAAAAGTGTGGATATACGGGTCTTGTATAATTGTGTCCCAGACAACAATGCCACAAATAAGTCTCTATTGATCAAATCAATTTGAGCTATTTATTTGTCTTTTTATATGTTTGAGATTTTAATTATATTCAAAATATAAATTCTGTTATTCACATCTAATGTGTTTATCTCAGTATCATCTTTATATAATAAAACACTTTAGTGTTCTAGAATATAAAGGTTTATCCGCAACGGATTAAACACTGATATAGAGATAATGTCTCTAGTCAAACTAGTTACACTATAACAGTTCCTAATTTAAGTACACACCCGAAGGGTAGTTCCTAAACTTAGGTATCTATGGTCGAAACAGCGACTTTCGTCCCGTTTCCGATTCGCAGAGCAATCTCAGCTTGAAGTCAGTATCCTGCTCAAAGCAGATTCTAAACATCAATACATATATTTTATGTACCACACTAAGTATTTAAAATCTAATTTCAATACCAGCTGTGAACATAACTAAGACAAACATTTTCAAAGTAAGAGCCTTGCCTTTTCTTTAATTCCTTCGTGTCTGCCATATCCAAATGGTAGTCACTTTGGGATATTACTATTATCCTTTTCAATATTTCAGAAACCTTAGGCCAAGCCTTGGGTTTTTAGAATATCGAAACGATTTGCACCTCGTGCTACATGCCCAATTGCAAACTTTGACTTTATCTCCTCTAGAATAGTCAATTAATTCTCCAAGAATTATAAATTGCAATTTTAATACTTCTTAAATCTAAAATTAGATTTATGACAAGTATATTAAATTAAGCATTAAAGTCATCATCACATAAATCTTCCAAAGATTTTATGCTCTACTTATTTTGCTTAATTTTGGGCTTAAGGTATAAAAAGTTATTTTATCAAATAAAGTAATCTATTATTTATTCCCAATTTGAAAATTAAATTATTTAAAATATTTTAATCCCAGATTATATTTTAAATATCCAACTTTTCAATTTTATCTTTATTACAATAGTCCAACTATTTAATCAACGATTAGTATTACTATATTATAATGATTATAATAGTCCAACTATATAATCAAATATAATCCTAATTAATTAACCTCAATTACATTGATTACTATAATCCAATTATAAAATCAACTGTAAACTGAAATTAATTAATTCAAATATATTGATTAATATAATCCAATTATATATAATCAAGTATAATACAGTCCAACTGTTTATTAAAACAACAATTTAAAAATTAGTCTAACTAACATTTAATCTAATGACGAAATAATTTAAATGAGCGCGTATGGCGAGTAATTGAACGAGTATTGCAAATTCAATTCTTGCCTCCCACTATTTTTCGTCGAGCCTCTAACCCTCTGTCGAGTACTCGGGAAACTGTGTTTCCTAGTGGGCTAGGATCCCGTTAAATATCACACAATCTTGACTTTGGCCAACAAATTGTATGATAATTAACTAGGTAGATCTCGAAGATCAATTGGATCTCATCCAACTCCTAGATCCAGTAGGTGGACATCCAAGTCCTAAACATATATCTAATATATGCCTATATATCGAATATATACCCTAACCGTTTTCCTCTGAATCAACTAGGCCTTGGCTTTGGCACAACAAACCTAGTGATCCCAGTCAAGCGCGGACCCATTGACATGGAAGCTTCGTAATCAATGTCAATGGACAAGAAGTGGTCTTGACTTTGGCCAACAAACCAAAACTTGGACACGACACCGATATGGAACAAAGCCTCGTGATTCAAACACATCTTCGACGGACAAGGGCTTGACTTTGGCCAACAACCCATGCCAATCTAGGATCTTGAGAAAGAATCACTCAATGGAAGGAAAAGACGCATGATATTTGATGAGGGCTTTTCGTGTGAAAATTGGCTACCAATTTAATTATCTTTGTTAAGGTCTCATCATCATACACCCTTAAACATGCATTCTAAACACATAATAAAGCGAGTATGAAAATAAAATAATAATGATATGCGGATGGATATTTTACACATTGATCCTAGATCAAATCTCTCACTTTCTCTCTCCCGCTAGCACTAATATTTCTTCTACCCGTTACACTACACTTCTAAAGAAACCTCATTTACATTGAGGGGAATAGGTGAGAAGAGAATACAAAGAAATAGGAGATAAGGCTGGACTCGCAGGTCCAATTAATAAATCAAATTTATTACAACAATTTCTAAAATTGCCCCACCCAGCTAATATCCATCCGATATACATTATTCAAACATCACAACCATGTATTCATACAAGCATGTTATCAATCAATCAAATCAAATTAATTAATCTTGATAATTAGTGATCATCCAATGTTCAAACAAAGATTTATTTGTTCGAGTCAAACTCGTATTGCGAACACGTACTCAAAGTACGATTTCTACGAATTAAATTAATTACATAATTAAATCCAATTTAATACGCATTTAATTCTAATTCATTATTTAATTCCAAATTAAATATTACACTTTATAAAATAAACCTTTACGACTTAAATTCCAAATTCAATTGTTACGGGTCTCAAAGCCCGATTAATATCCAATATTAATTTAATTAAAGTCCAATGGGCTTTTAATTAATTTCTTCAAGGCATGGACTTTTGGTCAACTCGGGTCAAACCCGCAACCAAAGTCCAATCCGGGATTTACCCCATAAGCCTTTAAATTAATTTTGGCCCATTAGGCCCAATTAAACTTTAATGGTTCATTAGTCGCATTTTGGCCTTTTGGAAGCGGTTTTGGGCCTAATTGGATCCAACCAATTTTGGCCTAAACCAACTTTGTACAACAAAGTCCAATAAACCCAATAACAACTTAAAAGCCCAAATCCAATTTTAAGCCCAATAATTTAATTCCAAAAATTCCAAATTTTCCAATTAAATTACCTAAAGTGTATAGCATTATTAATTGCCCAAATCAAAGTTTCCAAAACATCAAATTTGTCCAATTAATCATGCTTAACATCAATTAATCATGTCCAACATAATTAAAACAAAATCAAACCCAATTTCATGCTTCAAGTGTCTCGGCCAAAGAGGGAAATTATGCCCAAATCAAATTCAATCCAATTGAACCCAATCAAACATAAATTCAACATCCCCAAATGATTTGCAAGTCATCCAATGAACAAAAAATCAAAAATCCAAGACAATATTAGGGTTCATATTTTCGGCCATCACAAGCAAATTGGGGAAAATTGTTCCAAACACTTTTTCATCAAATTGATCTAATCAATCATCAATTAAACAACATTCAAGCATTCTAAATCATCCAATTTCATTAAACATGCTCAAAATCAAGTTTACCCAAATTTGTCATGCCCAAAATTTGGGGGAAAATGGATCCAACCAAATTTCATGAAATTGATTATGCACAACATCAATTCAACCTCATTCAAGCATACTATACTAAACAATTTAATCATTAGATGCTCAAATTGAGTTTACCCAAATTAAAGTTTTGGCCAACAATAAGCAAATTGGGGAAAATCAATCCAATTAATTTTTCTTCAAATTGATTACATATAACTCTAATTAATTCATATACAAACATTCTTAAACAAGCAATTTGTCAGAATCATGCTTAAATCAAAAAGCCCCAAATTTTGCTCAAGAACCCTAATTCGTTTTATGCAACCAATAGCTCAAGATACCATTGTAGAGTTTCAATCAAGTCCCAAGATCATAAATCCTGCATAAAACGAGTTGAATACAACCAAGGAGTAAGGCGGAATTCATACTCACATTGATGGGTTTGATGCTAGGAAGAACAAGATGCGTTTTCTGCCTCCCTTCATAGCTCGGCAATGGCTTCTGTGACAGTGGACTGCACGGTTTTGGGGTGTCTTCGTCCTTGTTCATTCGACCATGGATGTCACCATTGAAGCTCCAAGCTTCAAGCTTTCCATGCTCACAAATTCGTTTCCCTATCACCATAATATAACCCATGTGTGTGCTAGCACTACTCTTCTTCATTTGCTTCTCAAAATTTCGGTCAAAAATAGAAGATTTTGTGAAGAAATCGGCTTGAAGCCGTGAGAGGGAGAAGAGAGAAAGATGAAGGGTTTTTGGCTCCAAAAGCCTAAAACAGTGTACTGTACATCAAGAGAGAGAGAAGACCGAATTTCATAGTGAGGAAAAAGAAAAAATGTAATATATATTATTCATTTATTTTCCAAAAATAAATAAAAAATATATATACCAAACCTTTTCATATTCCAAAAAGTCAAAAGGCAAAAACAATCAATGCTTTTCACCTTTTACCCATCACTTTTACTATTCACATAAAGTCACTTTATCAAAGTAACAACATGTCATGTCACATCATTCAAAGTGACAAGTGATTTGATAATTGATGCGACCAGCGATTTGACGCTTGATGTGACTTGCGTACCGCGCTCGAATTCGAAATGCGAATGCGCTCGCAATCACTCTCGGGCTCAGGTTCGCTAATTCTAAATTAACGAATTTTCTGTCGCGTCGTAATTAAATGATTACGCTTAGCGAAATCACTATTTACGTCGCTAACGAATTAATTCTTAATTAATTCGTTCGCCCGAATTAAAATCTAATTTTAATTCCGCGTCGAAATCCAATTTCTTATAATATATCGAATATATTATTTTATCGATTAATTCCAAATTAATCGTTCTCTCTCTTTAATTAATATTTTATCCCAGATAAAATATCTCCGCAATTAATCCCAGATTAATTTTCTCTCTCTTCTAATTAATCCTAGATTAATTAAAGTGCGAGTTATACATCATCGGTGAATCTTCAGGAAGCGACCCATGAGATCTCCGGATATGTTGGCAGTAAATACGGTCGTCGGATTATCCGAACACGTAAGCACCTCGTACTACGTTTATACCGATTTACAAGACAAGGTTGGCTTCTAGCAAAGCGCCATGCCTACCCAATTCTCCAGAAATATTCTTACAGGAATATATAGATCTGTATCAAGCGTAGTATACCGTAGTATTGTGTATATCGGCCCAGTATCGGATTGTCACGTGCTAGGGCTGGGGTTGGATAAGTGTCTGCCCCGTCCGAAGCACATGTCGGATGTCTGGTAACTAGTCTCTATAATCGGATATACATGACCTTGTCATAACATCCCGATGGCCGGCCAGCACTTAAGAGCACTAATACCGTATCCTGCGTGACATCATCTCCACTATGACTGAAGTGATACTTCCGTCTCGACATCACACCCAATACACTACGACTCTCTGATAAACCCAGAAGTGGTGTACGCAGAACCGGTTAAAGCCCTGTACCACCAAGACTAAAGTCTACCGATTATCGCAAGTATTAGCGATGCAAGTCTCAGGTTAAGACTATACACACCTACCTTGATTTCGGCCTCCCATAGACACATAGTCATAATACCAATGGGATTCCGAGGGGTCTATCCAGAGCGAAGCTGTTTCCCGTACCATCTGTGAAACACAACCTCCTATCGCACTTGCATAAGTATCCAATACTTAAATATATGAGAACTATGCCGTTGTGCCCTCACAACGCGCACAAGTGCAATACTAGTCTATTCCGCATTATCGATGTCCTGTCTCGATAATACTCCGGCTAGGGATATTTAATGATTAATCCTTCGTGGACTGATACTGTCTCATATCATCTCAATCCAGGAACTAATTATATGGACCTCTCTTCATTTATACATATATGGTGATCTAATCACAAATGATGAGAGTGCAATTTCCTTGTCACATAGTTAATTTGTACAACAACACCGTGATCTGTACAAATAGTGACGCTATGGGTCATATTGTCCAACAAGCCATATTCTGAATCACTAAGTGAGGCTACCATGACTTTCTTGCCTTTAGACTTTAGGTATGTGGAACACTCATATCTAATATGTCCATACCTTTCACATTCGTGGCATTTGATAGCATGAGGTTTGCTATCCTTATCATCTATAGACTCCTTCCTACCATGCCTACTCTTTCTAGGTTTGTCCTCTTTATACCTATCAGTGCTACGACCACTCTCATTTATCTTAAGAAATTTCCTAAACCTTTTATCAAACATGGCCAAGTCTGAATCTGTAAGGGTATTATCATTATCATCACTTGACGGATCATGAATACTTCTTTTATGATCTTCATCGCTTTGGATTTGGGCTTTCTATATCCAAGAAGTGTTTTCTCATACATCTGTAGTTTTCCTACGAGGTCTTCTAGTTTAAGGTGGTCTAGGTCATTATTTTCCTCGATGGCTGTGATCTTTGGTAAAATCTTATCAGATAGAGATCTAAGAATTTTCCTAACTATCATATTCGTAAGAATAGTTTCGCCTAGGTTAAAGCTTGAGTTAACTATATAGTTAATCTCAGCGTAAATTTCATCAAAGGTCTCATCATTCTTCATCCTAGCTACCTGAAACCTAGTGGCAAGTTCTTGTAGTCTATTATTTTTAACAGGAAGTGTAAAATATTGGCATAGAGCATTTTTGCCTTTAATCTAATTATAAACACTTCTAATTTTCTCTAAACACTTCAATACACCTAAAAGTATAATTTTAACATCAAAACCAACATCAACACATGTTATATAACAAATATACATTTACTCTAAATACATATACGCATTAGTTTAAATCAAAACACAACACAAATTAGAATACCACAGTGAGGTGACTCATAAACAATTCTAGGTCACTCAAAGGTGGTCAAGTGATTCTAGAATGGTAGCCATAGTTCTAAGATTTCATATAGAGTTCTAAACTCTAATTTTATGTTCTATGTCCAACATGAACAAATTTGACGCAATTACAAGCATATTGTGTTTATACTTCCAAAGCATCCGTACACAATTAATTAGCCTAATTTCAACATCAAGCTATGTTATTATGTATCCAATATATAATTCATCACTATATGTATCACTAATGATAACTCACTAATGAAAACATAGCTTTGTAGAATATCAAACTTACCTAGCAAGCTTGATTCCAAGATCTAATCTTCTTCTCCTTTTGAAATGTTGTGGAGAACTTCCAAAACTAGCAAGCTTGGTTCCAAGATCCCATTTTCTTCTCCTTGTTGTTGTAGAGAATTCCCAAATCTAGCAAGCTTGGTTCCAAGATCCAATCTTCATCTCCATGTTGGAATGTTGTAGAGAACTTTCAAAGCTTCTCTAAACACTTCTTTTACTTTGGCTAATATATGTAATTGTTTATTGGTTTAGCTTTCTCAAGCTTGTCTTTTATAGCAAAACTTATGCAATTGTTAATTAATAAAAGTTCTAATCAACTTTTATGTGGGCTTAATCCAATTTGTCCAAATTTGTATAATTATATGTGACTAATCACCTTTGTCTACCACTTTGATTTAATCCAATTAAATCAAGACATAATTTAATTAATGGATTAGTTGTATGTCTACCACTTTGATTTAATCCAATTAAATCAAGACAAATACACCTATTATTACATATTTATAATTACCAAAATATCCTCCAATGGTAGAGATATTTATGAAATTACAACAAAGCCCTTATGTGATTTTGGATTAATCTAATTAATCCAATTGGGTCAAAGTAAATAAGTAAAACTTAATTATTTTTGTTGATAATTATAATATCAAATATTATTTATTATAAAAAATTATCGGCCACCGAAGTGCTCAACGAGTACACTTCATATTGTGAGACTCTCTAAGTTCAGACACATTTGTCATATAAGCCTAGCTTATATGTACGCAATTCGGCCACCTCCGAATTTACGAAGAACATGAACGACCTTTCTGAACTATACAAGTTGAGGTCATCACATATATTTAACAATCACTCCATTGTAGGTTATCCGAGTTGTGGTTAGGAAACGTAGATTACACTGTCAAGTTTCGAGGTGCACATCTCAAGTCGACATGTCCATGATTCTTTAAAACTAATTAGAATATCATTTCTGATATATGCGATCCACCCTATGTGATCGGATTTGGCCAAAGTCTTAAGAATCAAGACTTACATACATGGATACCTTAACCTCTTATGGTACATATATGGGTTGACAGATCTTATCTTGATACGCACTTGATTAACGAGTATATTGGTCCACACCCAACGAACATCTAGCGTTCAGACCATTAAAGGTCTCTGACATATATGGTATCAAAATGTGGAGGATCACACCCAAAATTAATTATATCTTATAGTTAAAGGATCACATATGCTACTCGACTCGAGGAGATTCCTATTAACGGTGGTGGGTACTTCCAACTATTAGAAATCACCTATGAGTCATTCAATATTCCCTCTAACAAATACCCACATGTCTATTCATGTTTCTCTTGCTTTAAAAATAGTTTATAATAATAATATTGTCCCAATGCCAAGTTTTATGATAAAATTTCTAATCCGGACAGCTTCTTTTGTAGCTTTCGAAGCCGCTATAAATTCTGCCTCAGGGGTGGAATCAGCTGTTGAGCCTTGCTTTGAAAATCGTCAACTAATCACACCGCCATTAAGGGAAAATATGTATCCAGATGTAGACTTTCTATCATATGGATCTCCCTGGAAGTCGGAGTCTGTATAACCCTTAACTTATAGCTCATATTCTCTATATAAGAGAAATTTATCCTTAGTACCCTTAAGATATTTCAAGATATGTTTCATGACTATCCAATTATCATTACCCGAATCAGATTGATATCGGCTAGTCACTCTGACGCCGAAACTGATGTCAGGTATAATACAAAGCATATCATACATAATACTTCCAATACAAGAAGAATATGGCAAGTTAGACATTCTAACTCTTTATTCCTCAGTCTAAGGTGCCACTTTCTTCGAACGATGTTTACCGTATTAGAAAGGTACATTTACTACCTTGCAGTTGGTAAAACCGTACCTTTCTAATATTTTATCTATGTATATGGATTGCAACAGTCCTATAAGCTTCCTAGCTCTATCATGATAGAGCCTTATACCCATTATATATGAAGCTTCACCCATGTCCTTCATGGAGAAGTTCTTACAAAGGTAGGCTTTCACACTTTGCATCAATCCTATATCATTCCCAATGATAATGATATCGTCTACATACAAAACAAGGAATACTATCATGCTCATGAATAATTCTAGGTCACTCAAAGGTGTTCAAGTGATTCTAGATGATAGCCATAGTTCTAAGCTTTCATCTAGAGTTCCAAACTCTAATTTTATGTTCCATTTCCAACATAAACATATTTGACCCAATTACAAGCATATTGTGTTTATACTTCCAAAGCATCAGTATACAATTAATTAGCCTAATTTAAACATCAAGCTAATTTATTATGTATCCAATACATAATTCATCACTATATGTCTCACTAATGATAAATCACTAATTAAAACATAGCTTTTGAGAAGATCAAACTTACCTGGCAAGCTTGATTCCAAGATCCAATCTTCTTCTCCTTGTTGTTGAAATGTTGTGGAGAACTTTTAAAACTAGCAAGCTTGGTTCCAAGATCCAATCTTTTTCTCCTGGTTGTTGTAGAGAATTCCTAATGCTAGCAAGCTTGGTTCCAAGATCCAATCTTCTTCTCCTTCTTGAAATTTGTAAAGAACTTCCAAAGCTTCTCTAAACACTTCTTTTACTTAGGCTAATATCTCTAATTCTTGCTTGTTTTAACTTGCTCAAGCTTACCTTTTATAGCAAAACTTATGCTATTTTTAATTAATAAAAATTCTAATCAACTTTTATGTGGGCTTAATCCAATTTATCCAAATATGTATAATTAAGTGTGACTAATCACCTTTGTCTACCACTTTGATTTAATCCAATTAAATGAAGACAAATTTTAATTAATGGATTAGTTGTATGTCTACCACTTTGATTTAATCCAATTAAATCAAGCCAAATACACCTATTATTACATATTTATAATTACCAAAATATCCTCCAATGGTAGAGATATTTATGAAATCACAACAAAGCCCTTGTGTGATTTTGGATTAATCCAATTAATCCAATTGGGTCAAAGTAAATAATTAATATTATCCAAAAACACTTAATTATTTTAGCTGATAATTATAATATCAAATATTATTTACTATAAAAAATTATCGGTTACCCAAGCGCTCAACGAGTACACTTTATATTATGGGACTCTCTAAGTCGAGACACGTTCGTCATATAAGCTTTGCTTATATGTACACAATTTGGCTAACTCGGAATTTATAAAGAACTCGAATGACCTTACTGAATTATACAAGTCGAGGTCATCATATATGTTAAATAATCCCTCCATCGTAGGTTATTCATGTTGCGATTAGGAAACATAGATTAAACCGTCAAGTTTCTGAGGTGCATATCTCATTTGATATGTCCATGATTCTTTACAACTAATTAGGATACCATTTCTGATATATGCAATCCACCCTATGTGATCGCCTTTGGCCAAAGTCTTAAGAATCCTAACTTACATACACGGATACCTAAACCCTTATGGTACACATACGGGCTGGCGGATCCTATCTTGATACACACTTGATTAACGAGTGCATCGATCCACACCTAACGAACGCCTAGTAGTCAGATGATGAATGGTCTCTGTCATACATGGCATCAAAGTGTGGAGGATCATGCATAAAATCAATGATATCCTATAGTCAAAGGAACACATATGCTTCTCGACTCGAAGAGATTCCTATTGACAGTGGTGTGTACTTCCAACTATTAGGAATCACTTGTGAGTTATTGAGTATTCGCTCCAAAAAAATACCCACATGTCTATACGAGCTTCTTTTGCTCATGGTACATCGGGTTAAACCATTGGAACTCCAATACCAATATACGATATGTGCTAGTATTTTAGGTTATGGAATTCGACTGTATTCCAAAAATAACGACTAGGAATATTTACTTTAAGAATAGTTTATAATAGTAATACTATCCCAATATTGGACAACCCAATGTCCAGTATTACTACATGACTATTCTAGTGCCGATGTCATTCTCAGCATATTTATATATATCAATCTAAAATACGAAATGACATTACCACTAGTAAGATTAAAATGAAAATGTAGTTATTTTATTAATAAATAATAAAATATAATGTATAGTAAATTATTCGGATTGGTGTTCCAAGTATAAAATCCAACACCATAACCACGAGAGGTTTCCACATGTACTCTACTGACATCCAAACCCTCTCATCCAAGGACTTATGAAACACTCTCATGCGAACCTTCCAATGTAAGTACTCAGTCCCATAAAAGAATGAAGGATAATGTAAGCGTTGACTTCTCTCCATAGCTAAACTGGTCAAGGATCGCGGTTAAGCTCTGATATATATTGAAAATTCGATTTTAGTATAGGTTCTGACCCTATACAGAATATTACATAATAAATTAAGATAAGTCTTAATTATTGTTTCTATGAATTACTATCAAGCACCTTTAAGTCCAAAAATTATGAATCAACAAAAATAAAACAATGTAGTAAACAAAATCAACACAACAATTTTGTTAACGAGGTGAAAAACTCGTGCGAGTAAAAAACCATTCAGGGTATCTAGGTTACCAGTAAAATACCACTACAATGAGAAAAACTTACAGTGATGGTATAATACATATGGTAGCAACTCCACCGACTCTAATACCTCTAGACTATAATAACCCGAAGAACTCCTCGAGCCAGTAACAAACGACATTCTTCAGAACCTATGAAGTCTCTAAGTGGATCAACCCTGCGAACTTGCAACGCCGGAGCTCCGACTACCAATCTTCCTCATTGAGAACTCTTAAGGCTTAGGAAATTTGGTTAGGGTTGTGTTTCTGTGTTGATGGTCACTCAAAATTCAATCTCACCAAAAGAAAGAAGACAGGGTAATCAAAAGAGTCTTCAAGGTGAAAATAAAGAAGGTTGAAAGAAACAAAGATTTTATGCTTTGAATAATACGTTTTTAACACTTGTGAAAGTGGCTCAATATTTTTTTATGTAGGTAACGCAAATGTAAGGGGTTACTTGTGCAAAACAGGCTTAAAGACGCGTCTGAAATAACCTACTTATGCACAAGCATTCAAACGCCATAAGAACGCGTGTCAAACACACGCTATTCCACAAACTCATTCGAACATAGTCTCGAATGTACCTAAAAATGCAAACACACTGGAAGGTTTCGTTCGTACAGAAAGATGAACGTACTATGTACGAGAACCTTCAGCCAAGTTTCGTTCGAACCGAAATACGAATATGACACGTACGTCACTCGTTCTAACGTAAACACGAACATAACACTAACGCATCTCTGATTCCTTCACGCACAGTCTGCCAAATACCAATTCAATTACTCTGAGATCTTCAAAACGCATTACAATTTAATTGAACTTATTTTGTTACGGACATTTCCAAAAAATATGGAACTAACCGTATGTTTATGCACGTTTAAATAATTATCTATATATGTTAAGATGTGTGTATAGAGATTTGTGCAAGAAGTTGATTGAAGTTTCATAAGTTGTTTTAGCTTTTGGTTTGGCCGAATCTTATGGGGCTTGAGTGATGGTTTGATTTTCTTGGCTTTGGTTATGGAATCATGTTTAAGTGTAAATTCATTTAAGGGTATATTTGTTATGCTTTGTGTGATGTTGGTTATGCTTGTAGCCTATTAGTAAGGCTTGGGCCACATGTTAAGGCTAAGTAAAAGTTTGAGGATAGACTTGTGTTGTGATGTTTGTGGCATGTTGATAAGCATGATATAATGTGTTGTAATCATAATAAACATGTGATGAGTGTAGCATGAAGATTATTATGGATTTTAGTTTAACAAACAATTATAAGCTTGTAAATAGTCTTGTAGTAGTTGTATGGATGTTGAGTTGTTGATGCATATGTTAGGCCAAATTGGGCATTTTATATACAGATAGCTTTGGGCATTTTGAGTAGGTAAATCGGCTACGTCGAAATGTCTCATCAGTATTAGCATGAGCAGATTATAACATGAACACATCATGGCATGTCATAAGCACGTCATGTAGTATTAGTAGCTTAATCAGGTTAAGCAACATGTCTGTGCATTCAAGAACCTTGTTTAGTTTCTCTGTTTGAGTATGCTAACCATGCTAGAACACATGTTCTATTAGATACCTCGTAGGAATCCTTACGGTAATATTCAGGCGCGCCGGTAACATGCATCAGTCTGTGAGTTGATGTTTCCCTTCCCTCTTTCTCTTTCATGCTTTTTAAATATTTATACCTTGTTGGATTTCATTTTCAAATTGTGTAACCAGTTCATGTTTGGAAACTATATTCTCGCTTTTGTTCTTACTTGGATTTCTTACTTGCCTTCAGCTCATGTTATTGATTATATACTTAGTTTGTGCTCTCATATAATGAATTTCACTTATTCCAATTTATTTATTTATTTACTTCATAGTTCATGTTATTAGCTATGTACTATGTTCACATACTCAATTAGTGATTTAGTTAAAATTACATGTCATGTGTTCAGATTTAGAATAAGTTAAATATGTTTTCATAATCTTCCACGCCATGTTATGCATTCCAGTCCACATTTTAAGTATTCAATCCATGGTCAAGTTAGGCAAGTCAGTTTCATGTCAACTTATATCATAGGTTTCGACTTATATTTTCATGTCAGTCAGGTCAGTTTCAACTCAGTAAAGACACATGCATGATAGTTTTCACAATGCATTTTCAGATTAAAAGTTTTCAGAAAGGATTTCATGAAACTCAGATTATGTGTTAGAAAATAGTTTTATAAGTATATGTATATGTTCTTAACCACCAGTTTAGCATCGTCCCCTCATCTTTAGCGTCCTCAGTTCCCTCAGATAGCCTATGGGGAACTAATCACCCCCATAGGCTCAGCAATTCAGTATTCAGCTAAGCTTCCCATACCTATGCAGTGTTAGGTCCTGGTAGGTACGTTTCAGTTTCCCCTAAGTTACTATGTTGGTGTTTATTTTCAATAGACAGATACAGTATCAGATTTGTGCAATGATTTTTTCGAATTCAAATCATATTTTCATGTAAATTTATATGTTATCAACTTTCAGTTGAACTTTCAAGCGATATACATGTTTTGTAAACTTCAAATTTCATTAGGTATTTCATGCTCATATGTTTACTTAGTTTTATAGTATATTTCCATGTCATGTCATGTCATAGGTTTAGCCACGCAATTCATACCTTCCAGCTAGGACACATAACGTTTAGTTAGGCTCATCAGGTTAATGAGTTCTTGTCCAGTTCACGTAAAGTTAGGATCAGATCATGTTAGTGCAGTTTTAGGTCTTGTTTCGAGTAGGAAATCAGATACAGTTCAGGTAGTTTCAGAACAAGTCATGTAAGATCAGGTCAAGTCAAAAATCAGATTAGGTTGATCATGCAGTTTCAATCTCATGTAATGCATTCCATATAGTAATTCTTATATTCCACGATCCATGCACAGGTTGGGAAAGATCCAAACCACCACAGGTTTGGGTGGTTTGGTTAGAGCATGCATTAGTTTTAGGTTACAGTCCATATCAATTGTGATCATAAATCACGTGTAGCTTATAGTTCATGCATTCAAAATTTAGGTTCACACAGGTTTCAGTTAGGTTATTAGGTTCAGCCTAGGCATGTTAGTTCAGATAGTTTCAGATCATGCAGGATTAGATCACCTTGTTTGACGATTATGACCCATAGCGTCACTATTTGTACAGATCATGATGTTGTTGTACAAATTAACTATGTGACAAATGAGATTACACTCTTATCATTTGTGATTAGATCACCAAGATATATAAATGATAGGAGGTCCTAATGATTTGTTCCTGGATTGAGAATAATAGGAGACAATATCAATCCACGAAGGATAAATCATTAAATATCCCTAGTCAGAGTATTATCGAGATTGGACATCGATAATTCGTAAAAGACTAGTATTACACTTGTGCACATTGTGAGGGCACAACATCATAGTTCTCATATACTTTGGTATATGATACTCATGCAAGTGTAATAGGAGGTTGTGTTTTACCGAGGGTACGGGAAACAGCTTCGCTCTGGATAGACCCATTCGGAATTCCATTGGTAGTATAACTATGTGTCTATGGAAGTCCGTAATCAGGGTAGGTGTATTTGGTCTTAACCTGAGACTTGCACCGCTAATACTTGCGATAATCAATATGCTTTGGTTTTGGTCGTCCAGGGCTTTAACCGGTTCTGTGTACGCCTCTTCTGCGTATATTGAGAATCGTAGTGTATTGGGTGTGATGTCAAGATGGAAGTATCACTTCAGTTATAGTGGAGATGATTATCACGTAGGATACAGAACTTGTTCTCTTATATGCTGCAGCTATCGGGATATTATGACTAGGTCATGTATATCCGATTATAAAGACTGGTTACCAGACATCCGATATGTGCTTCGTACGGGGCAGACACAATTCCAGCCCTAGGCCTAGCACGTGATCATCCGATATTGGATCGACATACACAATACTACGTATACTACGCCTGATATAGATCTTATATTCCTGTAAGGATATTTCTGGAGAATTGGGTAGGCATGGCATTTTGCTAGAAGCCAACCTTGTCTTGTAAATCGGCATAAACGTAGTATTAGATACTTACGTGTTTGGATAGTCCGACGACCGAATTTACTGCCAACATATCGGGGGATCTCATGGGTCGCTTCCCGAAGATTCATTGATGAGGTATGACTCGCACTTTATTAATCTGGGATTAATTAGAATGAGAGAGAAAATTAATCTGGGATTAATTACGGAGATATTTTATCTGGGATAAAATATCATTTAAAGAGAGATAAAGATTAATTTGGAATTAATCGGTTAAAATAATATATTTGATATATTATACGAAATTGGATTTCGACGCGGAATTAAAATTAGATTTTAATTCGGGCGAACGAATTAATTTAGAATTAATTCGTTAGCGATGTGAATAGTGATTTCACTAGGCATAATCATTTAATTACGTCGCAATTGAAAATTCGTTAATTTGGAATTAGCGAACCCGAGCCCGGGATTGTTTACTAGCGCATTCGCATTTCGAATTCGAGTGCGGCACGTAAGTCAAATCAAGCGTCAAATCGCTAGTCACGTCAAGCGTCAAATCATGTCACTTTGAGTGATGTGACAATTGATTGATTGATTGATGTAGTGGTTGGCATTTATGGCTTTAATTGTTTGACTTTTGAAAGCCAAAATTGTGTATATGTTTTTAATTAATCAATTACACATATAACACTCTCTCTCTTTTTCTTCTCCATCTCTCTCTCTCACGCCCTTTGGGCTGTTCTTGTTCTTCTTCACTGGTTTGCCAAAATCGTGACCCATAGAGGAAGCAAATGATGATTTTGTTGCAAAATCAAAGTGCTAGCACACTCTAGGAGACATACCAAGGTGATAGGGCAGTAATTTCGTGAGCTTGGAATCAATTTTGGAAGCTTGGAGCTTGAAGACATCAATGGAGGACCTTGGCCGAAAATGGAGGAGCAAAACAGTGAATTTACCGTGAACCTTGGAGCTTCTCAAATGGCATATAAAGTTTTGTTCTTCGTAGCATCCAATCTGTTCATTGTGAGTAGGATTCCGCCATTCTCCTTTGCGTATTCACATGTGTTTTATGCTTATAAATGATCCTTGGGACTTAATAGAAACCGAACAATGGTATCAGAGCCATTTGAGCATGAAACTTGATTAGGGTTAAAATTTGGGTAAAAATGATTTGAGCATATTTTGATGAAATTGGATGTTTGAGTATGCTTAATTGTTGATAACATGGTGTTATGCATTGTCAATTTGATGAATTTTGAATTAGACAAATTTTCCCCAATTGGATTAGCTTGGCCGAATCCTTCTTATGCCCTAAGAGTCTTGGTTTTTTTGATTTTTTGATCATTGGATGTGTTGGAAATCAATTGGAATGATGATTTAATGTTTAATTGGATTCAATTGGATTGGATTTAAAACTGGACATAAAAATCCTCATTTAGCCGAGACATATATAGCATGTAATGGGTTTGATTTTTTGATGAAATGTGTTGGACATGTTTTGTTGTAAATAAGCATGATTAATTGTACAAATTTGTGTTTTGGAAATGTTGATTTGGGTAATTAATTGTGTAATACACTTTAGTTAATTTAATTGAGAAATTTGGAATTTTTTGGAATTAAATTATTTGGGCTTAAATTGGATTTGGGCTTGTTATCTTGTAAATGGGCTTATTGGGCTTGGTTGTACCAAGATGGGTTTAGGCTAAATTGGTTGGATCCAATTGGGCCCAAAACCGCATCCATAAAGCCCAAATGCGACTAATGGACCTTAATTAGTTTAATTGGGCCTAATGGGCCTAAATTGATTTATGGGCTTATGGGGTAACTCCCGGATTGGACTTTGGTTATTGGGTTTGACCCGAGTTGACCAAAAGTCCACGCCTTAAAGAAATTAATTAAAAGCCCATTGGACTTTAATTAAATTGATGTTGGACGTTAATCGGGCTTTGAGACCCGTAATGATTAAATTTGGAATCTATGTCGTAAAGGTTTATTAATAAAGTGTAATATTTAATTTGGAATTAAATAGCGAATTAGTATTAAATAGAAATTAAATTGGATTTAATTTTGTAGTTTAATTTAATACGAGAATTCGTACTTTAAGTACTTATTCGCCAAACGAGTTTGACTCGAGCAAAATCAAATCGTTGTTTGAACATTGGATGGTCACTTATTATCAGATTAATTAATTTGATTAGATTGATTGATAGCATGCTTGTGTGAATACATGGTTGCGATGCATGAATAATGTATATCGGATGGATATTAGATGGGTGGGGCAATTTTAGAAATTGTTGTAATAAATTTGGAATTTATTAATTGGACCTGCGTGTCCAGCCTTATTACCTCCTTATTCTTTGTATTATCTTCTCACCTATTCCCCTCAATGTATATGAGGTTTCTTTAGAAGTGTAGTGTAACGGGTAGAATAAATATTTGTGCTAGCGGGAGAGAGGAAATGGAGAGATTTGATCTAGGATCATTGTGTAAAGTATCCATCCGCATATCATTATTATTTATTTATACGCGTTTTATTATGTGTTTAGAATGCATGTTTAAGGGTGTATGATGATGAGACCTTAACAAAGATAATAAATTGGTTGCCAATTTGCACTCGAAAAACCCTCACAAAATCTTAAGCGTTTTTCCTTCCATTGAGTGATTCTTACTCAAGATCCAAGACTGGCATTGGCTTGTTGGCCAAAGTCAAGGCCTTTCTCCGTCGAGGATGTGTTTGAATCACGAGAACTTTGTTCCATATTGGTGTCTTGTCCAAGTTGTGGTTTGTTGGCCAAAGTCAAGACCACTTCTTGTCCATCGACATTGATTACGAAGCTTTCCATGGTCAATGGGTCACGCTTAACTGGGATCACTAAGTTTGTTGTGTCAAAGCCAAGGCTTAGTTGATTCAGAGGAAAAAGGTTAGGTAATATATTGGATATATTGGCATATATAAGATATATGTTTCGGACTTGGATGTCCCCCTACTGGATCTAGGAATTGGATTGGATCCAATTGATCTTAGAGATCTACCTAGTTAATTATCATACAATTTGTTGGCCAAAGTCAAGATTGTGTGATATTTAACGGGATCCTAGCCCGCTAGGAAACACGGTTTCCCGAGTACTCGACAGAGGGTTAGAGGCTCGCCGAAAAATAGTGGGAGGCAAGAATTGAATTTGTAATATTCGTTTAATTACTTGCCATACGCGCTCATTCAAATATCATTCGTCAAATATATTAAATGTTAGTTGGACTAATATTTAAACGTCGTTTTAATTAACAGTTGGACTATATTCAAACTATTCATTTATATTTGATTATATAATTGGATTATAATAATCAATATATTTGATTCATTTAATTATAGTTAATTAATATAGTTGGACTATAATAATCATTATATTTAAAAGTACCTAAATCGTTGATTAAATAGTTGGACTATTAAAATCAAGATAAAATTGAAAGATTGACATTTAAAATATA
Source organism: Zanthoxylum bungeanum (assembly GCA_019454045.1). Classification (NCBI taxonomy): domain Eukaryota; kingdom Viridiplantae; phylum Streptophyta; class Magnoliopsida; order Sapindales; family Rutaceae; genus Zanthoxylum; species Zanthoxylum bungeanum. The sequence goes on from SKCR01047269.1 coordinate 429,316, forward strand.
ATCCTATGGAAAATGTATTTAAATGGTTTAATTTTTCAAATTGGGAATAAAGTTTTAGGATGGTCCTGGAAAATAATAAGTTACTTTATTTGATAAAATAACATATTATGCCTAAGCCCGGAGTTAAGCAAATAGTAGAGCATAATCTTTGTAAGATTTATGTAATGATAACTTTAGTACTTAATTCATTAAGCTTGTCGCAGTAGACTCCTTAATTTCTGAATCAGAACTAAGGATTAGATCCTTAAAGTATGATAATGAAATTGAAGGATCTTCATAAATCTATACTTAGATTTTAGAAGTACTAAATTGCAATTAATAACTCATGGAGAGTTAATGACTATTCTCAAGGAGATAAAGTCAAATTTTGCAATTAGGCAAGTAGCGCAAGGCGCATCTTACTTTGATATTCTAGAAGGCCGAGGCTAGGCCAAAGGCTTCTGGAGTGTTGAAATAGGCAAAGGAAAAATCATTATAATCTTCTAGGAAGATAAAAGGACATATCCCAAAATGTCTGCCTAAATTGTGGCAAACGGGATCGCGGAAGCGTGACTGCCGTTTGGACAAAGCAGACATGAAGGAATTGAAGACAAGCAAGGCTCTGACTTCAAATATGTTTGTCAACATTATGTTCACTACTAGTATTAAAATTGGATTTTAAATACTTAGTGTGGTGCATAAATATATACTGATGTTCAGAATCTACTATGAGCAGGATACTGACTTCAGTTAAGATTAATCTGCGAATTGAAAATGGGACGAAAGTCGCTGTTTTAACCGTAGATACCTAAGTTTAGGAACTACCTTCGGGTGTGTACCTAAATTTGGAAACTGTTATAATGTAACTAGTTTGACTAGAGACATTATCTCTATATCAGTGTTTAATCCGTTGCGGATTGACCTTTATATTCTAGAACACTACAATGTTTTATTATATAAAGATGATATTGAGATAAACACATTAGATGTGAATAACAGAATTTATATTTTGAATATAAATAAATCTCATATATATATATAACATGACAAACAAATAGCTCAAACTGATTTGATCAGAAGAGACTAATTGTGGCATTGTTGTCTGGGACACAATTAAACAAGAATCGTATATCCACACTTTTGAAGAGTGGGTACTAGGACTGATTTGATCCCATTCAAATAAAGTCTACGAATCTAGTTTATTGGGCAAAATGCCTAAAATACTATTTACTTGGTAAAAGTGCAAATGCCACCGATCTGCTAGCCCTAGTTCATAGTGAAGCAAGTGGGCCCATGTCTAGCTAGGCTAGATGTGGATATGAATATTTTGTGACCTTTATGGATGTGGAATCGCGTTATGGTTATGTGTTTCTTTTGAAGAACACAAATCGAAAACTTTTTCAGTTTCGACACGAAATAGACAAACAGATCGGCTAAAGTATTGTACCGTCATGGTGAGACCGTAATGGGAAATACTTAAGCAATAAGTTTCTCGTATGCTTGAAAGAGTATAGTATTCTTTCAAAGAGGACTTCTCCCGGAACACGTCATTCTGACGGTGTGTCCGAACCAGAGTAACCGAATCTTGTTGGACATGATAAGGTTAATCATGAGTCGCTCTGAGCTACCATTTCCTTCAACGGATAAGCATTAACAGTGCAAAACTTATTTTGAATAAGGTTCCATAAAAATCTGTTTGACAGATATCATATAAGATATTAACAGGAAAGAAATCGGGTTTTCTCATTCCTGAATATTTGGGAATGTTAGGCATATGTTTGGATGATACCAAACTAAAACCCAAATTGGATAATTTACAATTGTAGGTTATCCTAGGGATACCGAAGTATAGTACTTATACAACTCACAAGAGAACAATTTTAATTGTTGCTCGCCATGCGGTTTTCCTATGAGGAATACCGATATGCAGTGGTAAGTGGGAGGATAGTAAAACTCGATGAAAATCACAGTAATACTGTTCCAGGCACCGAATCCTAATGGAACATGAATAGTTCATCAAGGATGAAACTATACCATTAATCTTCGAATACATAAGAACCGCGTAGTCGGAGAGAGTCAAAAAACAACCTGGGGTATGGGTTTCTGATCTCACCTCATAAAGATGTCAATCTTATTAAGGTATATCAACTGACTACTGTTGGTTATTATCTAGGTCCCAAGATCAAACAAGCAATGAAAACAATGCGTGAATACATCAACGGAGGTAGCGGAATACTCACATCGATCGGTTGAGTCGATTTGATGACGAACAAAGCCACAAAACTCACTGCCAAGGACGCCCAAATGATGCAGTCCACTGCCTTCAAAAACAGAAAATTGAGTTGCGAAACGGAGCTCCAAGCCTCGTCCGACGGATCCCGGCTCATGGATGAACCTCCCTACCACCTTCGCAAGACTCGTAAGTGTGCTAGCACTTGATTTGTCACCATGAAAAACCACTCTTGCTCCCCTATTTGTCACGCCAAACTGGTTCAAACCAGTGAAGAAACTCACTGTTTTGGCGTGAGGAGAAGAGAGAAATTGAGAGAGATGAAAGTTGTGTGTAATGGTTGGTAAAGCTTTTCCAAAAAGCCTTTATATATTTTCCAAGAAAAAAATAATAAAACCAATTACTTAATTGATTTAAATAAAACCAAAAGCAAATGATTTTCCCTCCAAACACTACTACACCAACTTACATCAACTATTCACATGTCACCTTAATAAAGTGATATGATGCAAGTCAATCCATCAATCCATCAATCAATCAATCAATAACTCAAAGTGACTTTTGATTTGACGCTTGATGTGACGATTGATTTGACGCTTGATGCGACTTGCGATGCTGCACTCGTTTTCGAAATACGAATGCGCTCGTAATCACACTTGGGCTCGAGTTCGCTAATTCTAAATTAACGATTTTTCCGTCGCGTCGTAATTAAATGATTACGCCTAGCGAATTCACTATTCACGTCGCTAACGAATTAATTCTAAATTAATTCGTTCGCCCGAATTAAAATCTAATTTTAATTCCGCGTCGAAATCTAATTTCATTTAATATATCGAATATATTAATTTACCGATTAATTCCAAATTAATCGTTATCTCTCTCTAGACGATATTTTATCCTAGATAAAATATCTCTGTAATTAATCCTAGATTAATTTTCTCTCTCTTCTATATAATCCCAGATTATTCAAGAGTGCGAGTTGTGCGTCATCGGTGGATTATCGGGAAGCGACCCATGAGATCCCCGGATAAGTTGGCAGTAAATACGGTCGTCGGAGTATCTGAATCATGTACGTACCAAGTACTACGTTCTACCGATTTACGAGACAAGGTCGACTTCTAGCAAAGCACCAAGTCTTCCCAATTCTCCGGACATATCCATTTAAGAATATTAAGATCTGTATCAAGCGTAGTATACCAATGTATTGTGCATATCGGCCCAGTATCGGATAGTCACGTGCTAGGGCTGGGGCTGGATAAGTGTCTACCCCGTCCGAAGCACATATCGGATGCCTGGTAACATAGTCTCTATAATCGGATATTCATGACCTGGTCACAATATCCCGATTGGTTGCGCAACACTCAAGAGCACTAGTACCGTATCCTGCGTGACATCATCTCCACTATGACTGAAGTGATACTTCCGTCTCGACATCACACCCAATACACTACGACTCTCTGATAAACCCAGAAGTGGTGTACACAGAACCGGTTAAAGCCCTGTACCACCAAGACCAAAGTCTATCGATTATCGCAAGTATTAGCGATCCAAGTCTCAGGTTAAGACTATACATACCTACCTTGATTTCGGCCTCCCATAGACACATAGTCATAATACCAATGGGATTCCGAGGGGTCTATCCAGAGCGAAGGTGTTTCCTGTACCATCGGTGAAACACGACCTCCTATCGCACTTGCATAAGTATCCAATACTTATATATATATAAGAACTATGCCGTTGTGCCCTCACAACGCACACAAGTGCAATACTAGCCTATTCCGCATTATCGATGTCCAGTCTCGATAATACTCCGGCTAGGGATATTTAATGATTAATCCTTCGGGGACTGATACTGTCTCATATCATTCTCAGTCTAGGAACTAATCATAGGGACCTCTCTTCATTTATATATCTATGGTGATCTAATCACAAATGATGAGAGTGCAATTTCCTTGTCACATAGTTAATTTGCTACAACAACACAATGATCTGTGCAAATAGTGACGATATGGGTCATTTTGTCCAACAATCTCCCACTTGGCACATAGCCAGTCACTCAAGTGTCCCACACCCGAACTATGTACGGTTCGCTCAAATTGCTGAGGAAAGGTTTTCGTCAGCGGATTTGTTTGATTATCGTTTGACGCGATTTACACGATCATCACATCGCCACGATGTATGATCCGAACGAATCAGATCATATAGAAGTATATATCTGGATCGCCGATGAGACCTTTAATTCCTTAGTCTGTGCTGACGCCTAGCTCAGCCGCTAACAGAATTATATCTAATCCAATTAGATTTATTTTCGATCCAAATGGCTTCTTTTGCTGCCTCAGCTGTAGCAATAATCCGCATTTGTTGTTTATTCGGCAACAGTTATCTTGCTCGGAATATTTCCAGCTCACTGTCCCTTTATTCAAACTTTATAGTACCGTAGTATTTAATTGTTTGGAAACTTGCAGCGGTGATCCCAGTCACTTCAAGTTCTCCTTCTCCATAGTTTAAGATAGCATCTTTAGTTCTCTGAGATACTAACATATGTTCTTAATCTTCAATCCAGTGACTGTCACTTGGATTGACCCGATTGTGACTCCATATGCTCGAAGCGTATGAGACACCCTATCAAGTACATTTTTAAATGTACAATTTCCCAGAGAGTGTTAACAACTCCAAATCTATCCCAGTAGATCTTTATTCCTTGAATAAAGGTTATTACTCCCCAGAATTCTACGGAGAATTTCTATGAAAGCCAAGCTTTCAACAATTGCTTTATGGGAATTTAACTGTCAGTGCGCTCTCCTACTGTTAGACATTATGTCCCATAGCGTCACTGTTTGTAAATGATATTGTATTATTGTACAAAATTAACTATGTGACAATGAAATTGCCTTTTGCCGTTTTGTAATATTATTTACTTTGATATATAAATGGCGAAAGTCCATATGATTAATACCGGATTGAGATGATATGAGACAGTATCAATCCATAAAGGTTTAATCATTAAATATCCCTAGTCGGAGTATTATCGAGATCGGACATCGATAATGCGGAATAGACTAGTATTGCGCTTGTGCACATTGTGAGGGCACAACGGCATAATTCTCATATATTGAAGTATTGGATACTTATGCAAGTGCGATAGGAGGTTGTGTTTTACCGATGGTACGGAAAACAGCTTCGCTCTGGATAGACCCCGCGGAATCCCATTGGTAGTATGTCTGCGTGTCTATGGGAGGCCGCATCAGGGTAGGTGTATATGGTCTTAACCTGAGACTTACATCGCTAGTACTTGCGACAATCGGTAAACTTTGGTTTTGGTGGTTGGGGACCTTAACCGGTTCTGTGTACACCTCTTCTGGGTTTATCGAGAATCGTAGTGTACTGGATGTGATGTCGAGATGGAAGTATCACTTCAGACATATGGAGGTGATGATCACGCAGGACACAGAAATAGTACTCTATAAAAGGTTGCAACCATCGAGACAATATGACCAGGTCAGGATTGTCCGATTTAAAGAGACTAGTTGCTTGATGTCCGATATATGTTTCGTACGAGGCAGTCACATTTCCAGCCCCAGGCCTAACATGTGATCATCCGATACTGGTTCGATATACGCAATACTACGGTATACTACGCTTGATATAGATCTTATATTCCTATAAGAATATTTCTGGAGAATTGGGTAGGCATGGCGCTTTGCTAGAAGCCAACCTTGTCTTGTGAATCGGTAAAAACGTAGTACGAGGTACGTACGTGTTCGGATAATCCGACGACCGTATTTACTGCCAACATATCCGGAGATCTCTTGGGTCGCTTCCCGAAGATTCACCAATGACGTATGATTCAAACTCGATTAATCTTGGATTAATTACGGAGAGACTTTATCTTGGATAAAGTACTATACATAGAGAGAGAACGATTAATTTGGAATTAATCTTAAAATTATTATATTCAATATAATAATCGAAATTCGATTTCGACGCGAAATTAAAATTAGATTTTAATTCGGGTAAACGAGTTAATTTAGAATTAATTCGTTAGCGACGTAAATAATAATTTCGCTAGGCGTAATTATTTATTTAAATTCGATTTAATTAACGTCGCGACGTAAGTTCGGTATTTCGGAAATATCGAACCCGAACGCGTGAGTGCACGTGGGCCCACTTTCATTTGGAAACATGTGGGGCCCACATGACACATGTCATATTATGCATTATTTAACTCTAATGCATTACATGGAGATAGTGTACAATGCACTCAATGGTTTTGCATGGAAATTGAGTGTTTGACACTCTAAGCCATTGCATGATTTGTGTCATAAGTTTATTATTAATTTAATAAATATTATGGCATAAATATAAATTGATTTTTTGTAACAAAAATCATTGAACTCTCCTCTCTCTCACATTGCCGAAACTACATGCAGTTTTGGGCTCTCCATTTCTTCATTTTTGTGGCAAGATTTGAAGAAGTTGTGCATTCAAAATCACAACAAAGGCTAGCACCTTCAAGGGATCATACATAGGTGATATGGGAAACTAATCCTTGAGCTTGGGAGGATCAAACAAAGCTTGGAGCTGCACTTTCCACCTTGGCCGAATTCATCACTGCACAAAGGAGAAGTTTTCATTTCACCAACGCATCCGCATTCCGATTTTTGTGAGTATGATTCCGCCATACTTCAATATTGTTCATTCATTTATATATATTTTGTTTGCTCTTGTTGATCTTTGGGCTTGGTAATAGAAACCAACAATGGTATCATTGAGCTTAAAGAGCATGCAAATATATTAGGATGTTATTTGGGGAAAATTGTATGAAGCATGATTTGATGAGTTTGCTTGATTAAATATGCTTATATGTATGTTATTTAGATTATACATCATCAATTTCATGGAAAATAAATTGGATTAATTTTTCCAACCCAAATGAGGCTTGGCCGAATACATGCAAGCATATGGACTAGATGATTTTTTAATTTTAAGACATTAGATGACTTGAAACAATATGGAATGATGATTTGTAACTCGATTGGATTGAAAACGAAATCGGAACCATTTTAATCACCTTGGCCGAATGCTTGATGGAGGATTAGGGACTTTATTTTTTTTGATTAAATAATGTTGGACATATATTTAAGATAAAAATATGATTAATGGATTAATTTGATATTTTGGGAATATTGATTTAAAGAATTAATCATGATAATACACTTTAATTAATTAAGTTATAAAATTTGGAATTTTAAAATTTGGTTAGTTGGGCTTAATTTTGAATTGGGCCTAAAACTATTATATTTGGACAAAATGGGCTTGGTTGGGCCAAGTAGATTTGGACCATTTGGATTGGATCCAAAATGGGCCTAAATCACACCATTTAAGCCCAAATATAATAAATGGGCTTTTATGTTTAATTGGGCCTTATGGGCTTGATATTGATTTTTTGGCATATGAGGGTGATTCCTTATTGGGCTTGGTAATTGGGTTTGACCCATACATTGACCAAAACCCAAGCCTAAAGAAATCAATTGAAAGCCCATCGGACTTTAATTAAATGGACATTAGAGATGTTAGTTGGGCTTTGAGACCCGATTGTATTAGATTTGGAATCTAAGTTATAAAAGGACAATAAAAGTGTAAATATTTAATTTAGAATTAAATATATAGGATTAGTATTGAATACGACTTAAATTGGATTTAACGAGTAGTTCGATATAATTCGTGAATTCATACTATAAGTATTTATTCTCAAATTGAGTTGGACTCGCGCAAATGCAAACAATTGTTTGAACATTGTATTGTCACCTAATTAAAGACTAATTAATTGGATTTGATTGGTTGTATAACATGCCTTGAATGAATGAATGTGGATGTGATGTATGATAGTGTATATCGGATGGATATTAGAAGGGAAGGGTAATTTTAGAAATTATTGTAAATTTAGAATTATAAATTGGACCTGCGTGTCCAGCCTTTCTCTTATTGTCTCTTTGTATTCTCTTCTCACCTAATTCCCCTCAATGTAAATGAGGTTTCTCTTATTGTATTATGTATTGGGTAAGTAGTAGAATAGTGCTAGCGGGGAGGAGGAAAGGAAAGGGAGTGATTTGTTCTAGGAACAAGTTGTTGTTCATATCCATCCGTATATCGCTATTACTTTACTTTACGCGCTTTATGATGTTTTAGAAGCATGCTTAAGGGTGTATGATGATGAGACCTAACAAAGATAAATTAATTGGTTGCCAATTACGCGAAAAATCCCTCAAACAATATTAAGCGATTTTCCTTCCATTGAATGATTCTTGTTCAAGATCCGAAGTTGGCATTGGTTTGTTTGGCCAAAGTCAAGACCTTTGTCAATCAAGGATGTACTTGAATCATGAGAGTTTTGTTGCATATCGGTGTCTTGTCCAAATCGTGATTTTTATTGGCCAAAGTCAAGATCACTTTTTGTCCAATGACATTGATTACGAAACTTTCCTCGTCAATGGGTCCCGCTTAACTGGAATCATTAGGTTTGTTTTTGGCCAAAGCCAAGGCCTAGATGATTCGGAGGATAGGGTTAGGAAAATGTAATGGATACATTGACATTATACATATGTTTGGGACTTGGATGTCCACCTAACCGGATCTAGGAATTGGATGAGATCCAATTGATCATAGTGATCTACCTAAGTTAAATAGCATACAGCTTTTATTGGCCAAAGTCAAGGTTGTGTGTTATTTAACGGGATCCTAGCCCACTAGGAAATGCGATTTCCCGAGTTCTCCTCAAGAGGGTTAGAGACTTGAAGAAAATAGTGGGAGGCTATTATTGAATTTGCAATTTCGTTCAGATACTTAGCCTTACGCGTCTTTCAAAATTATTTCGTCAATACTTTAATAATTAGTTGGACTAATATATTGTTATTTTGCTTGTAACAGTTTGACTGTACCCATAACATCGTTGACTTTATAGTTGGACTATAGTTGTCAAGATGACTGGCAAGGGTAATGTCCGCGACATAATCATGGGCGATAATGTCTTCAAAGGGACAAACTTTGCCGACTGGGAAATGAACCTCAAGATAGTGCTTGGGGCTGAGAGGGTGCTATATACTATTCAGAGACCTCTCCCGCCTAAACCCACTGAGCCACTGGAGCTAGAGTTATGGAAGACTCATAGTGATGATGTGACCAAGCTCAGTCAGTTATGCTAGCTGCAATGACCCATCATTTCAGACGCCAGAACAGGGACTTGGATCCCTATAACATGATGACAAGATTGCGTGATCTCCACCGCACCAACAAGCGGATGGAGACGTATGAGCTAGTAAGGAAACTCTTCCGCTCCCGGATGACAGACGGCGTATCAGTTGAGGCCCACGGGACTCAAATGATCGCTGACATAGATGAGTTAGCCAAGATGGGCATTGTCTTGGAGGCAGAGTTGACGA